>OY759238.1:5302748-5902748 GCA_963662185.1 Eilema griseolum | reverse complement strand
TTCTTTAATCGTAAATATTGATTAAGGTGATGTTCTGCATATCGACTATAAGCACCGAGGTCTTGTTTTATAATACGTGACACAGTAGAAATCGTCATTTCTCGCGATAATTTATTTTGCGTCCTTATGGGGTTTCGACGAATTCTGGCTTTAACAGCATTAATAGCCTTTGTAGTTCTAACAGCACGCAGCCCCCCAATCTTTTCTGGTCTTCGACAGACGAAGTGTTGTTGTACGATAAACGAACATACTGCTGATACCAAGTTTTTGAAGTGTCTGGAATATGACCGACGGACAGCTCCATACCCACTTTGTGCAAGGCGATCGCTGCGATTCTATTTTTTTAAACACCCCATTCCATATTGTAATTCGATAATGAACACGAAAAAATATGTGAAATGGCGCGAAATCGAAAAAAGTTTTTAAAATAATATACCTACCTACATGTTCCAAATACAAAATAATGAAAATGTTGAAAAAAAGAAAAGTTTTAATGTATTATAACAGTATTTATAGCCAGACTAGTAAGAGCTCTATGACCTCAACTACGTCACTTGCATAATTACATAATTCAATTTTATTTGATAGGTTATGAAGACGCCATGGGTTTTCCTAAACAAACACATTTGACGCAGCACCCACCATGGTTTTCCCAATGTTAATTATACTACTGGTCCATTTCTTTTAGGTATTAATATCGTCATATTATGAAATCTGCGAAATGCAAATGAAATAGTGCGATAGCCTTTGGATGGGTGACTGCTTGGTGATAATTCATCTAAGCTTTTTTAAATAACTTAGGTGGCAGATAAGCACACGGCCCACCTATTGGAAAGTGGTTACCATGACCTATGGACGTGTGCAATACCAGGGGAGTCACCACTCGTGCTGCCGACCCTGTGCGAACAGAGTTTTAGTCCAGTCGGTGCAGAAAACACAATCAGAACATGCCTTTGATCTTTCCACTGACAACTGAACCTGATGTAATTCACAATTTTGTGGGGGCGGTCATCTTGGTTTTTGAAATTTGTCATATCGTATGGTATTTTACTAATCAAGCCCTTTAATTTGATACCCATATTGACGGAGTCGTGAAAAAATATGTACTCCGTTATTTTGTGGTGACGGCTATCAGCTGGGACCGATTTTTTCAAACAAATGATTTAAATTCTAATCGGTTCATCCGTTCAAGAGCTATGATGCCACAGACAGACACACATACGCACACACAGACACGTCAAACTTATGACATCCCATAGTTTTTGCGTGGGGGGTTAAAAATAGGTTTCAATAACTTACTGTAGTTTTTTTTTTAAACCACTTAGGTCGCAGACAAGTACACGGCCCACCTGATGGAAAGTGATTACCGCGACCTATGAACGTGTACAACACCAGAGGAGTTACACCCGTGCTACCGGCCCTGTAAGAACGGAGAGTTTCTGTGCCGTCAGTGCAGAAGACAATCAGGACAAGCCTTTAGTCCTTCCAATAATAGCGCAAAAACTTTCCAGTGAGCTTTGGCTACCCTACTCACCGCCGCGCGCCGGGAACACAACACACGGTTATTATAGTCGTGGTATTCTGTAGAGTGGAGGTACTTCCCCAGATGGACTGCTCAATTGGGACGGGAATATCTTCGTGTCCTACCTCCTGCCAAGAATCAACGCTGCAGTCAATGCGTGACGCCATCGAAGGGCTCCCGACAATAATGACTTGCATTTCTCTGTATTTACCTGGAACCCATAGTTTTAATTTTTATTAGTACATTCATATTTGTTCAAAGTTCATATTTATTGTGTCGTAGTATTCTGCCTGCTGACTCAGTTTGTGAGCGTTTGTGTGACAAAGATCGTGTTGAAAAATTAGTACTAGTAACCTAAATTATTATTCCCAGGCAGTCACCTGGAGGGGTCCAGCTGAGCTAGATTTTTTTTAAACTAGGACACGCCCATTTGACTTCACCTCGCCTGATGGTAAGCTAAAGGCAAAGTCTCAGGAAAGAGGGTAACCATTACAGACACTAAGTGTTACAATGGTGACACTCAGCTTGGCGGCCTCATCAGATGCTTTTTCACGCCCTGCTTAAAGGCCCCGGGCTTATAGGAAGAAGGAAACACGTGTGCTGGTAATGAATTCCAGTTCTTGGTGGTGCGGCAAAGAAAAGAGTCTCCGAACCTCTTGCTTCTTGCTCGTATATTCTGCACAGTGTGAGGGTGACATCTAAGGCCTGCACGTGTTGTCCTATGAAGGAAAGGAGATAGTGGGATTAGTTGGAAGAGCTCATCAGAACACTCACCATGGTAGAGACGGTAAAATACAGCCATAAAAGCAATATATCTACGCATCTGCAAAGGCTCGAGGGTGTTCGTGACCTCAGGGTTCCCAATAATTCGGACCGCACGTCGCTGCAACCTGTCGAGAGCATCTAGTAGGTATTTCGCGGAGCATTCCCAGAGATGCGAGCAGTATTCCTGTGTCACGATGAAGATTGCTTAATGAGTTACGTCAAAATTTTAGCTTATTACCTATTAAAGTAAACCTATAAGTCTTATAACGTCAATGTAACTTCCATTAATACATAATTGGGCTTAGCAACTGATATGACGCTATTTTCAGTAATATATTCCTGAACCATGAAGGAAAATTGTCCTGAAATAGGGAAGAGACCTCATGTAGTAATATCGATAAATTGCCATACCAAATATTAGTATATATTATATTATAATATTAATATTCTGCTTCAAATTTCAATTTGCGTGCTTTTTTTTTGTTACGTGCGCATCATCCCCACGGATATCCCCCACCGGAGCCGGTGGAAGAGGTTATGTCAGCCTCGAACCGACTAAAACGCACGCCGCCTGTGGGTCGTTTTTGGTTGTCGAAGGTGAGGTTGACAGGCATATCCCCGCACCCCAGCTGACCCAGGGCCATCTCTCACGATCTGACCCTCTTCTCGGGTGTGGGGACTACCGAGTCCCCAACTCGTCCCCAGAAATGGGGAGGTGCGCGAGGCGCACCACTGCCGCCTGCTTCTGCCAGGGTGACAGGCGGCTCCACCTGTCACCCCCAATTTGCGTGCTTGTTGATTTGGTGTGCCTATCTTAAATGAAAATTATAAAAGTAGCAATTGTGTTTGAAACGATTTTCAAAACATTTTTTAGTTGATAAGAATTCTTCAGATTTGTTTAACAGTTTTTAGCAAGAATTTTTTTTTAATTTTACAGATTTTATACTATCATTCCCTACATGTAGTTAATAATTTCATGGGAGACATTTTATTTCACATTGAAACAAAACTATTTTGAATTTCCCCTAGCTAGATGGAATACCTGAAAAAATGTCTGGGATGGACTGAATTATTGGGAATCCCGAGGTCATGAACACCCTAGAGCTTTTGCATTTGCTCAGAGATGTTGCCTCCTTGGCAGTATTTTACCGTCTGTATCATGGTGAATGTTCTGATGAGCTTTACCAATTTGTCCCACCCTCATCTTTCCTATACAGGACAACACGTGCAGGGCTTAGATGTCACCCGCAAACGGTGCAGAGTATCCGATCAAGAACCAAGCGGTTAAGCTTTTTCCTTTGTCGCACCATTAAGACCTAGAACTCATTACCAGCTCACGTATTTCCTTCTCCCTATAGTCCCGGGTCCTTTAAGCGGGGCGTGAAAAAGCATATGATGAGGTCGTCAAGCTGAGTGTAACCATTTTCACATAGTGTAAGTAATGGTGACGCTCTTTTCTGAGACTTTGCCTTTAGCTAACCATCAGGTGAGGCGAAGTCTAACTGACGTGTCCTATTTAAAAAAAAAGTGGAAGGCGGAGGATTGGTAGCAATGGCGCACATTGAGAGATGCCTATGTCCAGCTGAGACGTGTGTGTGAAATGGATTTTATTTATACCAATTTATTTTGTGTTTCATTTAATTCCTATTATGGTAGGCTGTTTCCCAAATCCACCTTATGTGCGTCATTTATATCGATGTTTCCTTTCCTCGGTGATTGCTCATACCTACACACACCGGGAAATAAATAGGAGTCCAGAGCGGAATTGTTATTATTGCGAGTTTAAAATCCACGGTGACCGGATTAATTAAGTTAATTAAATCTGTCAGTTTTGTCAGTTACTGTCAGTAAAAAGTTTGTCAGTGTTGTCGTATATAAATAGTTACAATGACTATGATGTTTTTAATACTTAGCATAACTATTGTAAGTATATATAAATTATAATTGAAGTTTAGAAATTAGTTGAATAATAACTGTCGAAAGTTTACGCGAATACTTATTAAAAAAATGTATAATAGTTTTTTCATTAGTTTTGTTATAAAAACTAGCATCGGCATATATTTATGACTTTTTCACGGAACCCTAATACCTAAAATAATCGCTAAGTTACACCTTGTAAAATTAGCTATTTATAGTCAAAATCCTGTCAAAGTCAGCCGTGAAAGACACTTTCATGGTTGACTTTGACACATTTTCAAACATTGCTTCTACTTGGCATAGGAATCCGGGGTCCCCTTTCTGTCTTTTTCTTCTTTTTGCAACAGCAAAATAATATACATTTCATCTTTTCAGGTTATCGCAGCTAATTACGTAAGTCCATTCCACATTCAGCGAGTAAAACACATACCGATACCATTGGAGCAACTAGATGATTTTGAAATGCAAAATTTTACAGACACCAACATTTTTAACGGTATTCAAGGATTAGATGATTTATATCAAGCTAGCATTGAACAAGGTACGTTGAAAGATATCAGTAACAAGTACAAAATATTTTCTGATCAAATATATTTTAAATTCTCTTTCGAGACTCCCGAGTACATTTCAATTGAAAGAACAGCGGCCAGCAGCAGCTTTTTAAGGAAAAGTAATAAACATTTGTCTATAGGAGACAAAATTCAGAGTCAATTAAAGCCAAGAGAGGGCTGCTACTCTGTCAATGGGAATTGACTCATCGGAGCAAGCTTCTTGACATCATCATCTCAGTGCCAATCCTGTTTCATCTTGAATTTGACGGAGGCTTCCTCTGTCAAAGTCTTGTACGTTAACAATCAGGCAGTATTGACTAGCAGATTAGCTAGATCTGGGCTCAAAAGATCTTTCGTGATAAATAACGATACTGTGCTAATTCTATAAATGATTGTTTACTGAAATGCCTTCAATAAAGTTTTCCAAAACTATAAAATATTTTCCACGCTAAATAAGCTAGTCATCTACGCTTGGCAAGTAAGGCTTTCAGTATATTAAATGAATCAATTCTTATCATAGAATAGATAAAAATAACAGTGTATTATAAAAATAAAATTAACAATTTTTCTTTCATTACAAAAGAAGCAAGCAAGCAAACACACGATCTTGAAATGTATAAAAACGATCCCAAAATATCGAAGTCATGCGAGTCCTCCACTGATTGCGAAGAACCAATCAACTACCCTCAAGATGCTGTTGACAAATTTCTCAATAAGGTTGGTATATTTTAAACAACATGTTTTTGTAATCTGTAAAAATATAATTTGATCTGATCGAAAGTTGGTAAGATAAAGTACATATTGTGCTAAAATACGATCAAAGTGTAAAAATCGTGCTAAGTGCTAAGTAAGGAATATAGTATTCAATTTTTAACCTTGGTGATTAAAATTATATTTCCCCTTTTTAATAAATTTAAAAAATATTAACTTTGCAAGTAGAAGAAGACGTAACCTCCTTTATGATTTTCCTTCTTACCCTTCGTTTACACCTAAGTATAAAACATGTATTTGACAAGTCAATATCAGTCACAGGCTACAGTGTGAACGCAAATGTGATTTATACTTGTTTGCAAGTTATTGGCTATACATATAAGTATTGTGTTTCGATTAGTTTTCTACATGTCTTCAACAAGTTTTTTTATAAACAAGTTAAGTTTACAACTTGTTTCGTGGTGTAAACGAGGGGTACTGGTAACAAATAGGCAAAAACAAAAGAAATGTATGATTGTTAATTTTTAAAATTTACCGTATTTCGTTACCAGCTTGAAAAATCAGAGATTTTGGGTTTGAAGCAGATCGACAGTTTGGGCCAGTCTTATTTTTCCCAGAGGACTAACGAAGATGTAATCGAACTTTGTACCGCTGTCGAACAGGTTAGTGCCAAAGCATAGAATTAATTGCAGAATATTCTGAACGACTCTTACTTCCTATAGTTGTGGCACGCTACGGTGGCCGTTCTAACACGACTGGTTTTGCTCGTTTTCTCTTGTTTGACAAGTAAGTTTATTTTCTTCTATGCCAGTCTCGCTTAATTTTTCTTTACTTATTCATCTAACAGTTCGTTGTTCAATATTAAGCGCACCAAAAAAGAGAAAATGAGCTAAACCAGTCGTGTCAAAACGGCCATCATAGCGTGCCGTAACTATAGTAGTTCGTCTTTTTATATTCTCTTGACTAAAAAGCAAAAATCTTTCGTTTGTAGAACATCATTGACAACAGTCTCTGATTTATTGATTTGAATAGTATTATCGTCCGAACTATAGGTGTGTACCATATATCACAGAAATTACCGAGGTTGTAAGATCATTTTGAGTACTTTGTTTGTCAAAATCGATCTGATGCGGAGTATACTAAAAATATAGTTCGAGGAGGTAGGACACAGCGGTATTTCCACCCGATTGAGCAGTCCGACTGGGGAAGTACCTCCGCCCTACAGAATACCGCGGTTATAATAACTTCGTGTTGTGTTCCCAGCGGTGAGTAGGGTAGCCAGAGCTCACTGGAGAATTTGTGCTGTCAGTGGGAAGACTAAAGGCTTGTCCTGATTTGTCTTTTACTGACGACACAGAAACTCTGTACTTACAGGGTTGGCAGCGCGACTGTGACTCCTCTGGTGTTACAGACGTCCATAGGCCATGGTAACTACTTTCCATCAGGTGGGCCGTGTGCTTGTCTGCCAACTAAGTGGTATAAAAATAATGACAAAAAAATTTAGAATTTTTAGTAATTTTTTTCTGAAATCAGTGGATATTAAAGTTTCATTATTATAATTTTATGTGAATCTTTAGCAAAAAATTAATTGAATGAATGAAGCAATGGGATGCCAATCGTTTGATTGAATGAAATAAAATTCGTGTAACGGTAAAGATTTAATTGCGCTTAGTATTTATTTTATACGATTTTTAGATTGTTTAATACATATATACATACATACATACATATACTCACGCCTTTCACCCCGGAGTGTTAGGCAGAGGTGAATTTACACACACTTTCACCAATAATTGAATTCCGTCCCACGTAATACGGGGTGAGCCTATCGCCATCTTCCGGGCGCTATTGTTGACTCAAGCCATGCATCTGAGGCTATCGGGTCTTTATATATCTATCTGATGTTAAACAGCCCTATCCCTAATTCGCATTGTATGACACCGCATGGTCCAAATTCTACTCTACCGGGAACCACGCGGCGTTTTTTTGTTTGATAACTTGAAACAGTGCCAATCTCATAGTTTTAATGACATCATTTTGAACTGTGTTTAGCGCATTTTTTAAAATGACCGCTTTTTTTCAGGTGGTGTATCCAAAATATGGCGTGGATAACGAAGGCAAAGTCCACTACTTGTTAAATAGAAAAAACAAAGAAGATAGTATTCAGGGCTTCCGAATACAAACTTGCCTGTGAGTAAAATTATTGTGATTATTCAATAGGCCCGCAATTTTATCAAAGCAAAAACCCTGTCATACTACACTGTAAAAATGCCATTGAATTTTAGACATTATTTCTATATCCTAAAATTCCAAAATTATTTGAAAAGAGTTTTATTACACTATTTCATTCACTCTGCTAAAAGCTTTCAATTTTGGATTTAAATAGAATTGCTTTAAAGTATAAAATTAAATGGGTTTTTTTAGCAGTATTATAGTTTATGACAGTGGTTTTGCATTAGCACATTCGAGGCCCAGGTGTACAGGGCCTTTTAGGGTCCGAGCAAACCTCATCTGCTAGTCAACGCGCCTACTAAAGAATGAACGAATGAATGATAAATTGTCTATGGAAGAGACTATTGTAGGTTTTTCTCTAGGCACGCCGATTGTGTGGGCCGCAGTTTGTCGGAGGTGAGATTATCTGACACATACCCTTCGCACCCCGGCCGGCCCAGGACTGTCTCTTATGAGACGACCCTCTTCAGGGATGTACATATATACTAATAACATAATTTTTCTAATAGGGAGACCGATTGCAAATGTCACAAGGTCGTAAATAAGTTCCAAAGGGAGTACAGAGGGCGCTGCAAACAGTTCTACTTGCACCGACCAGCGAAGGCTTTCTCAATGAATGATAATGGCGAAGTACAGACGGTATACATTACAAACATTAAAATAAATAGCCACTGTGCTTGCGTCGCTGAACCTTGTACAAAGTAAGTGAAAAATAAGTATTTTTGTGTTTTTTTTTTTGCATGGATGTCACACACTTCTATAAGCCAATAACCACATTCTAACAGGTGGGCTGCGTGTTTATATCTACCACCTAAGTGGTGTATTATACAACAGTATCTAGACCCAAAGTTATGTGTGTGTTACATACGGACGGAAAAAAATGGGGGTTCCCCGTACTCGTTTATACTTTGTATAATTATAGCTTTTGACAACATGACTATATTATTTATAAAATATCAATGCACATAGATGTTTATAAATACAGACAATTTTTATTTTTTATTTTTTTATACCACTTAGTTGTCAGACAAGCACACGGCCCACCTGATGGAAAGTAGTTACCGTGGCCTATGGACGTCTGTAACACCAGAGGAGTCACAGTCGCGCTCCCAACCCTGTAAGTACAGAGTTTCTGTGCCGTCAGTAGAAGACAAAGCAGGATAAGCCTTTAGTCTTCCCACTGACAGCACAAATTCTCCAGTGAGCTCTGGCTACCCGACTCACCGCTGGGAACACAACACGAAGTTATTATAACCGCGGTATTCTGTAGGGCGGAGGTACATCCCCAGTCGGACTACTCAATCGGGCGGAAATACCGCGGAGTCCTACCTCCTGGATATTTTACAGATAATAATTATACGGAGCGGGAATCGAATCCGTGGCCTTTGGCTTAGCAGTTGAATGCTTCAAGCGAAATGATTCACTGAAACCATTCAGTAAATCATTTTAATTGATTCAATTTTATTATTATTTTATAATCTTACTATATTTGTGTAGTTGAATTGAATTTTATTATTTTTTATGTTCCTTACTAGTTTCACATATTGATAACATACTGTGTACTTTTCCACAATATTTATTACGAACCTGTCCGGTTTCGCCTAACGGCATTCTCAAAGGCTTACATTGATGGTGAGATTGAAAGTTGATTGATAGAACTATCAATGTTAAAATATTGTGGAAAAGTAATACATTCATATTTTTATATCCCCAGGTAGAGGTAAATTAATACCCATATTTCAATAATCAGTCAAAAATAGTCTTAACTAGTTTCTTTTTTTTCACAGTACCCCTGAACTAAGCGATTCAAATATGCCATTGTGTGATGTCTAGTCAAGTGAGGTGTGAAATATCGCTGCTGCTATATCTGTTGGCAACGCCAACTCACAAGCTGATGAAGACTTTAGAAGAATAGAATGTTGGGATTATCAAGGAATATGGTGCTAGCAGGCTGTGGTGGTACTCAACAGGACATAGCTAACAGACTTTTCCCCATAGTAACCCCTCGCATCTCCCTCAAATAGAGTGGGTGGGGGTGGTTATATTGGACTCAAACCGACTGGAACGCACACAGTCTTTGGGTCTTACGTTGCCGGTGGTGAGATTGGCAGATATATATATCTCGCACCCCGGCCGACCATGGAACTCTAGAGCTTTCTTAGGATATAGAGACCACGGAGTTCTTAAGCTAAATAGGCTGTATATGGGATTGAAGTCTGTACTATTCAAACCCGAACCAAACTCTGATGTGTCAAGATACTTCGTTTGGCCATCAACCAACAGTTTGCGATAGTGACGTCAAGGGTCACCACTCCAGCCTCCCCCTTGATAAGTGACAATTCGTTAGCCGGCGTATTGTAATATAGACTGATGAATCTATGGGGTTGGCATGTACTTTGTCATTTACCACGTTCAAGATAGTCTCGTAAAAATATATCAATCTATTCTATTTTATTTTAAAAGCTCTGGTTTTTTTAATAAGATAATTGTAAGGTCACTTTTAGCGATACTTAGATAATATTGAAAGTTTTGTTTAAACTGTCGACCATATTTATTTAAAAGAGAAGTGAATAAAATCTTTAATGAAGTATTATAAAGTAGATGAGTATCTTGATGATAAAAATGCGTGGTCAAGTTAAGTGTCTTGCTTCGTCGCACAACATGAATTGTAATCAGAACCATAAATTGAAAATTAAAAAAGATCTTTATAAGATCTTTATTGAATGAAATTTTAAGCATTTAGTATGCTAACTATCCAAAAGAAAAAATAAACGGTCCAGGCGGGATTTAAAAATGATTGTAACATCATTCATTGGTTCCGATAGTTCATACGAATATCGGTAGATGGCTCCCACTGTCGCCGTAAGACGGATATATGTATAGAACAATTTGGATGATTTCGGGCGAAAATTCGGTGGCTTTTCCATTTTTTTCTATCGTAATCGATCTAGTTATCTGAGTTTCTTGCTGGTATCTTCTCAGTAGAAATAACCTACCGATCCAGCGAAAGAATCATTTTCCAATGGTTTATATATTTACATTGTCTAATATCTATATAATATTTCTTGACATAATTTAAAATTTAGACGTTCATATGTGGTCTTTGTGTACCTAAACTGAATAAATGAAATTAATTATTTGATTCTTCTGTTTGATCGACTGTATACTACTTACTATACAGTCGATCAAATAGAACAAACAAATCAAAAAGAAGAGTGTCAAATCAAATCAAATCAAATCAAATCAAATCAAATCAAATCAAATCAAATCAAATCAAATCAAATCAAATCAAATCAAATCAAATCAAATCAAATCAAATCAAATCAAATCATTTTATTGTGAAAATGGGTACATAGTGGTGCTGTGATAAAATGTGGTGTCGTAGGTATGTCATTCAACGCGAACGAATTTATATATAATTCATTTGAAATTAATGTGTGTTAGTGTTGTTATAAACCGAAGGCCAATTTCTCCTTAACAAAAGATGGTCAAAATTCAGTTTCGATCTATCCTCAATTTCCCAAATGTCAAAATCGATCACGCTTTCAATAAAAATAGTGTCAGTTCTCTTAAGTTAAAAATTTATATCGCCTCGATCAAATATTAAGAACGAATACGATATTAATGTAATTTCTTGAAAATTTTATTACAAAGATATCGATTTTGACATTCAATTTGATTTTGACTGAAGTTTGAAACTTCTCACAAGGAGAATTGGAATTAAGTTTTATAATAGGTTATTCAATATTGTTATATTTTGGTTTGGTATGTTAACAATATATTATCTAGTTGTATTCGAGTTATTTCTTCGGGAGAAGTGCAATAAAAATGTATTCTGTTAATGTTTTTATTTTCTATTGTAAATTATTTGTAATACTAAGAATAAATGAAATAAAATCTGAACTGTTTTTAATAACCGATTAAAATAGGAAAAAGTGAAACTACTCAGTCGGGACTCAAACACGTGACCAATCATTTACAGGAGAAATACTCTGTCTACTGAGCTACTGAGTTACGACTTGAGTGCTCCCACCATTGCCCCAGTTTGTTGTACAGGAGAATTTGGAGTACTCACTCGATAGACTGGACAGTACTTCAGTCTATCTGTGATGCGGTTGCAATTAGATATTTTTCATGAAGCAACTGATCTGGACAACCAATTAGCAATATCAAAGGTCTGCAGTTTGCTCCGTTGGACTTTTTCTGGGCTCCAATAACCCAATACGGCTTTCAGTGATATATTTTAATGCACTTCTATATCCGGCGATGGAAGAAATATTGCTTGAACCAAACAAACATCCACTGATAAATCTTTCCTCCCACAATAGGCTATCTGACTAATTTTTAACTCTAAACTGCGGTAGCCTAGTGGTATGGGTAATGGACTGCTGAGACGATATCTCGGGTTCGATCCCAGGTTTTACCATGGCGCACACCAATGACTTTTCGATGCTTTTCGAAGTTATGTGTGTATTTATCGCAGGTTTATAAGTGCCCGGTTAATGGCAATAGGCTCGCCATCTATTAAATTGGGACCTGAAAATAAACTGGCGAAATGTGGGTGCTAGCACCTCTCACTACCCCTGCGGAGATATAGGCGTGAGTTTATATTATGTTTACACTAAAAAACGACCACTGTATTTTGTATTTAATGAACTGCTAAAGTTAAAAATTCATACGAAATAGTTTTATAGATATTTGATTTTGAAAATTCCATTTTTGCACCGTACGAAATCGGTCTATACAAAATCGTACTTGCTAGTGACGTCACGGGAGTGCAAGAGAATATATCTTATATCTCGGTCTACGTCTAATTTTATGTAAATAGTTAATAACAAAATATAATTTAAAATTTAATGAGGTACCTAAAAGCTAAAAATTGGGATATAATTTAACTGTTTATATTTTGACTTACTTTGGGAATTAAAATTAATGAAAAGTCATAGTGTCAGTTAAGTTAAGCAACATCTTAGTTCTCAAGATATATTTTTTCAGAACAAACTTACATATAAGCAGTATTAAACGAACTTATCAAATAGCCTAAAGCATTAAATCTACTAAAATCTATACAAATAAAATTTATACTCGCAAATGTATTTACGCGCATAACTCCCGAACTACTGCACCAAATTGGATAATTCTTTTTGTTTTGTGTTCCTTATAGTGTGATCGTTTCTTTATAAGTGATGGTGGTGCCTTATGATGTGTCACGGGAACGGGTTCAGAAATATACGCGGAAATAGAATTGAAGGTGCAGAGGAAACAGGACATGGAAATAAATTTGGTGGTACGAAGTGCGTCAGATCAGCTAGAAATAAATAAAATAAACATTTCCAGTCAATATAATACAAATACTTAGAAGTATATCAGTGTACATTTTCTTTATAGGTATAGTAGCAGGAACAGCAGGCTGGTAGAGCTACTTTTACTGTCTTCAGTTCTTCTGAATCCCCTTCTTTGACTAGCAACTCCCAAACACTGTGTTTTTGCTGACAATTTGTTACTAGGTCGACAGGAGCTCTTAACTGAGTAAAACACGGTGTATCATAATCCCTGAAATATAGAATAAAATTTTAAACGACATCTTATTTACTTACTTACCACGGTAGCCTAGTGGTATTGGTAATGGACTGCTGAGACGAGGTCTTGGGTTCGATCCCAGGTTTTACCATGGCACACACCAATGACTTTTCGATGCTTTTCAAAGTTATGAGTGTATTTATTGCAGGTTTATAAGTGCTCGGTTAATGGCAATAGGCTCGAGAAACTCTATATTTACAGGGTTGGCATCGCGACTGTGACTCCTCTGGTGTTCATAGGCCACGGTAACCACTTTCCATCAGGTGGGCCGTGTGCTTGTCTGCCACCTAAGTGGTATAAAAATAAAAATGCGGATAAACATACTTAGATACTTTTTTTTGTAATACATATTTTACATATAAACGTGTTTCCTTCTTCCTACAGTCCCGGGTCCTTTAAGCGGGACGTGAAAAAGCATATGATGAGGCCGTCAAGCTGAGTGTCACCATTATCACACGGTATGTGTAAGTAATGGTGACCCTCTTTGTTGAGACTTTGCCTTCAGCTTACCATTAGGCAAGGCGAAGTCTAATTGACGTGTTCTATATAAAAAAACACCCAGACCAAAGCAAATATACATATTCGTGCATACATATATTTGCACTGAGTAGGAATCGAACCCGCGCCTCCTGCGTAGCAGACGAACGAGCCGTGTATGTATTACCTACGTGGGACTGAATACAATGATTTGTGAAATGTGAATGTTAATTCACCTCTGCCTGACCATCCGGGGATAAGGATGTATGTATTGTACCAAAAATAGAATCGAATATGAGAATCAAGAAACTTACAGGCAGGTCTCGATGCGAACCTTCTGCTGGTAGTTCTCTGTTAAGGATTGGGCCACATACATCCAATTAGAACTTGGATCGGTGCGTACTTGGTACAAGAGTTCGTACTGAAATTAAAAAAATCTTAGTTATAATATATTTTCAATTTAATCTTGTGTAAAAGTAATAAGAATAAACTTTTCTTTTTGGTCACCATCGGCAACCAAAACGACCCACAGGCGGCGTGCGTTTTAGTCGGTTCGAGTCCGACATAACCTCCTCCACCGGCTCCGTGAGGATGTATCCGTGGGGATTTTCGCACGTAAAAAAAGTAGTGCAGTAGTATTTTTGACCCTACTGCGTCAGCGAGGGTAATGTTTTTCGCGCGTATGTATGTACGTATTTATGTAGTTTTCTTTGGTCCCCTCTATTAGCGTAACGGACTGGACGGATTTCTATGAGTGGAGTAAAACGAAAGGTATCCTGAGTGTCATAGGGTACATCAAATAACATTTTTTTTTGTCATCCTAATTTATCAAATAGGTAGTGTTCAAAAATCCGACTGCTGTCTAACAGATCGAAACCAGTTTTAAAGCAGGTTTATGATTCGCAAATGGGTACCGTCTGCTATCAAAGTTATTTCGATCTTTTAGACAGCAGTCAAGTTTCATAAATATTTAATTTAATAATTTATTTAATTTAAATCACAAGTAGGTACATAAATTCTGCTTTAACAGATCGTACTCATTGAATATCACGTCAATATGTTATCGAAATGAAAATCACAATTAATTGATATTCTTTGACTTTTTTAAATTTGACTAATCAAATTAATAAAAATTTGAGGAGGTAGGACTCGGCGGTATTTCCGCCCAATTGAGCAGTCCGACTGGGGAAGTATCTCCGCCCTATAGAATATCGCAGTTATAATAACTTCGTGTTGTGTTCCCAGCGGTGAGTAGGGTAGCCAGAGCTTACTGGAGAGTTTTTGTGCTGTCAGTGGGATGACCAAAGGCTTGTCCTGCTTTGTCCTCTACACTGACGGCACAAAATCTCTGTTCTTATAGAGTCGGCAGCACGGATGTGACTCCACTGGTGTTACACACTTTCATAGGTCATGGTAACCACTTTCCACCAGGTGGGCCATGTGCTTGTCTGCCACCTAAGTTGAATAAAAAAATTTAAAAAAAAATCACACGTTCAAAAAACATGGGGTTACCCAGTATGTGTGTACTGGCGTACAGGTAAGATTGGTTAGGCCCCGAATCTCCTCATGGAGCTCTATCTAACACCCAAGTACTTATATCTATCTTGTATCGTCCCAAGATACTAAATCACAGTAACTAAATTACTAGGACAGTTATGGTCGTTGACTTGTTTAGATCTGACCAGTCGCTTACGTCATCCTACGTGTTAAGATTAAGAACTTAATATTTATGGTCTCGATGAAATAACAATGAAATTCAAAATAAGAATGGAATGTTTTTTTCTGACTACGTTAGGCATCGCAAAAGATTTCTCGAAATATGCGTTTTTTTTTTTACGTGCGCAAAATCCCCACGGATACCTCCCCACCGGACCCGGTGGAGGAGGTTATGTCGGACTCGAACCGACTAAAACGCACGCCGCCTGTGGGTCGTTTTGGTTGCCGAAGGTGAGGTTGACAGGCATATCCCTCGCACCCCGGCCGACCCAGGGCCATCTCTCACGATCTGGCCCTCTTCTCGGGTGTGGGGACTACAGAGTCCCCAACTCGTCCCCGGAAACGGGGAGGCGCGCCACGCGCGCCACGAGCGCCACCGCCGCGGCCTGCTTCTGCCAGGGTGACAGGCGGCTTCACCTGTCACCCCCAGGCCGGCGCTCATGGGGGGCGGAGGTCGTTCATCGACCTCCGACGCCCGAGTTGCCTTCGTACGCGGGCAGCTTGTCTTGCGATCCTTCGTCGCTCCCGCTGCCGCTCCCGCCCCGTCTCCTCCTTCACGAGCATTACTTGCTCGCAGAAGGAGGCGCCGGCCGCCCACGCATCCGCGCAGCGAACCATCGCCGCGAGCAAGGTGGAGAGCGTGAGAACCCTCACTCCCAGGGCCGCCACAAGCTCCCGCCTCGGCGTCTCCCACGCCGGACACTCGGTGAGCGTGTGCGGACCTGAGTCCTCGCTCGCGTCGCAGTGATGGCACTCGGACGTTGGCTCTTTCTGCATCCGACGCAGATACTTTCCGAAGCATCCGTGCTCGGTGATCATCTGCGTCAGACGGTACGAGAGGCTGCCGTGTGGCCTCTCTAGCCACTCCCCCATGATGGGTCTTACCGCCGTTACTACGGCGTGCCCTGCGCCTGGTTGCCCAAGTCGTATCTCCCATTCCGCCACCATTTCCCTGTGGAGCCGGGATCTCACGGCCCGAATTTCTTCGGGCTCGGGATCGTGACCCCACTCCCGCGCCGCCCTTCGGAACCGGTATAGCGCCGAAAGGCATCTCGCTTCCAGGATCCATGGTGGCGATCCGGCGAGGAGACTCGCCGCGTTGAATGATATCGTGCGGTACCCCCTTATGATGCGTCGAAATATCCGTTACGTGTGAGTCAGCTGATGTCAATATCGTCGTCGTTCGTATATAAATAAATCAAAACGAAAAATAAATTTATGGATTCGTGATTAGTTAAATTTTTAAGATTTTGTTGGAAAAGCCAAAATGCTAATAACTTCTATAATGATTACGAATGAAATTTAGATTTCATTGATTTTTTCATACATTTTTGAGGCCAAATAAATAACACATAGGCACATACGCTCACGCATATTGTCCTCTGGAGTAGACTGAGTCAAATAATGTCTTAGAAATTACGGTTATCTTTTAATGATCCAGTGGTGGTAAATTTTCTCATCAGGTGCTTGTCTGCCACCTAAGTGATACACAAAATAAAAAGATGTACCGGACATGATTGACGGTACAACACCATAGTAACGTGCTAAGTAATTATGCTAGGAAAACAGCGGTGACCTTGGTACTAAGTTCAGTTCCGCAACAGAATTGTTTATATAGATAATGAATCATACATAATATGTTATTGTCAAACAGTAAGATATAACTGTAATATTTCTGTTTGTTGCTAAATCTTATTTTTTTTTTATATCACATAGTTGGCAGACAAGCACACGGTCTGATGGGAAGCGGTTACCGTGGCCTATGGACGTATGCAACACCAGGGGTGTCACACTCGCGCTGCCGACCATGAAGAAACCTTCTGAAGCCGCTCTTGGAGAACCCGATATTGTAGGCGCTTGGGAAAACCGCAGCAGGGAGGTCATTCCACAGCTTGAGTGTGCGCAGGATGAAGGTTCTTTCATAACGCATTTAATGCCCGCTTGACGGTAATAGACGACCCTACTACGTGAGACCAAAGATCATATTTGGTAAAATGTGCAAAGCACCCCTGTCTACGCCTCGGGATTTACAGGGGTGAGTATATGGGGGAGAGGGGGATCTTAGTACATATTATTTGGGTAACTAATGTCCAACCATGCCACTATCATCAGAAATAGTGGCTTAACGATGTAAGAGCTGACATGCGAGATAGTTTTACGGAATATTTGAATAAATATCGCAAAAACTGTGTACTATTTTATAATAAAAAAATTTTACGTGCGAATTATCCCCACGTGTACCCCTCGCCGGGTGGGAGAGGTAATGTCGGACTCGAACCAACTAAAATGCACGGCGCTTGAGGGTCGTTGTTGGTTGCCGCATATCCGTCGTACCCCGGCCGACCCAAAGCCATCTCTCGCGCTCTGGTCCTCCTCCGGTGTGGGGAGCACTGAGTTCCCCAGCTCGTCCCCGGAATCGGGGAGATGCGCAATGCGCGCCGCTGCTGCATCCTGCTTCTCCTACTCCGGCTCCTATTTCTTCGTGCATTGTCATACAAAGTAATCTAACACGAAGGGTATGGTCCAGAATCCCGATTTTGCTAACTGTCTACCACTGAAATCCATTTATTTTATATTTTACAGTTATGTTATTAAGGTCTAAAATTAAATGAAAAAAGTTCTTTACATTTTTTATTCCTAGCCTAGTGGTATGGGTAGTGGACTAGGTCTCGGGTTCGATCCCAGATTAACCATGGCACACACCAATGACTTTTCGATGCTTTTCGAAGTTATGTGTGTATTTATCGCAGGTTTATCAGTGCCCGGTTAATGCAATAGGCTCGCCACCTATTACTTTGGAACCTAAACATAAACTGGCGAAATATGGGTGCTAGCACCTCTACCTACTCCTTCGGGGATATAGGCGTGAGTTTATTACTATACTATTACCTATTACTAAAATTAAATGACATTTTCTATTATATTAGACTTTAACAGTATTATAGTAAAGATCCAACTGGGTTGGGCAGCATTTCGCAAACTACGTCGAGTCTTCTCTTCACCCCTACCGCAATGCCTCAAAACAAAGGTCTTTGAACAGTGCGTCCTACCTGTTATGACTTACGGTGCCGAAACGTGGACACTTACAGTGGGGCTGGTCCATAGCTTAAAAGTCGCGCAACGGGCTATCAGCTATGCTAGGGGTTTCTCTGAAGGATAGAATTCGGAACGAGGTTATCCGACAGAGAACTAAAGTTACCGACGTAGGTCACAGAATAAGCAAGTTGAAGTGGCAGTGGACTGGCCACGTTTGTCGAAGGACCGATGGCCGTTGGAGAAAACGAGTCCTACAGTGGAGACCGCGTGAAGGTAAACGAAAGGTAGGACGCCCCCTAGCCAGATGGACGGACGACCTGAAAAAGGTGGCTGGGACAGACTGGATGCGGAAGGTGGAGGATCGGAGAACATGGCGCACATTGGGAGAGGCCTATGTCCAGCAGTGGACTGCAGTGGGCTGATTGATTGATGATTGATAGTAAAGTCTAAAATTTAACGTCATTTTTTGCAGAGTTTGTGTGTATGACAATGGTTGATATCAGCAGAATCTATGTCTATTATAAACCTTGCAAATCTAAGTGTATACTTGTCGGAGAAAATATCGAAGTCAATATATTATTTACCATAACTCTTGAAGGACATCGATCTTCATCTTCGTCGCTTTCCCCATCCCTGTTACTCGTCAAGGCAAGAGTCGGTTCAAATATTGGTTCCTGAAATCATGAAATTCACTTATGTGATTAACTTTATTTTGTTCGTGCGAATCCCCACGATTGCCCATAGCCGCCGGAACTGGTAGAAGTGGTTATGTGGGACTCGAACCTACTAAAACGCAGTCGACACTTTGGGTTCTCTGTTAACAGAGGCGAGATTGCAGCAGACATATCTCTCGCACCCTGGCCGACCCAGGGCCTCTTCGGAGCTGGCCTCTTTCGGTCATGGGGACTAGGGTATCTCGGTATTATTTGAATCACAAATAGTTGGAGAGAGGAAGCCTCGAAAAATTATTAAATCATCACCATCTTTTCCCATGCAGTGTCGTTCAAGGCGACTGAGGGATAGGGCTGTTTAATATCTGACATATATATACAGCCCAGACTCAGCCGCTGATGCTTGAGGCTTGAGTTAACAATAGTGCCCGGAAGACGGCAATAGACTCACCCCATATTACGTGGGACCGAATTGAATTATTGGTGAAATGTGGGTAATAATTCATCTCTGCCTAACCCTCCGGGGATTAAGGCGTGATTATATGTACGTATTTATATAAAGAAATTAAAAAGCTGACAGCAATTACTAATTACCATTATGTCCGAAACATTTTGATAGGTCTCTGCTATGTATTTGCAAGTCATAAACGGAATAAAAATTTCCGTAACAGGGACAAGCTGATGTTGAATTTATTGCGATACTCAAGTTGAACAATTTGTTAGACCTCTATGAGTGAGTACTTACTTTGATTTTGCCTTTAAAGTGCTTATCGAAGAACTCTTGTGGGTAATTGTGGGGTTTGACTGTGCAGAAGACTTGTCCTGCACAAGGATCTGTGTCGTTCACTTGACCGAACCGGCTCCCGATTTCTTGTGTTGGTCCAGGAAACACGATTTTGTGGTATTCATCGTCTGAAACAGTAAACTACATCTTTGAATATTTGGATGATCGTGAAATCGAAATTACTAATATTCCCTCTAATTGTAATCATTCTTCGTCACCACACGAACTTTGATCGTAAGGCCCACTCCTTAACTATGAAGCTGCCGACGATTGAATGATTATATTATTGGAAGGAGATGTACTTTGCGTTAAATTACATACATACATATGCTGAATCCTATTTCCTTTCGGGGTAGGCAGAGACACCAGCACACCAATTGAATTTCTCCTCGCATACTTCATGAGCTTATTTTACTGTCATTAAGTTTTTCATACAAGCCTGCCGGATACCTACGTTATTGTTAGTTTTTTCTTTCTTTATTCTTATCTCGTTTTTCTTTATTTTTTTTTCTTTCATTCAAATAGATTTCTGATTTCTAATCAGGGGCCCGATTTAGTACAATTACTTACATATTCAAAACTTTCAAACTCCTTTAAATCTAATTGAAAACGAAACTACGAGTGATTCTGAGTATAAGAAGAGGGAAACTAGTGTGTGGATAGACAGTCGAATGATATCATGACAACAAAGAGTGCCACTAAAGGAGGATACAGTAGGTGTCTATAGTTATTACAGTAGATCAATAAATAATTTAATTAAGTCGTGTACACTTAGGTCATCCGGGTGAAGATTTATTATTGTTCATTACTAATAATAACTTCTGATTGCAGTTACGAGAGTGACTTTATGAATTCTCAATAATTATTTAGAAATAAAATATTATAATATTCAATGTGCATTGGGACTCGAGAATATTGCTAGAGCACTCCCTAGCAACATCCTTGAGTTATAAGACTTAGTGTAGGCTCCAATGAAGGTCAGACGACAAGTAGACATACCAATCAAAAACAACTACAGAATCCGAAATAAGTATAAACTTAGGATGCTCCTAGGAAATCCAGTAATGACGATGATGACAAAAGTAATAAATTATACAGGATGTATTTTTGAAACGGGGCATTAAGTGCAGCTACATTAACCTTTATAGTTACAGCAAAATGTTCTTAGGAGACCATCCATAACTTTTTAAGATATTATGAACTGCATTCAAAAATTTTGGCCAAATCGTAGTCGGTAAGGAAAATGTCCAAAATTTTGTTTTTAGTGCCAAGCGATCCTATTTCTTGTGGTGATCAAAAATACTCAAAGAGACCATTTGAAGATTGAGTTAGTACTCAAACCTCAAATGGTCTCTAGTGAAACGACAGAAATAGCTAAAAATTAATCCCTTACATTTCGTACGGAAAAATAAAACTGGCGAGAATCAAAATTTACACATATATACATTTCACCAATACACCTACCATACACCTACATTTCACCAATCATCGAATTCGGGCAATAAGAGGTGAACCCATTGCTGTCTTTCGGGCACTATTGATGAATCAAGCCATGCATCTGAGGCTGAGTCTAGTCTGTATATATCTGTCTGATGTTAAACTGCACTATCTCATAGTCGTCTTGTACGACACCGCATGGTAAGATATGGGTCCAAATATTGGGAATCACGAGGCTCAATCTTTAAGTCAAAGAATCAAAACTTAAGTTGTTTTTTTTTTCTACAATGTAGTACTCAAAGCTGCCCATACTGCCCCGTCTTAAAAATACACCCTGTATATTTAAATGAAGACGAATGTTGACGTTGACAAATGTATGGTAATTGCAAAGCAGAGCGAATGGAAGAGACGTGATCAAACTTGTAACGGTTTAGTTATGAGGTAATCGTTATAATTAATTAGAATATCTGAATGCATATCATAGGATTAAAAGTTTATTTTATGACCTAGGCAAACCATAATAGTGATGTAATGTTGATATATCACTATTTAGATTTAGTTCATAGATATTCTTAACTTCAATAGTTGTAACCTTGTGTTCATGAGTCAGACAGGCGAAAATGAGGGTGTTTAGGTTATTCATAGCTTAAGTTCTTCAACCTGTATTATGAACCACCTCAAAAACTTTTTGGACCAAACGCCGAACTCAAAAATTGTCTTGGTACGATACGTACCGTGGAACGAAGAACTCGTAGTTCGTGAATCGTCTAACGAAACACTCGAAGAAGGTCCTTATAATTTATCGACATATTACCTACTCGTAATAGATTTATTATCTATCTTCTAGCATCAACTTTAAACCACCTACATTTCTTATTGAATTCATTTATTATTGAGCGAATTGGGGGTTTTGAAACATCGTGCTTTTAGGTTTGTTACCTATTCTATGGTATTATCAGAAATCATAGGAACAGCTTACTATTTTTAGGAACTGCTGTTCTGGTCAGTTGTAGGGTGCAAGCGGCAATCTGTAACAGAAAAGATAACAAAATAAAATCGTCTGCTATGATAATGTCTAAAGGTCCTTTGTCGCACCATTAAGGCCTGGAATTCATTACCAGTTCACGTGTTTCCTTCTTCCTATAGTACCGGGTCCTTTAAGCGGGACGTTAAAAAGCATATGATTAGGCCGTCAAGCTGAGTGTTGCCATTGTCACATGGCATGTGTAAGAAATGGTGACCCTCTTTTCTGAGACTTTGCCTTCAGCTTACCATCAGGCAAGGCGAAGTCGAATTGACGTTTCCTATATATGTAAAAAAGGTGCATTTAGACCAGACGAACAAAGAGCTAGAAGTAGAACGAGACCATACTTTCTCAATATTTTAGTGTAAACTAAACCTTATTTTCAAAGAAAGAACAACGAACGAATCACTATTTATTCTAAAAGAATTTGACGTAGAGGAAATAGAATGAGCATTCGCTCGTTATGTCTAAACCCACCTTAAGATGCATAGTCAATTTATCGAAATGCTTTTAGTCAATTGTCATAAAAATTAGTTTATTGAAAATAGACTTATGTTCAGGCTCCGAATATGAGCATATACATACTGACGAATACGTTCAAGCGAACATTGAATATAAACACCTCAACAAAGTCTAGGGAACAAGATGACCCCAATTATTTTTTTTCGTGCAAATCTTGTTTTGCAAATAACTGGCAGCAAATAAATAAAAATAGAATAAAGTAGATTACAGAGTTGTTCGAAATTTAAAAATAAATTTAAATAAGTAATGATTTTCGAATATGGAGGGAAGACTTTTAAAAGTGTTTGATTGTGCAGTTTCTCTGAGGCAAAATAAAAATTATTTTTTTTGATTGTAAATAACGTTTATTATCAATAATACGTCTTTTACGTATGGTTTGTGCATTTTTGTGACTGTAGTCATCATGTCACGTCGTCATTTAAGTCGCGAAGAGATGTTAAGGGCTGTTGGTATGATGCAAGCTGGACGAACTCAACGCGACGTAGCGGATGCTGTCAACACCCAACCAAGCGTAATTTGCAGATCATGGGCACGCTACATGTCTACAGGGGATGTTGCCGAACGTCACAGGGGACGAAATAGGGTTACTACCCCGCGACAAGATCGTTTCTTGCAAAATTCCGCAAGGCGGCAACCCACGATTACTGCTCGTCAGTTGGTCGCAGGCGTCCAGTCTCAGCATCAAGTGGTTATTAGCGATCAAACTGTCAGAACAAGACTATACGAAGCCAATCTTTATGCTCGCAGACCGCTTAGGGTACCAGCTCTTCGACGTGGAAATCGAGGTCGTCACTTATTGTGGGCTAACGCACATTTACAGTGGACCGACCATCAATGGGCACGGGTTCGGTTTTCCGACGAATCTTGCTTCGGTTTTCATCCTGATTCGAGAAGAGTGCGTATATGGCGAGTTCTTGGACGTCGGAGTCGTCTCCAGAATCCGCAAGAAGTTCATCCTTACCAAGGTGGAATAATCATGGTATGGGCTGGAATTCGCCTTGGTGGAAGGACCGACCTCGTTTGGATACGGGGCAATTTGAATGCAAACCAATACATTCAGGAGGTTATACACCCCATGGTAATCCCTCATCAACAGCAGTTCGGTCAAGATTTTATGTTCATGTAAGATAATGCACGGTCACACACCGCGAGGGTAGTGGTCAATGCGTTAAGCGAGCACAATATGACGACGTTGGAATGGCCTGCTCAGTCTGCCGACCTCAATCCCATAGAGCATGCCTGGGATTTGCTTGGGAGAAGAGCTTTCAGTGATTCTTTGGAAAATCTGAACACTGAAGAACAACTTTTTTTACACCTTCGCAGTGTATGGAGCCATATTCCACAGACGATGATTGACAATCTCATACTAAGTATGCCACGCCGTTGTCGAGCTGTTGCTAATGCTTTAGGAGGTCCAACAGATTATTAAAAACGTTTAAAGCACGGTTAATTACTGTATTTCTTACTACCTCGTTATTTTTGTGCCTAATCATAGAAGGTTGTAATACTCAATATTGGCACTATTCAATTCTTTCTTAAAAAAAAAAAAATTGGTATGAAAATGTTTTTATTAAAATTAAAAACGGTATAAAAATACCCTTCTATTGATATAAAACACTCACTATTACTAGAAAGGGTTTTTAAATAAAAACTAGAAATGTCCTTGTTCCCTAGACTTTGTTGATGTGTGTATATTAGGTTCAATTATGCAAAAGTAAACCAACCAAACTACATACCCGTCTTTCTTAACCAGTCTTCAAGCTCTTGAACTAGCTTGAGAGAAATCTAGAAAGTGATCATTATAACCATCTAATATAAGTAAACTTATAGCTATGTGTAGGTACCCACCTAAGTAAGTGGTAGGTTGCGTTATGTATAAAGCTTTCAATAATAATCAAGGGAAAGATTTTTTATTTTATACCACTTAGATGGCAGACAAGCGCACGGCCCACCTGGTGGAAAGTGGTTACCGTGGCCTATGGACGTGTGTAACATCAGAGAAGCCACACTCGCGCTGCCGACACTGTAAGCACAGAGTTTCTGTTCCGTCAGTGTAGAGGACAAAGCAGGACCAGCCTTTAGTCATTCCACTGACAGCACAAATTCTCCAGTGAGCTCTGGCTACCCTACTCACCGCTGGGAACACAACACGAAGTTATTATAACCGCGGTATTCTGTAGGGCGGAGGTACTTCCCCAGTCGGACCGTTCAATTGGGTGGAAATACCGCCGTGTCCTACCTCCTCACGAAAACTTCAAAACCTGTCGAAATAAAATATTGAAATTTTATTTGTTTGTCTACCAGGATTATGCCACTTAAGTAACCATTTTACAGGGTGATATCACCTAACTGAAACACCTTGTTGTTGTATGATAAAAAAAAAGTGTGTAGGTACTATGGAACAGAAAAAAATAGTTCTCTCTGTTTATAGTACACACCTTATAGATGTAATTCAGACTTTTCATGGAATCGTTAGTTTAGGTACAAACGATTCCGCGAAATGACTAAACACGGAACTACGATAGTCACTATTCGTATCAATAGCGCGATTTGACAATATTGACGGGATGATGGTGGCCTCATTCAGTTCACGCAACTGTTGTTGTATGGAATGTACAAGCTTGCTCTATACTTTCCATTTAATACAGGTATGGCGATGGTTCGCTGTGCGGATGCATGGACTGCCGGCGCCTCCTTCTGTGAGCAAGTAATGCTCGTGAAGGAGACGCTGGAGCGGGAGCGAAGAAGAATCACAAAACGCGGCCCACTAGCTCGGATCAATCGATCTCTGGAACTCGGGTGCCAGAGATCGCAGAATGACATCCGCCCCCCCCATGAACGGGTGGAGCCGCGTGTCACCTTAGCAGAAGCAGGCCGTAGCGGCTACGTGATGCGTGGCTCCCCATACCCAGGGGCACACACCTGAAGAGGGCCAGATCAAGAGAGAAGGCCGTTGGGCACGAAGGTATTTCCGTTCAATTGAGCAGTCCGACTGACGAAGTACTCGTGATGTACTTTGTCTTTCACACTGTCTGCACAGAAATACTCAATGCTTGTAGGGTTGGCAGCGCGAGTGTGACTCTCTTGGTTTTGCACGCGTCCATATTCCACGGAGACCACTTTCCATCAGGTGGGCCGTGTATGCTACCTAAGTGGTATAAAAAAATGTCTAAGACAATCTCACCCCCAGCAACCAGGATCCACAGGCGGCGCGCGTTTTAGTCGGGTCAAGCCCGACATAAACTGCCCCACTGGTACCAGCCGGGGGTTGGGGTTTATCCGTAGGGATTTTGTACACGATAAAAAAGGTACCGAAGGGCTTCAATTTTATATTAAACTTAAGTTCCTTGATTTATCTCAGTCTCAGTCACTCAGTCTAATAAATACTAATGACTTTTCGATGCTTTTCGAAGTTATATGTGTATTTATCGCAGGTTTATAAGTGGCCGGTTAATGGCAATAGGCTCGCCACCTATTACATCGGGACCTAAACATAAACTGGCGAAATGTGGGTGCTAGCACCTCTGCCCATCCCTTCGGGGATATATTCGTGAGTTTATGTTAAATGTTATGTTAGTAAATACCTACTGCACTTAATTATAAATTACTTTCGTAAAATTATTGTGTACTTCCGTAATCTTTCATTGCTAGTTTATTTATTAAGTGAAGTGCGTACCTACGTGAGTATTTTGGAATCAAGCCGGTTGTGGAATTTTCAAAATTTAATTTAAATTTCGCCTTGAGATATTGTACAGTCGTCACAAATAGCTTACACATTCTAAGATACTAACTCCAATATCTATACTAATATTTTAAATGCGAAAGTAGCTCTGTCTGTCAGTCCTTTCTGTCTGTTACACTCTCACGCCTAAACCACTGAGCCGATTTTGATGAAAGTTTGTTTAGGGTACATTAGATCTTGAGAAAGGACATAGGCTATGTTAGTTTGCGATAATCGAATGCCACGCGGCAGAGCCGCGGGCAATAGCTAGTATTTATTAAAATTTACTATTAAAAAAAAATGTAATTGTTTTTTTTATAAACTCACGCCTATATCCCTGAAGGGGAAGGCAGAGGTGCTGCCACTTTAGCCATGGGTATAGTTTTTTTTATTCCACTTAGGTGGCAGACAACCATACGGCCCACCTGATAGAAAGTGGTCTATAGACGTGTGCGACACCCTGATGAGTCACACTCGCGCCGCCAACCCTGTAAACACAGAGTTTCTGTGCCGTCAGTGTAGAAGAAAAAGAAGGCCAAGTCTTTGGTCTTCCCACTGACAACACAAAAATCCTCCAGTGAGCTCTGACTACCCTACTCACCGCCGGGAACACAACACGTGGTTATTATGGCCGCGATATTCTGTAGGGTGGACGAACATAGGTAGAGAAGGGGCTCACACCACCCGAAAATACAAAATAGAAGTATTATCTTTTTCATATGAATAAGTATAACATAACATAATCTCACGTCTATATCCCCAAAGGGGTTGGCTGAGGTGCGAGCACCCACATTTCGCCAGTTTATGTTTAGGTCCCATTGTAATAGGTGGCGAGTCTATTGCCATGATGAATAAGTATATCTTCATCATTGACAATATTATCATAATATGTAAATCTGCACGCCGTATGTGCCAGAATAGAAGAACTAAATTACTGTAACATCTATTATACCATATTCAGGCAAATAAATATTTGATTTGATTAGATTTGATAATCCTGCTAGGGATTTCTCAGTGGCATCCAAAATTTGCTCATTGGAGCCCGGATCCGTTCAATGTTTTTGAACTGTATATCGGCTTTTTCGGTGTCTTCTAAACTCCCAACTCCATGAGAAAGGACTACACAGACCCGCGTCTATCGTTTAGCAGGTGCACCAACAAGCTTACACAGCTAAATGTTATTGTAAAAATACATTCTAGGTAAAAGTGGCATACGACCACGGCTATCCTTTATATTTTAATATTTAATACTGTTTTTGTTTTTATTAATCTTAAACATTCCCTTCTAATTACGAGCAAAACCATTATACACATCACAAAATATATATAAATTAATAATTTAACTCTTCTACGATTACCTACTACTGTGTTTATTTATTGAAATTTTCAAAAGGTTTTTATTAGCATAAATAAAATATTTAAGCACAACAATTTTATTTCAAATTGATATAGTTAAAAGCAGCTATTAATACTAGAGTCGCGGGTTCATATCGTGTCTGTGCATTTCAATTTTTCCAATCTTAGTTGATTTGAATAGTTAGCATAATATGCTACCCATGTACTAATAGTGTTAAAATGTCATTAAAATCATAAAAAATAATAAAATTAACTACTGGGAGAAAACTCAATATTGAGTTAAACTCGCCTTAGTACACAAATATGTATTTGTGATTGCCTGTTGATGTATTATTTTTCGGTGTACAATAAAGAAATAAAGAATTAAAAAAATAAATACTTACAACAACAAAGCAAACTCGTACGAACATTTTTATAACAAGTAACAAGTCCGCTCACATAGACGCGCCGTCGACCACGTTTCACAAACAACGACTGACGGGCACAACTTGATACCGGCCTCGAATACACATGCAAAGTATTTTATAAGTTGCAGCCTGCGGCTCAATACGGCTTAGTACACAAGAGCGATAGTCCGCCGAGGACTTTTTGGTTCGTGATTATGTTACAAGGAGTTTTTTTATAGCACCTAGGTGGTAGACAAGCACACGGCCCACTTGATGGAAAGTTATTACCGTGGACGTGTGTAATACCAGAGGAGTCATACTTGCGCTGCTGATCCTGTAAGAACAGAGAGTTTCTGTGCCGTCAGTGTAGAAGACAAAGCAGGACTTTAGTCTTCCCACTGATAGCACAAACACTCAAATGAGCACTGGCTACCCTAATCACCGCTGGGAACATAACACGAAGTTATTAGGGCCGCGATATTCTGTAGGGGAAGAAACTTCCCAATTGAACTGCTCAATTGGATGGAATACCGTCGTGTCCTACCTCCTCCTTTATTACTATGAGTATTAGTGACCGAAATGACTAGTAATTCTTTTAACTCCTTTAACTTAGATAAATTGTTTGTGTTAGGAGTTCACATCGGTAGTGTAGCCAGGTTTCGTACCCGGGACCTCTCAATCGTAGTGCCGAGTAGACTACGTGTATTAAGATAATGACGCGTTCGTGAAAAGTACAGCGTATAAGTTTGAATCACAGTTATTTTTTATATTACTTTGGTAGCAAACAAGCACACAGCCTACTTAATGGGAAGCCACCACCACTTAGTTGGCAGACAAGCACACGGCCCTCCTGATGGAAAGTAGTTACCGTGGCCTATGGACGTCTGTAACACCAGAGGAGTAACAGTCGCGCTGCCAACTCTGTAAGTACAGAGTTTCTGTGCCGTCAGTAGAAGACTACAAGCTACGACGGACAAGCCTTTAGTCTTCCCACTGACAGCACAAATTCTCCAGTGAGCTCTGGCTACCCTACTCACCGCTGGGAAAACAACACGAAGTTATTATAACCGCGATATTCTGCCGTGCTTACCGGCCTATGACCGTGTGGAACATCAATGGCGTCATATTCGCGCTGCCAACCTTGTAAAACTATTGGCTTGGACATCAATAATGTTACTAAGACCTGTTTAGTATTTCTGGATCCCGAGTTTTTGTTACAATCATTAAAAAGATGCAGAGCCACACAACCTTAATCCTATTTCCCATTGGCGTAGATAGATATAATATCTTTCCACTTGGTACAATCCTGGAATACGAACTTAGTTTCTTATATAAGTATCAAAGTAATAGGGATATTTACCATGTTGTACTCGTATTGGTTTTGAGTTTCCGATATATCGGCGCTGTTGCAAGATCATGATCATGGAGGAACTATATTTAATATTTTCTTCCGTGAACATGGTGCTGGCAACAGAGCCGAAATATCGGAAACTCAAAACAAAACAACATGGTAAATATCTCGATTACTTTGATACTAATGTCATGACCATGATACTTTAAATACCTATTTTAGCTTCTTATATCTACTTTATTGTATACACACAAAATTACATTTATATAGAACAATACATGTAATGTACAAAGGCGATCTTAACTCAAAATTGAGTTCTTTTCTAGCAAACCCGGAATCACATAGAGGAGGAGGTCCACCGAACCTGTAATGGTAAATTATTTGACTATTGAATACAATGACGTCACAATAAATTAAATACATACAAGTTTTCCTATAACGTTTTGACGTTTAGTAAAAAAAAATGAATTTGTAAAAACTAAAAATTAATGAAAAGTCAGTCAAATATTCGATTGTTTTTATTACATTATTTTTCTCATTTCCACAACACAATGGTGTTATCGAAGTTCTATAGTTGGACCATAACAGTCACTTCTCAGAAAATATCGACATCCAGTCGTTTCGTAGTAGTAGACTACCGAGCCACTAGGCCAAAGCCATTGGAGGAGGAGAATGAATGATAAGCCTGTATTCTTTAAAATGATCCTTTATACTTTGCAAGTGAATCGGGAGCGCTCACTTGCAAAGTAAAATTTCAGCATCATATTTCAATACTTGATCTAAGATCCCACATAATATCGACCTTCACACATCAATTTAGCGAATAAAATGTGTTGCTGAACACATACCGATAAAGTTACCAAAAAAATTTGGTAATTAAAAAAATATTTTAAATTTTGAAACGTGATTTATGTTTTCATATTTCCCTGTTCCGCCGGATCCTATACTATTGTCTCTCTGACTGACAAGCATTCGTTGTAATGGAACATTCCAGATTTTGTTCCAAGTAGTAACAAAATTTTAATCTATAGCGCATTGTAACGTTCAAATCTCTTCCCTCACCGATGTAATGCCCAAATGGTAGCATTAACGTTATATTGTAACGATACATAGGCGACTGTTCTTGATGAAGGAGGGTCCTTTAGATTTTTTAACTTAAGATCAAGCTGAGTGACATCAATATCGCCTTTTTTATTGTGCACAACAGACCCACGGAGCCGGTGGGGGAGGCTATGTCGGACTTGAACCGACTAAAACGCACGCCATATGTGGATTGTTGGTTGACGTCAGTACACAACATAACAAGTTAGTGCAGTGCGGTGATGAATACACGGTTGATAATGACGTCAAATTATTGTGGTCATCGTTTAGTAAGAAACTTTCTGTGCGTGTGTAGGCATTGAGGTAATTTTCCTATATAGGTTATTTTTGTGAAAGATAATAACTGTAGGTACGCATAATAATAAATTAGTCAGTTTGTTTGTGGTTCGACGTCAAGCACTGCGGTTTCGATCTAGGCTAGATGACTGCGGACGGACGGTTGAATAATGTTCGTAAATAATACTAACTATATACTCCATGGTTTTATTCTCCTTACTTAATTTCAGCTCAATGAACTGTGATCAATTTGCAACAAAAAAAGTCTCACATAAACAAGTTTTTTTTTGGTTTGTACGTAAATCTGCGTTGATGTTCAGTCAGTCTGTCAGTCAGTGTTTCAAATGTTATTGTCCGGTAGAGTCAACAGCGCGAGTGTGACACCTTGGTGTTGCACACGTCCATTAAGCACGGTAACCACTACCCATCAGGTTAATTCCCATAAGGCATAATTAGGCCGTCAATTGATTGCACCCCGCTCGATGGCAAAAAATGGATAAAGAACGGGCAGTCACCCGCAGTATAGTCCCCGCTAACACTGATAACTAGTCCTGGACTTCACCTAATGAAAAGTCAAAAAGTAAAAATTATTTATTTCTGCATAGACCCTTAAATCGGCACTTATAGTCAATATAAAAAGAAATTTGAAAGACTAGTTTAGTTAATGAAATGGAATCAGAAGACAGACCTGCACCGCTAAATTTAGGCTTTATTTTACGTGCTCAAATTCCCCACGGATACCCCCCCACTGGAGCCGGTGGAAGAGGTTATGTCGGACTCGAACTGACCAAAACGCACGCCGCCTGTGGGTCGTTTTTGGTTGCCGAAGGTGAGGTTAACCGGCATATCCTTCGCACCCCGGCCGACCCACGGCCATTTCTCTCGATCTGGCCCTCTCCTAGGGTGTGGGGACCACAGAGTCCCCTACTCGTCCCCGGAAATGAGGAGGCGCGCGAGTCTTGGCGCTTGGGTGATTCGTCGACGAGAGTGTTTCTGTACACTCACAAATAGCGCCATGTGCCACATGGCAGGTTGCTTTAGTGTGATGAGAGCCCCACGTAACTGTTCGGCTTTGCGGAGTCCGTGAAATCTGAAAGTTAAATTTTTTCCACTTAATTGGTTGCCAGCTCATATGTTTTCTTCTTCCTACAGTTCCGGGTCCTTTAAACGGGGCGTGAAAAAGCATCTGATGAGGCCGCCAAGCTGAGTGCCACCATTGTAACATTACTTAGTGTATGTAATGGTGACCCTCTTTCCTGAGACTTTGCTTTTAGCTTAGATACTATCAGGCAAGGTGAAGGCAAATTGACGGGGCCTAGATTAAAAAAAACTTAAACAAAAAGTGGTTGCCGTTATCGGTGAAGTCTTGTACACCCTAATACCTAAGACATAAGTTAACTATACAGGTATATAGCCATTATGTATGGTGACATTCTATTCATAACGGACACACGGAACAAAGATAAATTTCCGCAACCTCAATATTGTTTCGTTAAGGAAACATGTCCGTAACAAAATGATACTATCAAAGCAATCCTACGCAAGTACAATAATAAAAGTGACGCATACATGTCTGTCATATTAAAAAACCAGTTTTCTAAATGACTCTTACGTAATTCTAGCATAAGGAAAATCGGTAGGCCCCATAAACTTATGGTTTATAGACAAAGATGTACTCTATTGTTCGTATATACGAAACAAAAAAATGTTATACATATCGACAGCATTATGACTTTCGAGCTTATTTTTTTTTCTACGTCATTCTTCACATCGCTATCCAAACCAAAACTTATGCATAGTTTAACTAGCTTGTGTTTTGTAATCTAGAATGCAGATAAATAGAATAATAATGAACGTAATAGGCGAGCTTAACTCAAAATTGAATTCTTTTTCAGCAAACCCGGGAGTGGACAGAGGATTTGCAATACGAGAGGCAAAGTCTAGACTTTGCCTCTCGTATAAACAATTCTTCTACTTTCAAAGAAACTGTAAAAGAAATATATAACATCAGACAGATATATACAGATCAGACTCCACTTAGATACATGGCTCGAGTCAATAATAGTGCCCGGAAAACGGTAATAAGCTCATCCTATTAAGTGGGACAGAATAAAATGATTGGTAAAAAGTAGGTGTTAATTCACCTCTGTCCAATCCTCCGGGGACAAAGACGTGATTACATGACATAAGATGTCTGTATGTATGAAGGTTTATAAAGGAGGTCTTATGAAACAAGATGGTTTTTAGAGGGTCGTACGTGAGAGTAGATCCAAATGTGGTACACAACAAAATAGCCAAACTAATTTATTAAAGTCAAAATAAAATTGTTACCTGTAGCTCTATTCCTTTGTATATAGTGCTAATAAAATTAACACTTCGATGGGAAAATCCCTAAACATCCCTAAACACCACGCAATAAAGTTATAAAATTATTATGATTCTCTCAAGTTCTGACCCACGAGCTTTTCCAGCGTAGAGATATTACCTCTTTAGCAGTATTAACCTTTACCATGGTGAGTGTTCCAATGAGCTCTTACCAGAGTCCCTCTCCTTTCCTGTATAGAACAACACGTCCAGGGCTGAGGTGTCACTCTTTTTTTATACCACTTACGTTAGGCATACGCTTGTATAAGGTGGAAGGTGGTTACCGTGGCCTATGGACGTGTCCAACACCGAGGGCGTTACACTCGTGCTGCCGATCCTGTAAGAACAGAGTTTCTATGTCGTCAGTGCAGAAAACAAAGCAGGACAAGCTTTTGGTCTTCCCACTGAAGGCACAAAAACTCTCCAGTGAGCTCTGGCTACCCTACTTACCGTCGGGAACACATCATGAGGTTATTATGAACTCAGTAAGGACGGGAATATTGTTGTGTCCTACCTCCGTAAATGCACTCTTATACGTAGCCAACAATTCCATCCAGAACCAATTGGTTTTGTACCTCTATTCTTGGTCTTGGAATTCTTTACCAGCACACGTCTTTCCTTCTTCCTTCAGTACAGGGTCTTTTAAACGGGAACTGGGAGGATTTTAGCACTGTAGTTTTCTATAAAAGTGACACTCATCCCAGATATTTTGCTTTCAGCTAACCATCAGGCAAGGTCTGGTTTCACTGTGATTATATTTTTCATCAACGAACACGAGCAAGTGTTCATATTGTTCTATTCTTATATTAAAAATGTAAGTATCTGAATGACAATGACGTCACTAATTAAATAAAAAAATAAAAAAATAAATTTATTTATTTAAAGACATATATATTAAAGTAGGCTTATAGTATATTACACTATACTTATATAATGTTATGTGGCGTCAAAGGCGCTACAACATTGTATTATAACGCCTATGACTCATCGAAGTGTGGCAGAATGCTAATTTGACGCGAATGACCTTATGAGAACATTATATTTATGATGATGACTTCTTTTTTAGGTCTCGGAGGAAAAATGTTTAATTAAGGACTGAAGTATATGGTTCAACACAGATAAATTGATATTATAAGACTTGATGATACTTGCGGTTTGGTCCGCGTGGATTTCAGCTATTGTTACTTTTATTCTTATCTCAAACATACGTAAAATTTAAAGTCATGCCAATTTGATTTCACCTCGACTGATGGTAAGCTAAAGGCAACGTCTCAGGAAAGAGGGTCACAATGGTGGCACTCAGCTTGACGGCCTTATCAAATGCTTTTTCACGGCTCGCTTAAAGGGCACGGGACTGTAGGAAGAAGGAAACACGAGACCTGGTAATGAATTCCAGGTCTTGGTTTTATCTTGTCTAGGACACGCCCGTTGGACTTCACCTCGACTGATGGTAAGCTAAAGGCAAAGTCTCATGAAAGAAGGTCACCATTACAGACACTAAGTAATGTCACAATGGTGGCACTCAGCTTGGCGGCCTTATCAAATGCTTTTTCACGGCTCGCTTAAAGGGCCCGGGACTGTAGGAAGAAGGAAACACGAGACCTGGTAATGAATTCCAGGTCTTGGTTTTATCTTGTCTAGGACACGCCCGTTGGACTTCACCTCGACTGATGGTAAGCTAAAGGCAAAGTCTCATGAAAGAGGGTCCCCATTACAGACACTAAGTAATGTTACAATGGTGGTACTCAGCTTGGCGGCCTCATCTAATGCTTTTCACGCTCCGCTTATAGGACCCGGGAATGTAGGAAGAAGGAAACACGCTGGTAGCTAGTAATCAATTCCAGGTCTTGGTGGTACGGCAAAGAAAAGAGTCTCCGAACCGCTTGGTTCTTACTCGTATATTCTGCACAGTGTTTTTTTTTTATATAGAACACGTCAATTAGACTTCGCCTTGCCTGATGGTAAGCTGAAGGCAAAGTCCCAGAAAAGAGGGTCACCATTACTTACACATACCGTGTGACAATGGTGACACTCAGCTTGACGGCCTCATCATATACTTTTTCACGCCCCGCTTAAAGGACCCGGGACTGTAGGAAGAAGGAAACACGTGAGCTGGTAATGAATTCCAGGCCTTAATGGTGCGACAGAGGAAAGAGTCTCCGAACCGCTTGGTTCTTGATCGGATGTTTTGCACCGTGTGCGTATGACATCTAAGACCTGCACGTGTTGTCCTGTGTAGGAAAGGGGAGGGTGGGACTAATTGGAAGAGCTCATCAGAACACTCCCCATGGTACAGACGGTAAAATACAGCCATGGACGCAACATCTCTACGCATCTGTAAAGGTTCTAGGGTGTTCGTGACCTCGGGATTCCCAATGATGCGGATACAACAGCAGAAAAAATACATATAATACATACTAAGAATAAAAATATTATACATATACAATACATACAGCAGACTTATTACATATATACCAACTTGTATACAATTCAATTACACAAATATACAATACATAATACATATATTACTATAAAATTAAATAACACACATTTTCTGGTTTGAGAGAGGAACAGTTCTTTTACTTTGATCTTGAATACGTTCAAAGAAATGCTATCGCGTACCGAGTGAGGCAACGAAATCTACAACCATACTGCGCGAACAGTAAATGAGCCATCGTAACGGCTGTAGCAGTGAGGAGGGGTTCGAAGAACAAGTGCTGAGGAAGTGCGACAGGCTTTTTCATGCCCCGCTTAAAGTGAGGTGTGATGGAGACATTTACTCGTAAGTAGAAAACCAAGTCAAAAGCTTAATTTGCCTTCAATAGGAATACTTCATGGGAATACAGTGTATTCCCATTGAAAAAAGAACTGATTATATCGCCGACCTTAAATACTTATGTAAGCAGTGGGTTCACGAAGTATAATATAATAATGGCCAGGATCCGAATTAAGGACTTCTCGATTGGAAGGCTGACTCCTTAAAAACTGAACTACCAACAATTTATGGCTATAGCTCTCTATTACAATCATAGTTGTAGTTTTTATTATATAACTCTCTTGTCCTTCTATTAAGGATAATATGTAAATTTTGTGTCTATGTATTATAAGGTCAATAACTTTGTGCCGTAGGTTTTTAACTATATAAGGAAAACTTACCATGATACTATTTTATATGTTCTTGAGTTGCAATACACCTAATCAATCAACATTATCACCCTATTTGTGATAATCTCGATTTTATCAGAGGTTTTCACCTCGAAATCCTGGATAAGCACTGCTCAATTTAACGGCGTAATTGGCTGAACTTCCATATTACATAGAGGTAGGACACGACGGTAATACCGTCCCAATTGAGCAGTCCGACTGGGGAAATACCTCCACCCTACAGAATACCATGGCTAAAATAACCTCGTGTTGTGTTCCTGGCGGTGAGTAAGGTAGCCAGAGCTCACTGGAGAGTTTTTGAGCTGTCAGTGGGAAGACCAAAGGCTTGTCCTGATTACTTCTCCTACACTGACACAGAAACTCTCTGTTCTTACAGGGTAGGTAGCACGGGTGTAACTGCCCTGGTGTTGCACACGTTTATAGATCACGGTAACCACTTCCCATCAGGTGGGCCGTGTGCTTGTCTGCCACCTAAGTTGTAATTAAAAAAGAAGCTAAGTACTGATTGACAACGCGCTAGAAATAGCGAAGTAACAAAACATAAACATCAACAATCCACACATTAAGTCAGTTTATGTTTAGGTCCCAATGTAATAGGTGGCGAGCCTATTGCCGTTAACCGGGCACTTATAAACCTGCGATAAATACACACATAACTTCGAAAAGCATCGAAAAGTCATTGGTGTGTGCCAGGTAAAACCTGGGATAGAACCCGAGACCTCTTCTCAGCAGTCCATTACCTATACCACTAGGCTAGGAAGTGATGCAGTCAAATCAGTTATCAGACTTTTTAGAGCTCCAACTACCCCCGTAACTATTGCTATAGATGTTCACATGGCAACTCTGACCAAAGCTTAACGCACTCAGACCAATGAAAATAGACTTATTCATTCATAAATACAACATTGCTTGTCTGCCAACTAAGCGGTATAAAAAAAAAAAAAAGAAAAAAAAATGCACTGAGCGGGAATTTAATTCGCGCCGCAAAACATTCGCGTTTACTACCACCACGCCAGAGGTTGTCAATCTGCCAATTATTCATCATCATCCTTGCGTTAGGCCCGGTTGCATACGAAGCCTTTACCTCGGAGTCTTGCATTTGCACGATCTTGGGCATTCATGGTACTAAGATCATTGCTAAGGACAAATCTTGTAGTGTGCGGTATGAAAAAAACTTCATCCCACGCAAGCTCTAGCTGTATAATAAACTCCTTGTTGCGATTTTCCCAAGCAGCTACATAAGAGGTTCTTCAAGAGGAGCATTAGAAGGTTTCTTCAGGTTTGTCAGCTTGAGTGTAACACCCCTGGGGTTGTAAAAGTCCATAGGCCACAGTAACCACTTCCCATCAGGTGAGCAGTGCTCTTGTCTACCACCTAAGTGGTATATAAAAATCTTATTTTCTTTTATTTCTGTTTAAGGGTCAGTAATTATTTTTCGTTTAATTTCGATTTACAACTTGTGTACTTCTACGAACTATTGTGTTAGCTTATTTGTTATTAATTGTTGATTATTTAGTGAGTCAACTTGAATCACTTATAACTTCTCACAAGTTAACTATGAGTAACTTTCTACAAGGTTATTGTGGTCACTCAGATAAATTATTTTCTATACAGCAATAAAGAAAATAATGTATCTCAGTGACCACATTTTCACTCAAATTCAGTAATTTACTGTTTTAAATTTAAAAAAAATAATTGTTAAAAAATTAAAAACCCGACTGCTGTCCAAAAGATCCAATCAAGTTTGATAGCAGGCGGTACCCATTTGCCAATCATAAATTGAAAGAAAAACCTAATGGGTACCGCCTGCTATTAGACAGCAGTCGGGTTGTTGTTGTTGTGTTGTAAATCGAATAATTATATCGAGTAAGATGCCATTACACCTTTTCCCACCCTTTCCATGATTTATGGGCGTAATATAATGATGTATGACGCTTACATAATTTGCTGGTGAATCACAGTTTTTTTTTAATTCAAATTATATAGGCAACGCTACAGGTGTTCGGCTGTAACCCTGGAAATATTAATGGGCTTCTCCCTATTAATATTTCCAGAGTTCAAACTTTTTACCCAGTGCTGGGAAGTAAAACGGCTGTCGCTACTATTAAAGCATATGCCAAACCTAAAGAAGGATAAGGACCAAGTGTAGCTCAGGCTTCGAAGCCTCAGAGGCAACAGGGAACCACTCTAAGATTTTAAGTTTACACACTATAATTGTAACGTAATTATGGACACCTTAGTGCTTATGCCATAAAACTTAAATCTGAATTCTGAATAATAACGCTCTAAAAAGTATTAAAATTAGAAAAAAACTTATTAATTATTATTTATATCAAGGATAGCCGTGGTCGTATGTCCATTAGTCTAACAAAAAAATACATTCTAGGAAAAAAAAGTGGCATACGACCACAGCAATCCTTGATATGACACAGAAACTAAAAGAAACATTTTGTGTGATTCAATACTTCCTTCCATTGCAAGAGAATAAATGATGACAAGTTGGAGTTCAGATGGCGCTGCCGTCACGTACACATCAGCTCTGTTATAAAGTATTATTTAAAATAAAATTAGCGACCAAATATCGTTCAAACTATCGTGAAAGTGTATAATAGGAAGAAAACAATATGTGAAATTGTTATCCAAACATAAACCATAGTCAAAGTGAAAAAAAAAAAAAGTCTTTTAAGAAAAATATGCGATTGCTCAAATTTATTTGATTGACTGTGACTATTCTATAAACATACTACAAAATATAATCATAATATACCGTCATAAATACAATCAGTGCGCAAAATTTGGATCAATTTAACATTAGATCTAGACAAAATTAATTAATACTACTCAACTACTCAACGATACTAGTGACTTGCTCTTGAGTATTTTTAATTTAAAAATTATAAAAAACTTATTCATAGTGTTTTGAAATGTGTGTAATGTTTTGAACATATAAAGCCACGCGTACTTTAAATAATAGAAGGAACCAATGGTGTTAATAAATTAGCCAACAACGATCAGTGATACAAAACGATGACAACTTTTCAACTTTCTCAATTCTGTTTTGTACGTTTATAAGTGATATAACATAATATATGAAGCAACAAACGAACAATAAGAAATAGATTTACCAATAGTGTTCTAATATTATCATCGCCATCATGCAATTATAATTTTATTGCGTTGTGAATATCTACTAAGTAGGTACCTACATACAACTTAAATGTAACCGTTTAAAAAGGTAAACAATACAATACTACCAACACAAAAGTACTAAATCGCGTTCCAGTCACACAACTAAATAAGTGACTTTAAACATAGCTATGGTTTGAGACCAAGTCTTTTGAGATTTTTTCTACCAAATTAGTAGGAAATAATAAAAATTTAAATCTACCAAATAATGGATTCCGAAACGGAAAATGTAACCTATCGTAAGCTAGTTAGAGCAAATTCATTTGAAAATAATATTGTTGATGTGACGAGTGACAGTAATGAGCAATTAAATGCGACCATCAGGAGTATACCCAATGAAATTTCTCATATTGATTTGGAATATTACAATGAACTCCAAGAACAAATAAGATTACTGAAGAATGAATTAATCGGTGCTCATGCCGAGATAGAAAACTTGAATATCGAAAATAGCCGCCTCAAAGCCGAGTTACAAATTTCAGAAAAATTAAATGGAACATACAAGAAAATTTGTTCAACCCCAACTAGAATTAACGTGACTCCTAAATCGCAGAAAAAAACGAAGCCGAAATCCTTCAATCGACACACAAGCATTTATAATGATAACCAAGAATTAAAAAGTACACACACACTCACATCAAAAATTGATGACCAATGTTCGCAAACAACATCACCAGTAAGAAAGGCGAATGAAATTAAGAAAAGGAAAATAATAATTTTAGCAGACCAACAAGGGTACAGAATCCGAAGTGTCCTCCAAAAACTTGTTGGTGAAAAGTTTATGATTAAAGTATACTGGAAATCCGGGGCTCGACTACAACACGTGTTATCCGCTAAGGAAGAGATTAGTACTTTAAGCAAAACTGACTTTGTCATTGTATTGGGTGGAATTAACGATAAACATCCGAATGATTTACTATTTCATCTAAGACAGTTCCTTGCAAATAATTCGTGTAATACTAATATTTTGGTTTCAGAAGTACCATATAATGACTATCTTAACGAAAGAAAATTAAATTATGAATTAAGATTTTTATGTTCCAACTTCGATTGTGTATACATTGACATGAATTACTCTGAGTTTTTACCTAAATATGGTTCTTTTGTGCTTCATAAATGTCAATTTTTCCTCAAAGAAATTCTTCACATTGACTATAAAATACAATACAAGTTACACATTAGTAATAATACTGACAAACCAGGGCATGATACAAATATCTTAAGAGAACAAGGCACTCAAACAGATCCGATTATCGATTCTATGAATAACGAATCAACCCCGAAAAAGGTAAACAATTTTTTTCGTTCGTAATAAAATTTATATTTTTCACCAAAATTTGGATGGCTTAGCGTCCAAATCTAATTCCCTGGTAGTCCACCTAAATTCTCTTGAGGCTGATATAGGAAATGTCATAGACGTTTTATGTATTACTGAACACAATATGATAGCTTCTGACCAAGGGTTAATAAGATTGGTAAACTATAAACTTGGCGCAATCTGCTGTAGGAAAAACAGACGAGGTGGTTCTTGTATTTTCATTAGAAATACGGTAAAATTCAGTCCTTTGATCAAGTTAAATGATTACTCATCAGAGAAAATCATAGAGTGTTCAGGAGTCTTCTTAACAGAGCACAATATTCTTATTGTATGTATTTATAGACCTCCAAGGTCCAGAGCAGAAGATATAAGTTTGTTTTTTACCAACTTTAATTTGATACTCCGTAAATTTTGTTATAATAAAGCAAAAGTAGTGATTTGTGGTGACTTTAATATAAATACACTTGATAATAATGATGTATCGACTCAATTTAAGCAAATGCTGTATAGTTACAATATGAAACTGGGCATTAGTGAACCCACACGGCTATCAAGCGGAAGATGCTTAGATAATATTTTATTTAATATACGTGGATGTAGGGCTGACGTCATCGATTTAGAATTATCAGATCACACAGCACAGTTACTGTTATGTCCAGTAAAATCATACAGCACTCTTGAAACCTGGTATATTGACGTGCGAGATTATAGTAAAGAAAATCAAATGAGATTTAAAGAATACATTAATTGTTTAAGTTTTAGTGATGTTTTCATGTCCAATGATCCTAGTCAAGCATTCACTAGCTTTTATGATGATTTTAAATTATTATATGATCTCTGTTTCCCTGTTATACAAGTCAAACATTCCAAAACTTTTCGTCCTAAATGGTTGTCAAAAGGTATAAGAGTCTGCTGTAAACGGAAACGCCAACTTCTGTGGGAATACAGAAAAAAACGCACAGAAAGATCAAGAAATAGCTACAAAGCGCTATCGTCAAGACTAAATCGCATCATTAGGTTAACACAAAAATCGCAAAATGATAACTTCATTCAAACTGCTCCTAATAAATCTAAAGCCACCTGGGCTGTAATTCGCGGTAATGAAATTAACGTACCCAATGATCATATCCATCACATAAAAGTAGATGGTAACATAATCCAGGAACCTTCACAAATTGCTAATCATTTTAATACATTTTTCACAGATACAATGCACCAAAGTTTATCTGTTGACCACAAAGTATCGATGCCCTACGAGTTGAACTCTATATTCATGGCCCCCACCGTACCGGATGATATATACAAAATTATACAGAGTCTGAAAAACACAAATAGTACTGGGTACGACGATATATCAACCAAAATAATAAAACTAGTTTCTGTTGCATTGTCTCATGTACTGAGCCACATAATCAATTTATGCATTACAAATAGTATCTTTCCTGAACAGTTAAAATTAACTATTATCAAACCATTATATAAGAAAAATGATAAAAACGATATGCGCAACTACAGACCAATAGCACTTGTACCAGTTATTTCCAAAATTTTTGAGAAGGTGATACATAACTGTATCTACAATTACTTTGAAAATAATAATCTATTTTGTACTGAGCAAGTAGGCTTTCGGAGAAATAAATCCATCGATATGGCAATATATAGCTTTTTGTCCACGGTATTGACTGGCCTAGATAAGGGAAACCAGGTGTGTGCATTGTTTATGGATTTAACAAAGGCCTTTGACTGTGTTGACCATAAAATATTGTTAAAAAAACTATATGCCTATGGAGTCAGAGGGAATACTTACGATTTAATAAGGTCATATCTGAGCAACCGAACCCAAGTAACACAAATCACAAGGTTTTGCTACACATCAAAAAAAGTTATTGAATACAAGTCAACGTGTAGAAATGTCACTCTTGGTGTTCCGCAAGGTAGTGTGCTTGGGCCACTACTGTTCATAATTTATATAAATGACCTACCTAAAATAACTCAATACGATACAGTTTTATTTGCTGATGACAGTACAATTGTGTTTACTGGTCATAATAAAGGGCAGCTAGAAGAAGAAGTAAAGATGACATTAAATAATACAATAAATTGGTTGACATTAAATAATTTAAATATTAATATTGACAAAACAAATTTGATGACATTTAGAAATAGAGTTAACAAAATAACAAATATTGACATTCAGTACTTAAATAAAAAAATTACAGAGGTAGAGACATCGAAGTTTTTGGGCCTCAATATTGATAATAACCTACGTTGGAAAAACCATATAGAAATATTATGCAAAAAAGTAGCATCGTTTTCATATGCGCTTTACATGCTGAGGAAATCTGCCAGTCAATCAGCCGTTCTGACAGCATATCATGGTTATGTTGCACCTCTCTTGAGGTATGGTATCATGTTTTGGGGCAATTCTACTGACAATGAAGCAGCATTTGTGGCACAGAAGAGGTGTATTAGGTCGATATGCCATTTAAAACCGACGGACAGTTGTAAACCCCACTTCTCACAGCTAAAGGTATTAACACTGCCATGTATTTACATTCTGGAAGTCCTACTCTTTGTCCGTAAAAATGTGCATTTGTTTACAACATTAAACAGTAAGAGGAAAAAATTAACTTTAAGCTTACCATCAAACAGGACTGGTTTAATGAATAGTAGTTTTTTATGTATGGCTCCACGAATTTACAACAAATTACCGAAAAGAATTATGGAGATTGGGGAACTTAACATATATAAGAAAGTAATTAAGAATATTTTGTTAAGCAAATGTTATTATACGGTAAATGATTATTTAAATGACAAAACAGTAGATGTGTAGTAAAATAATAAATGTTAATTAATTTTAAATTTTTAAGTATGTGTACTAAAATACTAATATGACATTTTGATTTATATCCTAGAATCTATAAAAATGACAAAATAATGTTATGATACTCTAATAATTTGAATTTTCTAAGCATGAATATAACATATTAATTAATTCACTTCCCAATTTAGCTTGTAAAATTGCATGCCTACTATGGTAAAATATGGTGAAACCTACCTGCTACCTATAACAACTATATGTAACCCATATTTGCAATGATTATAATAAATAAATAAATAAATAAATAAAAAAAAAAAAAAAAAAAAAATGTTTTGAAACTTTTGTTCTAGAAAATTTTAATGAGTGTTCAATGTTCTTTACTTCTCAACACAGTATAACATCAACTCAGTGCAGTACTCAATACAGTATAACATTAATTCTACTTAACCTAAGTTTACCACCATTTCCTAGGCTCTAGAGGAGAAGCGGAGCAACAAACTCCACTGCGAAATTTTTTCACGATGTCAGGTTTACAATGAATAATTCCTTAGTCTGAAATAATTATGTTAATGTGCAAATGTGTAAATTATTTAAATGATGAATGTACATTAGTTTCGTGTCAAAATAATTAACATATTATAATAAAAAAATAATTAAAAATAAAATCCCGATAGTTGTCTAAAAGACCGAAATAAGTTTTATAGCAGATGGTACCTAGTTCCTAAACATAAACCAAAAGAAAATTAATAGGTACCGCCTGCTATCAAACTTATTTTGTTATTTTAGACATGATATGAAATATACTTATGTATTTATTTTTTGTAATATCCTTCTAATTCCCTTCAATTTGATACCTTACAGGTGGTCATCCGGTAAGGAAATACTTCAGCTTTCTTATTACCAACATAGCTCGCAGAATAAGCAAGCTGAAGTGGCAGTGAACTGGCCACGTCTGTCGAAAGACCGATGGCCGTTAGAACAAACGAGTCCTAGTGTCCGTAGTCACATGATATTTTTTTATGCAACTTAGGTGGCAGATAAGCACACGGCCCACCTGATGGAAAGTGGTTACCGTGACCTGTGAACGTGTGTAACACCAGGGGAGTCACTTAGTATCATGGAACACGAATGTTTCAAAGTTAGTTATACATTTTAGCATCAAAAATTCACAGTATAGTTTTAGATGACATTTTATGTACCTATGGCACTCGGAGACAAATATCTTCAAATTGACCCCATTCATCGAAATTATATATACTAATTTGATCAGAATCCAAAAAACTCGTGTTGCCTGTTATTCTAAAGAGATAGGGTTGTGTAGATCCGAGTCTGCGATAAAACAGCCCAGTGTACTCAATTGCTTACAGTAAAATTTCTATTATATTCTATTCTAAAACACTTGTTATACCGGAAAATAGTAATTTCCCGTTATAAAGAGTTACAACGGGGACTGAGTCTTAGGCAGCTTCTAAGATGCAAGATGCGATTTTAGATCAGATTTAAAGCACATATGGAATTACCTTGGGGTATTCTGTGTACCATATTATAATAACGAAGGATTTCCCTGTAATGACTTAATAATCTTGTTTTAAATTTAATAAATTCATGCATCGTTGTTTGGCTTTACCAAAATTTGGATATATTTTTAGACAAGTAATTACTCTAGATATAAAAACTTGGTTCCGTCAAGGGGCACTAAATTTGTAGATACTTTTCTTTGGTCGTATTGGATCTCGGTGGAGTAGAATAGAGATACCCTAGGTGACTAAGGTATAGGACAGTTTTCCATTCGACAGTAAACATACATGCCATGCCATGACCAAGTGCCCGCTTGATATCAATAGACTCGACGAACGTGGAACCGAAAAAAATAGCTTTCGCGGTCCCACCGTGAATAATAGTCAACAAAATGTGGGTGTTAATACACCTCTGACTACCCCTTCGAGTATTTACAATCGTGAATATATGCATGTATTTTATAAATTACTTATATCGGGTACTTATACAGGGTCCTTGATTATGCTTAATAGCTTGCGGTCTCCACTCTATTTTTCGATAGAATGTCTACATATTTTGTCTAAGCTATCTAATTAATTTAAATTGTAACCCACACAACCCGGTACATCTGCCATTTTATGAAGAAATAAGGCAATAAAAAAGTCGGTGAAATGCGAGTCAGACTCGCGCACTAAGGGTTCCGTTGAAAACCGAATCGAAGGACCAACCTATGTTACATAAACGGCAATATCATTATATTGCATTGGCCTAGAAGTTTAATTTTTTCATAGCTATAAGAGGTTGCATGTTTGAGTATGTGGTTTAAATCTTAACTTTATCCGTCAACAAATTTCCTAGAAAAAGGTCTTAACAGATAAACAGACAGATGGACAACGAAGTGGTTTTATAAGGGTAGTGTTTTTTTCTTTTTGTGGTACGAAACCCTAAAAATATTCATGTACTAGAACAGCAATTAAAAATATCTAAAAATAGCCGGTACAATCATAAAATACGTCTGACTTTTTTTTATAAAAACGGAAGATTTTTAAATTTGCATTCAACATGGGCTTACTCCTTCAAGCGTAAAGTGACGTATGTTTCACTATTATGGAAATACCACGTAATTAGTAAATGACGTATCTAGAGCAAAAAGATTATAGCATTGCAAACCGTATTTTTGGCGGACAAAAAGTCCGCGTTGGAGATTTTGTATACTGTGTCTTACTATCAGTGGGCCGCAGTTCGTTATCATATAAATATACTCAATACTTATAATAAACTGTATTTTTCGGCGGACAAAAAGTTCGTCTTGTGGACTGTGTGTACTGTGCCTTACTGTCAGTGGGCCGCAGTTTGTTCATTTAAATATACAGAATACTTAGTGTGTCTAAAGGACGGTTAGCGGTGAGTCGTGTGCAATGCGTCAACCGTGAACTTGTAATGAAAATGTCCGTGGGAATTGTCTTTGTCTTCGTGAGTATCTTTTTTTTATTTGACCAAGTACGCAGATTTCACTTTTTAATTCCGGTCGTGAATTGATAAAACAATTTTGGTACTTTTTAGGTTGAAATAATTTTTTAATATAAAATTGCTTTGACTACTCGTCTTTATCGATTAAAATGACTGAACCCGAATGAACTTACGTCTTAATAATATATAATAAATAATTTATTTCATAATAGCGTAACACAATGTCGGTCACAAACAAAATGGGTGTATATAATTATGTATACTTCTAGACAGAGTGTTTGTAATAAACAATTTAGCCACTTTGTTGATTGCAACTGCTATAAACTATTCAGAAACTTGTTAAAGATTTCACCTGCAAAAGCATTAAAATTCATAGGTTCATTACTAGTCTCTGCGTCCTGTACGTCTCGTCCATACTCGCCTCACGACCCAACCTTTGTACTAAACAGCTTATTTAAAAAAAAAAAACAATCAATTAATTAACCCACCGCAGTCCATTGCTGGACATACACCTCGCCCAATGTGCGCCATAAATGATAAAACGTCACTAAAAATTGGGCACACAAAGTACACATTGTACACATACCTTGGACCTGACATTGAAAGAGGCATTAGAAGTACTCTTCAGGGCCAGCAGCACGTGAGTAACGCCCCTGGTGTTGCACACAGTAACCATTTCCTATCAGGTGAGCCGTGTGCGTATCTGCCACCTAAGTGGTATAAAAAACCCATCAGGCAGTTCAAAGACACTATACCGTAATTACGGTAATTCCCGTAAGTACACGATTGTATCTACATACTAGCTGACCCACTCCAGCTTCGCCCGGGGTATATTTTGAAGCTTCATATCCCTTTGAGCCCGTATGTTTTAGTCTTCAAAATATGTATGAAAAATTGCCGGATCTGTTAACATTTATCATCAATACTCCGCTCCCTTAAGTAGTAGCGTGATGATATATAGCCTAAAACCTTCCTCGATAAATGGACTACCCAAAACTGAAAGAATCATTCAAATCGGACCAGTAGTTCCAGAGATTAGCGCGTTCAAACAAACAAACAAACAAACAAACTCTGCAGCTTTATATTATTATAATTACGGAACGCAAAAGTTCGTAACTTTTTTTCAACTGTAATCATCATCATTTACGCGTTAGTCCAGATCCCATCCGAGACTTTTACCACAGAATAGATAGTACTACGTAGCTCTTACCTTAGAGGTCCGGGCCCAGGTGAGTTTCCTTTTTATAGATTTTTATTAGAGTACGTAAGAGTGTGTCTTCCTATAGATCGTGCATTATATTATTGTATTTTTTTTATACAACTTAGGTGGCAGACAAGCACACGGCCCACCTGATGGAAAGTGGTTACCATGACCTATGAACGTGTGTAACATCAGTGGAATAACATCCGTGCTGCCGACCCTGTAAGAACAGAGATTTTGTGCCGTCAGTGTAGAGGACAAGCCTTTGGTCATCCCACTGACAGCACAAAAACTCTCCAGTGAGCTCTGCCTACCCTACTCACCGCCGGGAACACAACACGAAGTTATTATAACCGCGGTATTCTGTAGGTCTTCCCCAGTCGGACTGCTCAATTGGGCGGAAATACCGCCGTGTCCTACCTTCTCAAAGATACCGCCGTGTATATTAGCCAGCTCACACATTGGTCGATATAACTTTGTTCTTTGTAGATTAAAGTTATGGCCCATAAATATATATAAAATAAAATGTATAGACACGAATAAATATAAAATGTATAGACACGAATCTACTAATCTGTTTATTTATTATTTATAGATAGATCAAAATTATTAATTCCACATAAAATCATGATACCTATATTTTCATTTATAGATTTATGGATTTTTTAATCGATATTTTAAATTTTTATGCAATCATTACTTCCATCAGTCTAAAATACAATAACTTTATAGACGGAGTGGAATAAAAATATATTTTTTAATAAGTGTAACCAAGAGACAAGTCGACTATAACCAAATTAATTAAATCAAGAAAATTCAGGTATACGAGGGCCTACCGACGCCATTGGGGTCCATCGCCTTTGTAGGAGGTAGGACTCGGCGGTATTATGGCCCAATTGAGCAGTCCGATCCGGATGTACCTCCGCCCTACAGAATACCGCGGTTATAATAACTTCGCGTTGTGTTCCCAGCGGTGAGTATGGTAGCCACTGGAGAATTTGTGCTGTCAGTGGGATGACTAATGGCTTATCCTGCTTTGTCCTCTACACTGACGGCACAAAAACTCTGTGCTTACAGGGTAGTCTGGTGTTACACACGTCCATAGGCCACGGTACCCACTTTCCATCAGGTGGGCCGTGCGCTTGTCTGCCACCTAAGTGGTATAAAAAAAACCCTACTTAATAAATTTACCCTAATCATTGGTCAGCTTATTGTAGGATAAAATGATGAATGTGCGGGATTGACACGGCTTTTGACATTTATGACATTGATGACATATGTTGACATTTATGACGTTGATGACATGTTGACAAATATATGTCAATTACATACATTTTCATTATATTCTACTATACGCCAGTCAACAAATTGTCACATGTCTGGGGAGGCTGGTAGATAACAGACCTCGAGCAGAAAAGCTGACATTCCAATAATAAAAGAAAAGGCGGACCCCGGGCTCATACAACTGGAAAATAGATGTGAGGTGATTCATTAATCGACTTCCAAAAATGAGGCAGTTCTTAATTAGATAGTTTTTTTTTCAAATGTATGTATACCGATTACTCTGTGGCGTGGACAGTCTCTGTGGCGTGGCGGTAGTGAACACGACTGCTACGCAGGAGGCGTGGGTTCGATCCCCGCTCAGTGCAAATATTTGTATGCATGAATATGAGTATTTGCATTGGTCTGGGTGTTTCTATGTATAATATGTATGTATTTACAAAAAAAAAAAGTATTTAAGTATGTTTATCCGTATTCTAGATTCCATAACACAAGCTAGTTAAACTATGCTTACCGTGGGTCTAGATACCGTTGTGTAGAATGTTGTAGAATATTATTATTACTCTGTGATTTATGATCCGATTTACGTGGTTCTTTTCTAGTTCAATTTAGCTTAACTGGAGGGGTTTGGTTAGAGGGAATATTAGTAATGTCGGTTCTGATATGTTTCAGTTAAAAAAATAATTGTATTTTTCGCAGGTTTATAAGTGCCCGGTTGATGGCAATAGGCTCGCCACCTATTACATTGGGACCTAAACACAAACTGGCGAAATATGGGTACTAACACCTCTGCCTACCCCTTCGGGGATATAGGCGTGAGTTTATGTTATGTTATGTAAAAAAATTAAAGAAAAAGATAGAAAAAAAAATTGTTTCCATTTGGTCCCATAAATTTTTTATATAATTTGGACCAGTAGTTTTCATTTTATGAACGTATGTTTTCAACGTGTATATTTTTAACCGACTTCATTATGTTTTCTGATATTTCTGTCGTTTATGAACCGATTTTATAAATGTTTTTTTTAAAGAGCATTTGAACGAATCTCATGCTTTTTTCTCAAGTAAATATAAAGAATAGTCCGCAAAATAAACTTCAATTTTGTTGTATGAGATGAGCTATACATCAAGGTGAACTGGATTATGGCTAGGTATTTATTTCTTTTTAAATTTGCAGGTTTATTTTCTATTTAAACTTACTTTAAAGTATATAAAATTGAAATCTTTTGTATTATTAAAATATTACAGCCAATTAATAAAATAAATAAACTAAACTAAACACTAAATTACCTATATATAATTACTTGTCCGACTAATTAAATCATCAACGGCCAACTTTTTTGTCGTAAGCCTCTAATTAGGAAGGGTTTTTGGAAATGTGTGTAATTTCGGCAAAATATAGGTAGTGTTAACGGTTATATGGAAAATCGTGATTTTTAAATGTAGAATTATGAAATTTCATATACCCTTTCTTCATGCTAGCGTTAATCTCAGTGCATTTCACAGCGGAGTTTGGGGTCCTGCAGCTTTGGCTTGTCTTTTGCGCTAGCAGCACAGAAACTCTGTTCTTACAGGGTAGGCCGTGCGTGTGCGACTCTCCTGCTTCTGCTTATTTTATGTTATAACAAAGCCACTGTAATAAAATGTACATCAAATTTTAAACTTTATTCGAATAGCCATAAAGTATAAAATGAAATGAAAAAAAAAGAAGAGTTCATTATATCTTATTATTCACTCTACAAGATGCCATTTAACTTTAGATTCTAATTGTATAGCAGTAAAATTTAAAATAAATGGCTTTGTTTGCAGTGTCAGTGGTATGACAATGGTTTTATTATGACGTAACTTTTAGTATAATCGGGGCCTTGGTGTTGTGTACGGTCATAGTCCACATTTCCATCAGGAGGGCCGTATGCTTGTCTGCCACCTAAGTGGTATGAAAAACATAGCTGTATTTCATATATTATATCTATCTGTTTCTTATACATAATTGCCCACTACTATAATGCACACATAACATTGTCTAGTGATATTTCAATACCTAGACATTGGGAATTCATCCTCACACATTGCGACCGGAAAAAGTGCGAGAATTTGTGCTGTCAGTGGGATGACTAAAGGCTTGTCCTGCTTTGTCCTCTACACTGACGGCACAGAAATTCTTTGCTTACAGGGTCGGCAGTGCGAGTGTGGCTTCTCTGGTGTTACACACGTCCATAGGCCACGGTAACCACTATCCATCAGGTGGGCCGTGCGCTTGTCTGCCACCTAAGTGGTAAAAAAAATATGTGCGCTATGAAAGCAACTTCATCCCTCGCATGGTCAAGCTGTGGGATGAACTCCCTGCTGCGATTGCCCAAGCGACTACAATATAGGGTCCTTCAAGAAGGGCATTTTAAGGTTTCTGGATCGGTAGCACGAGTGTTACTCCTCTGCTGTTGCATACGTCCCTAGGCCACGGTAACCACTTCCCATCAGGTAGGCCGTGTGCTTGTCTGCCACCTAAGTAGTATAAAAAACATTGTTGTATGTATATTACTATGTCCACTGCGTAGTTACTGGCTACTAAGAACAAGACTATTTGTTATTACTTACATAATCGTAGTCATTTGTAATTCAAATATATTACTTATTGCTAGTATCAATCAATCATCTTCCATTAAAATGAGATAGATATATTACATTATCTCAGTATTATCACGATGTCAAAAGTATACCACGTCGTCGTACATCGCTTGACAGAATTCATACTTCAATGTAAATTTTAGTAAGTATTTATAAAAGGTACACAATATAATTTAACATTATAATTATAATAATTATTATCTTTATTGGAGCAAAATAAACGCAACACAGACAAATATATCTAAACTAGCTGTTGCCCGCGGCTCCGCTCGCGTGGATGTCGGTTATCGCTTAGTGTTCAGTCAACACTATTGAGCATAAAAAAATTCTAAAATAAAAGTAGCCTACGTTACTCTTTATTACATCAGCTACCTGCCAATAAAGACTGTCTGTCTGTCTGTTTGTTCCGGCTAATCTCTGAAATGCCTGGACTGATTTTGACGGGACTTTTATTGGCAGGTAGCTGATGTAATAAGGAGTAACGTAGGCTACTTTTATTTTAGATTTTTTTTATGCTCAATAGCGTTGACTCAACATAAAGCGATAACCAACATCCACGCGGGCCGAGTCGCGGGCAACAGCTAGTCTTATATAACTTGCATCTCAAAATCCTTTCTTAGGGGATGCCTACGTCATAGTAGCTTTATGAGTGCAAAGTCTCGGCCCGATCGGTTTAAAATTGAATAAGTTTCATACAAACTTTCATCCCCTATTTTATCCTCTTGGGGGTAGAATTAATCAAAATCCTTTCTTAGCGGATGCCTACGTTATAACATCTACCTGCATGCCAATTTCAGCCCGATCCGTTCAGTGGTTTGGGCTGTGCGTTGATAGATCACTATGTCAGTCAGTCAGTCACCTTTGAGTTATATATATTTAGATAGAAGATTGTGTCGATGATAGCTGCAAAAGTATACACTATGGCGCAGTCATTAACACCACTCCCCTAATAGGAAGGAACCTAAAATTATTGCTCCAGATTAAGACAAAATCAAAGCAAATGATAAGAAAAAACATAAAAGAGTTAAATTCAATAAATTAGCTCACCAAAGTTCATTGCTGCACCAATGCCTCCTTAGGAGTTTCGCATAATCTGCTATCTACACTCTATAAGGACCTAATTTGAAATAAAACTACTATAAAATATTTGTTTTAATTTCTCATCACGAACAGTTAATAATGTTTATACCTTCGATTACTATATAATAAAATAATTAACATAACATAACATAGCATAAACTCACGCCTATATCCCCGAAGGGGTAGGCAGAGGTGCTAGCATCCACATTTCGCCATTTCTTCATAACTTCGAAAACATCGAAAAGTCATTGGTGTGTGCCATGGTAAAACCTGGGATCGAACCCGAGTTACCTCGTCTCAGCAGTCCATTACTCATACCACTAGGCTACCGCGGTTTAATGAAGAGAATTAATATATTAATAATAATATAAATATAAATAAAATGAACAGAATTAATATATTAATAATCTAAGAAATTTAGTTTCGATGCACTAAGAATATGAAGCCATTAAATACACCGATAAGAAGTTGGCTAAACTTCTACAACAACACTATTAGAAAATTAGCTTTCAAACTTCTCAACAAGAGAGCTCTTTTTTGTGTGAAAATATTCACCTACGGAGGACAGAATAATTTACCTCATCGTAGCTAAAGATGAGGTGTGGGTATGTCGGGCTTGAACCGACTTAAACCACACGTGGTTTCGTCACCGCGTACTGTTTCACCAAGAATCTGGCGTGTCCTCAAAAGGATACCCAACTGGCCCTGGTCATCAATATAGGCGACTCTGATGTCAATTGTACATATATTGTCTATAAGGAAGTCAGGTGGAAAGGTACATCAACAACTCCAAGTGCGACTTTTCATCTGACTTCCTGGCAGACAAAATAAAATTGAGCAAACCGGTCTTGTATTTCGAAAAATGAGTCTGAATCATTAAGGTAATCCACCTTGAAAATAATATATCAGTGGTCTAGATGACAAACATACTAAGTAAAAAATTTGGCACTTGGCATATTGTCTTCTTTGCTATCAATTTAAGGTTCATAATTGAATTTGCTAAATTTTACTTAATATGTTTGTCTTCTAGGTCACATCGATATTGTGAATTACTAGTTGTTAACCGCGGTTTCGCCTACGTTAAATATACATTGATTCCGTGTACCTGGCCCACAGGAGCATTTAGTCTCGGGATAAAAGTATGCTATACGTTATTCGTGAACTTCTGCGATTCTGAACTTCTTTTTTATCCTAGCATTAATTCCAGTCACATCGGAAGCTTTCTCCTTAGTTTGGTATCCACTTTTTCCAGTCTCTCTGCGGGTTTAGTCCACTCACACTCACTTCACAACCCATTGGCGATATACAAGTATTGTAGTTAGACCAGATGTTGGAGTAGTGGTAGGGCTCCATAAACCGGTAACTACTGCCATAGATGTTCGTATATCAACCAAAACCGATCGCTTACGTGCTCTCCGAGCTTCGAACAAATCTATGCAAATAGCCATATTCACGCATACAAAATTTGCACTGAGCGGGAATTGTACCTACGCCCCGTACACTACCGTCACGTCACAGAGGATATATTTCTGAACTTGTCTTGTTCTATTACAGGTGGTTGTTTGCGGTCTGCAGCGGACCATTGTAGCAGCTCCACCAAGTAAGTCGCAAGCTACCTTGACATTCAGCCATTTTTTTTCTCATTTTGATAGCAAACATCGCAATCATGTGTGTGTGTGTACGTATTTGTCTGTGTGAATATGAGTATGTATGCGTATGTGTCTTTGTTTAGCGCAGAAATAGATTATAGTCTTCAACCAGGGAGGAGGTGAGATAGCGAATCCCGGTTTCCAAAAGTGCAAGTCTCTTGAAATGTAAATGAAATTGGCGCTTGAACGATGATGATATAATGATGATAGCAGACCCGTCCATATGATAGGCCACGGTAACCACTTTCCATCAAATGGACCGTGTGCTTATCTGCCACAGTCTATTTAATTTAAAAAAATATTTGATTTGAAATTGACATGGTCATTTGCATTGTGTACCGAAACAACCAAAATAACATAACTAAAACTGGAAAATATCGCGGTGTGCATTAAAATATTTATTTAATAGGTATTTTATAACTAATTTCAGGTACAATGAGTCCAAATATTGTATTTCCTGGTCCAATACAAGAGATTGAAAATCGGTACGGAACCGTGAACGAGACAGATCCATGTGAGGAGCTCACATTTTGCACAATCAAACCTCACAACTACCCACAAGAACGGTACAATAAAATGTATGAAGGGAAGGTCTCGGTAAGTGTTAAAATGTATACTTTATCCAATGAGGTTTTTTCCTCTAACTTAGGTGGCAGACAAACAAGGCTGACCTGATGGAAAGTGGTTACCATGAGCGTGTGCGACATCAGGGGAGTATGTGCCGTCTGTGCAGAAGACAAAACAAGACCAGCCTTTGGTCTTCCCATTGACAGCACAAAAACACTCCAGTGAGCTTTGACTTACTGGATTTTACAGAACATAAATGGTATCGATTTAAATCCACAATTCCAGGACCTCGATTCTGCTAACTGTGAATCACCGTCAAACCACTGACACTACAAAAAATGCCATTAAATTTCGAACTTTATGTTAATAGCCTTAAAGGCTAAAATAAAAAAAGAGTTCTTTAAATTTTTTCATTCACTCTATAAGATGACATTTATTTTTAGATTTTAACAGCATAACGGTCAAGTATACAAATAAAAGACTTTTGTAGTGTCTGTGATATGACAATTCTCGGGGTCCTTTATTAACGGAATTAGAAATTACAAAGATACCACTTAGGTGGCAGACAAGCTATCGGCCCACCTGATGGAAAGTAGTTACCATGGCCTATGGACGTGCGTAACACCAGAGAAGTCACACTCGCGCTGCCGACCCGTTAAGCACAGAGTTTCTGTGCCGTCAGTGTAGAGGACAAAGCAAGACAAGCCTTTGGTCGTCCCACTGACAGCACAAATTCTCCAGTGAGCTCTGGCTACCCTACTCACCGTCGGGAACACAACACGAAGTTATTATAACCGCGGTATTCTGTAGGTACTTCCCCAGTCGGACTGCTCAATTGGGCGGAAATACCGCCGTGTCCTACCTCCAATCCAAATCCAATTACAAAGATCCTAATGAGTCCATTACTATTGATTCCAGGAGCCAGTTTTCCAGCCCATACCGGACCTGATAGGTGAACGACAAGGGGATCCTGATATATTGAACAACTGTGAATCAACCGTTAAGGTGAATATTCTGATCTTATTGTATATAAGGGCTCATGGGCAGATGAGCTCATTGTTCATTAAGTGATTGAGTTGGTTGAGGTATCTGATGAGTGACCTCTTAGAGGTAGTTTCATTTGAGCGCTTCCATGCTTCGGGTTCCGACTGTCAATAGCCGTTAGGTGAAGACGGAGGCTTATATGGGCGACATGAATAATTGCGTATTTGACTGACTAGTCAAATTAGTTTTTTTTAATACTACTAAGGTGGCAAACACGCACGCGGCCCACCTTATGGGAAGTGGTTACCGTGGCCTATGGACGTGTGCAACATCGAGGGCGTTTCACTTGCGCTGCCGACCGAAGAAAACCAATGCCCATCTTGAAGAATTCCATATTGTAGGCGCATGAGAAAACCGCAGCAGGGAGTTCGTTCCACAGCTTGAGTGTACGTGCGATGAAGTTTCTTTCATACCGTATAGTGCGCACCGTCTCAGGTCGTAGGTTACTTTTATCAAATGTCAAAACGGCAATTGAAAAGGAAATTTTTATGAAATAATTTATTGTGACGTCATAATATTTTGCTGTCAAATAATTCAGTATAATAGGTTACATGGATGATTAAAAACAAGAACATACTTAACTTTTACCGCTATTTTACCATTCTTAATGAGCTTAGTTAAATAAGTTATTTTAGCTACAGGTAATAAATACTCAATTTTGTCAGAGTCCACTAATCATAACTCAGGCTAGGAAGTCTGAGGGCATTTGGGCTCAATAAAGAGAAAAAAGTAAGCCACATTATATTCAAGCGGTCATTGGACTAGGTACGAGGTGAAGGTCTCTAAAAATGGCATTTCTTATGAAGCCTGTGGTTGACAAGTAACAGAATCGGGTACTTCTATTTACGTTTCTTGTGCGAGAAACTTCTTCGTGAGAAACAAGTATAAATGAAATAAGCAATTCTACAAACGCAACTATGAAGCGACTTCCACCTGCTTTTGTTGTAGATGCAATAAAAACAGTAGTTTTTTTTGGTTGAATCATTCAATTGTGTGCATTGTTTTCTTTTAAAATTAAAAACAAATTTTCCAAGGTATCACGTTTTTGCTCTATCAGGAATTTTAACGAGATGTTTGCGATTTTTTTAAAAATAAAATTGATTTTATTATTTTTTAATTCTTTTACAACTTTGGTGGCAGACAAGCACACGGCTCACCTGATAGAAATTGGTTACCGTGACCTATGAACGTGTGCAACACCAAGGGAGTACCAACATTTGTCATCATTATTCTTAAACCTAGGTGGGATACATTAAATATTTTCGTCATTTGTCACTTATGTTTGTCATCAAGAAATTCCTGCATATTGTAGTAGCATTTCTCTAATAGGTACTCTTTTAGTTGGTTTTTGAACTTATACTCGCCTTCTATATCCTTTAACGCCTCTTGCCACTCCCACTTGAAATCCTAATCATGTTTGAGGTATAAAATTGTTTACGACCGATTCTCAGACCTATCAAATTTGCACAAAAACGGTCATAAGAATCGATCAAGCCCTTTCGGACTAGTTTACAGGGAAACATTTTTATAAATTACGAGTGGTATAGGTAATGGACTGCTAAGACGAGGTCTCGGCTTCGATTCCAGGTTTTACCATGGCACACACCGATAACTTTTCGATGCTTTTCGAAGTTATGTGTGTATTTATCACAGGTTTATAAGTGCCCCGGTAATGGCAATAGACTCGCCACCTATTACATTGGGACCTAAACATAAACTGGTGAAATGTAGGTGCTAGTACCTCTGCCTACCTCTTTGGGAATATAGGCGTGAGTTTATGGTATTTATTTCATGATTTCAGTTCGAGCCTCTGTACAAAGTGCGAAGTGTGACCGGTGAGTGGCGAACAGTAGTTCAAGCTGCCAAAGAAAACTATCTTCAGATGGTACGACTCGAGATTTGCAAGTAAGAGTACTTATTTGACCTATTTTGCATTTACTGCCGCGTGGTTCCCGGCAGAGTAGAATTTGGGCCACCCCATTTCTTCCCATGCGGGGGCTGTTTAACATCAGACTGATATATACAGGCCAGACTCAGTCACCTATGCATGGCTTGTGCATAGTGCCCGAAATACGTCAAGAGACCTCCTATTACGCGGGATCGAATACAAAGTTATTCTTTTTAATACCACTTAGGTGGCAGACAAGCACACGGGCCACCTGATGGGAAGTGGTTACCCTGGCCCCACCAGGGGCGTCGTCATAAAGAAACCTCCTAATGCCCCTTTTGAAGAACCCCATAGTGTAGGCGCATGGAAAGACCGCGGCAGAAAGTTCATTAGACAGCTTGAGTGTGCGTGGGTGAAATGTGGGAACAAAAATTGACAGCACAAAAATTAGATTGGAGAAATGTGATTATAATTGCACCGCTGCCTAACCATCCGGGGATAAAGGCGTGATTATATGTATGTATGTATGTTCATTTAGTACCAATTTAGTCTATTATCCGTGTAGTAACGAAGAAAGAAAACAAATATACCCCATCCGAAGGGTGGCGTAAGGGCACATAACCAAATAACGGAAAAATACGCAGGCGATACCACTGCAAAGTAAAACTCATAATAAAACCCTATACCAACCTGTCTGGCAAGCGTGGAACCAGTGGGACAAAGTTGCCCAATATTAGGAGTGTACTATGTCTAACGATGGGCTCATTGATTGAGCCTATGCTCACTCCTAACCCTCACTATCCTATTTACTTCATCTAGCCTTTTTTATAATAAAAAATATAGATTTATATGTTTTACTAGCGACCTGGGCCCTGGTTTCGCTCGGAACTTGTAACTTCCCATACAACCATTCCTGTGTACTTAATGAAATTTTGAAAAACTGATATAGATTTATTCATTTCAGATCAGTTTCATGCTTCTTGTTTTACCACAAGTTTTACCAATTTCATTCCTTTATTTATTAGTGATGTTTCCAAAATCATTTCATAGTAACACTAAAAGGCATCACCTACCTATTCAAAGTTTCTAGGTCCAGCGGTTAAGGCTCTCCATCGAGGCATTCGAGGCATTAATGTATCAGCCAGATGAACAAATCGCTTTCAAAGTCAAAAATAATTTATTCTGTATTTATGCACTTACACAACGTCAAAATAAAAATACACTACCGACTAGTTTAGCAAATGGATCACCGGTTCGAAACGTGGCACCGACCTAAGAAGACCTAACTCAGCGGGCATTTATTTAGATGTTCAAATATAAAGTCTGGGATTCGCTTCTCGGCTTTTACTTCTCTACTTCACATCTCTCTTCGTCTTTGGCATCCATGAAACCAATTATCACCGTGCCATCGTCACTTCTTGGGACTACCCTTCATACCGTGACCAAATTTGGAGCATTCAAGACGTGACTCAGTGGCTTAGTGGTCAGAGTATCCCCTTGTAAAGAACTGGTCATGGGTTCCAATCCCAACTGTGTCGTTTTACTTTTTCCTACATCAATCAATCTTAACTTTAAATTTTCATTCGGATGTAAAATACAATCAATCATAATTGCTAATGGACATAGGCCTATCCCAATGTTGGGAAGTTTTGGCCTACTGTTTCCACGCTGGCCAGACGGGTTGGTACAATGTTTTATTTTGTTACAGTGATATCGTCTGCGTATTTTTCCGTTAGTCGTCTCTCACGACACCAGTCGGATGAGATGGAGTGGTGATACTTGAATTCTATCTCCATCATGACACGGAAAAAATACATTTATATAATTAGTTCTTTGTTTTTTTCAGTCAACCCAAGGAACCTTGCTTCACCTCATTCAAAGCACCTCCCAACGTACACACATCATGTAAACAAGGGTACAATACGTGGGAGTTTCTAGTCGACGATGATAAAGGAGGCACTGAGAGAATCCAAGTGGAACTGCCTGTATGCTGTTCTTGTCATTATACGAGGAGTTAAATAAGTGGGAGTAGACCGATACTGGGGACTGTTCTAGTTTAGTTCAAAGGAACTAATGAAGTTATACGAAATAGTTGATTATAGGATATGACATGACATTTTATTGTTACTTTTACTGCGACACTGAAACGTTCAGAGTGCCTAGTGCAAATTCCCATATTCACATTTGACGAGTAAACTGTGATTTCTGTGCGCAAGCAATGTTTCACAAGTTGGCCGCCAGGTGGCGCTAATTCAATCATACATATATTTTAATTATTATTAAGAGAATAATGAAGAATGAACAAATATTTAATGCTTTTGTACATATTTTTAAGACCTACATTCATAATTTTTTTATATGGATTAATTAGAAAATAAATAATATTGAATCAGATGAGGTAGGAAAATAAAAATTAGAAAATAGTTTCATTTTTGTATGTTTTTTACAATCTATTACATAGTGATGTAGTACAACGGTTATTTTATTATTTATCATGCAATACCAACACCCTAAAGTATATTTTTAAGGTACCTAATAACTTGCTCTAATGCCTTGTTCTTATTACAAAATGCGTAATAATTTTTAATTACGTTTCAGGAGAGATTTGGAGCTACAATTCTTAATTTTTTTGCAATCGAATCAATTATTTAATATCAATCTCATAGTTTTTTTTTTTTCATACCACTTAGTTGGCAGACAAGCACACGGCCCACCTGATGGGAAGCGGTTACCGTGGCCTATGGACGTATGCAACACCAGGGGTGTCACACTCGCGCTGCCGACCATACAGATACCTTCTGATGCCGCTCTTGAAGAACCCCATATTGTAGGTGATTCTATTGGCGTTCCCATCCAATAGAATGTAATTTTGTCCGGAGGCCATGACTTACTATTCAAGGTCGGTTCGTGAAGCTGAAAATACAATGTTCACTGACAAGTAGGGTGTCTTTTATTTTTCAAATAGTGTTTTTGTAATAACTCTGGAATGAAATGAGCATGCAAAATAAAGCAGTTTTTGTTTCGGTCGTTTCTTTTATTTTTTATACCCAGTTGACGACAAGTGGCTGCGCTAGTCTATGAACGTCTACAATACCAAAGCTACCACATTCGCGTTGCGGACTCAACACACCTTTCATAGCTATTATTAATTATATTCCCTGTCTATTAACCTCAAGAAGAATATCCTTACAGATTTGATTCTAACTTCTGGGTTTTTACTGGTGCGGGACGGACAGGCAGTGTAAGAAAGAACTTAACTACAAAGTCTCAAAAAGATCTTAATACTAAAATCTCTCTCTCTCTCTCTCTCTCTCTCTCTCTCTCTAAACTTAACAGTGGTGCTTTTGTCGGTGGAGTAATCGCCTCTCTTCTCTCTCCTCCACCAATCCTTTGACCGCCTGATAAGACGCGACTTGTATCTTTTCTTTTATCTTTGCCATAAACGTTCCTCCTGGTCTACTACTTCTCCTCTTTCCTTCTACCTTCTTTTCTATGGTTTTTTTTAAATATATAATTTCTTATCAGGTGACCAATCATCTTTCCTCTTCGGACCTCTATTATTTTCAGTATCGACCTTCTTTCCTGTACTTTGTTTACTACTCTTTCGTTGGTTATTCTTTCTGTCCAGCTTATTCCCTCCATCTTTCTCCAGCACCACATTTCGAACGCTTCTATCCTGTCCCTCTCCCCCTGTGACATAATCAACGTCTCACATCCATAGAGTACAATGCTCCAAACATAAGTTTTAATGAATCGTTTTCTTTTTATTAAAGAGATGTATTTTGTCTTAAATAAATGCTTTCTATTATTGAACGCTTGCTTAGCTATTGTAATTCTGGTCATAATATCGGGTGTACATCTCAAGCTACTGTTTATGATACTACTGAGATATCTAAAACTATCCACATGCTCTAATATGTTGTTATTTAATGCAATAGGTCTATGTCTCGTTAAATGTTTCGATGTTATCATTGTTTGAGTCTTCTTACTGTTTATTTTCAATTGTTATCTTAGAAAAACATTGCTCACGGTGTTAACCAGGTCCTGCAACTCATTTTCACTTTCTGTGAATACATCAATGTCATCTGCGAATCTAACAAATTTTATATTCTCCCCATTGAATTTAACCCCCCGACTAGAACTCTTTAATTCTTTAATGGCACTCTCTATGAATACGTTAAATATAAGTGGTGACAAAGGACATCCCTATCTAACGCCCTGTCGAATTGTTGCAGGTTTTTTTTCTCCATTAACCTCAATTATTGCTTCCTGTTCCCTGTACAATTCCATAATTATCCTGCTATCACTATAATCCGGTCCCGCATCTTGAAGTGCCTTCATCATGAACCTCTCCAGTTCACTCTGTCGAACGCCTTCTCTAGGTCAGTAAATGCCAGATGTGTCTTCAGCCCCAGCTCCATTCTCCTATCCACAATTAGTCTTAGTGTCATTATAGCCTACCTTGTCCCTTTTTCTGACTGAAGACTGATACTGATCCTCTCCAACCACTTTTTTTATACCAGTTTAGTTCTTAATCTGTTTTACATTTATTAGGAGTATTTTTGAAACCTGTGAAATGAGGCTTAAGGTGCGGTGTTCCTCACATTTAAGGGTATTGCGATTTTTAGGCAGTGTGACTATTTTGCTCACTTTAAAATCTTTGGGCACTTTTCCTTCCGCGTACATAATTTATTATTAGTATTGGCAGACAGATGGCATATTTGATAAGTTCAATCTGTATCACATCAGCTCCCATCGCTTTCCCGTTTTGTATGCTATTCAAAGCTACATCAAATTCTCTTCTCAGAATAGGTGGTCCCAGTTTATCCCTTTCCACGTCACTCTCCCTCTCCATATCCTCCTCTGTCAATCTTTTTCTGTCATAAAGCTGCTCAATATACCTTCTCCATCGGTCCACAATTTTTCTGCTTTCTATTTCTAAATGTCCTGACTCATTAAGTATGGCGATGTTGTTGGGTTTGTGCACCTTGCCTAGTTTATTAATTATGAAATATATTATTTGTCAATCTTTCATTCTCTCATGTATTTATCAATATTATCACAGTCATTTTTTCATTTTAATTCAATACTAAGATTTATATTACATAAATATCTTAGTATTGATAAGATATTAAGAGCAAAGCAAACTGTTTAAATTGATTCAAATTGTATTATTATCTAAACAAAAGATGTGTATCTACCAAATATCAAAATAATTAGTCAACAGGAAGAGGGTAAATCAAAGCATTGATCATTTTGAGCACTCTGTTCGTCAATATTGATCTGATGCTGATTGGACGGTGACGAAGGAACTTGGTTATAAATGTGTAACCGTATAAATGTGTCATTATGTAAAAAAAAATGAACTCTGCTCGCTTAGATACCATTGAGCAACCTGCTAGTACATATCAATATGCATACTCTATTACATAAGCATAAACATAAACTCACGCCTATATCCCCGAAGGGGTAGGCAGAGGTACTAGCACCCACATTTCGTTAGTTTATGTTTCGGTCCCAATGAAAAAAAAATTGCTGGCGAGCCTATTGCCATTAACCGGGCACTAATAAACCTGTGATAAATACACACATAACTTCTTTAAGCATTGAAAAGTCATTGGTTTGTGCCATGGTAAAATCTGGGATCGAACCCGAGACCTTACATTATTATGGAGAAATGATTGCTAAGATGTTTTGACCACTCTGGATGCTTACAACTATTTGAGCTTTGTGAAAGCTAATATAAAATTGTAATTTTGGGATTAAGATTATTTTGAATACTTTGCTAGTCAACATAGATCTGATGCTGACTGTACAGACAGCGCAATCACATCATGAATATATAGATGATTCTTGGAATTATTCCAAGCGCGTTAAGATGACTTTTGGAATTTAATGCGTTTAGAATAGGAAACAATAGAACAATAATATATAATAGACATATATATTATTTTATATATTTCAAACAATGGAAACCCTGATTTAAACTATAACCACAAAATAGGATAAAAAACTTGTTTACTTAATGCATAAACTAATAATTTAATTAAATGCAAAAACTTACATTTAGTTTTCACATCACAATTATTATTTTATAAGTAATTAGTATTTAATTTAAAAATAATATAGGATATTCTACATAGCGCTATTCAGACTCAAAGTAAGCTTGTGTTTTAAGTTCTAGAATTTGGAAAAGTATTAAATAGGTAGTTGTTTTTCAGTAATATACAACTATAATATAGAAATACATACATAAATATATTCACACCTTTATCCCTGGAGGGTTAGACAGAGATAAATTTACACCCACATTTCACCAATAGTTGCATTTAGTCCCATGTAATAGGGGGTGAAGCTATTGTCGTATTCCGGGCACTATTGTAGAAACACACAAACTAACCAATTTGGGTAATTGTAACATTATAACCACCTTTTTTTTACGTGCGTGAAATCCCCACGGATACCTCTCCACCGGAGCCGGTGGGAGAGGTTATGTCGGACTCGAACCGACTAAAACGCACGCCGCCTGTGGGTCGTTTTGGTTGCCGAAGATGAGGTTGACAGGCATATCCCTCGCACCCCGGCCGACTCAGGGCCATCTCTCACGATCTGGCCCTCTTCTCGGGTGTGGGGACTACAGAGACCCCAACTCGTCCCCCGGAAACGGGTAGGCGCGCCTCCGCCGCGGCCTGATTCTGCCAGGGTGACAGGCGGCTCCACCTGTTACATTATAACCACCTTACTGTGTAACATGCAAATTAATCATAAATAATTATGTGTCCAAAACAATTAATGCTGTAGAGAAAGGGACCTGGTGACCTGAAATACTGACCATGATGTGCCAAGCTTACACACCAGCCACCCACAGTATATTATGTAAAGAACAAAATATGTAATGATATACCAATATATTTATTCACCTTGGTAGCCTAGTGGTATGGGTAATGGACTGCTGAGACGAGGTCTCGGGTTCCATCCCAGGCTTACCATGGCACACACCAATGACTTTTAGAAGTTATATGTGTATTTATCGCAGGTTTATAAGTGCCCGGTTAATGGCAATAGGCTCGCCACCTATTACATTGGGACCTAAACATAAACTGCCGAAATGTAGGTGCTAGCACCTCTGCCTATCCCTTCGGGGATATAGGCGTTAGTTTATGTTATGTTTATGTTATATTTATTCATACAAATAATTGCATTGAGTGGGAATCGAACCCCCAACTTCTGAATAAGCAGTCGAATGCTGCACCGCCACTCCACAGCGCTTTTGTTGTTGTGGTTCCCTGCAAAGTAGAATTTGGACCACTCAATCTCTTCCCAGGCGACTAAGGGATAGGGCTGTTTAACATCAGTATTTACATCAATATTCAGACCATACTCAGCCTCAGATGCATGGTTTGGGTCAACAATAGTGCACGGAAGACGGCAATAGGTTCACCCCCTATTACATGAGAACGAATTCCATGATTGGTAAAATTTGGGTGTTAATTCACCTCTGCCTAACCCTCCAGGGATAAAGGCGTGTTTATATATATGTATGTACTATGTACTTCAGAAGGAAAAAATGGAACAGAGGATCACTCCGTTGTCCGTCTGTCTGTCTGTCAAAACCTTTTTCGTAGGAATTCGTGGATTTTTGTGGAAATTGTCTTTCGCTGCGCGGAAGCGTGCGCGGAGCGGTGAAGCGGTGCCTCCTTCTGCAAGCAAGTTATGCTCGTGAAGAAGGAGGCGGGGCGAGAGCGGCAGCCGGAGAGAAGGAGGCAACACGAATGATCACCGCCCATGAACGCTCGCCTGGAGGTGACGGGAGTAGCCGCCTGTCACCCTAGCAGAAGCATTTCCCGTTTCCGGGCCGGGTTGGAAACTTGTGGTCCCCACACAGATCAAGATGCCCCTGGGTCGGCCGGGGTGCAAGGGATATGCCTATTAACCTCACCTTCGGGAACTAAAAACGACCCACACACGTTGTGCGTTTTAGTCGGTTCGAGTCCGACATAACCTCTCCCACCGGCTCCGGTGGTGGGGGTGTCCGTGGGGGATTCCCGCACGAAAAAAAAGGCAATAACGTCATGAAACTGTATAAAAATTAAACTTCTAAGTCAACACAAACAAAAGTTCGTTCCTGAATCCAATTTTGTACGGAACCCTTAACGGAAGCACAAGTCCGACTCGCACTTGACCGACGTTTTTTATTATAAAGTTACGCAACTTTTTGAGTAATGGTATCATTTTGGACGAGAGCACTTTAACACAGCGATAAACATTATGACTCACGGTTAATTGAAAGTGTTCTTCAATGACACCGCTCACATTATCAAGAACACTTAATCTATTGACCGTACCGTACCGTATTGTATCTGTATCTGGAAAATGGTGACTAACACTTGTATGGGAATGCCCATTCATCAATTTGTACAGTTGCATTACTCATAAGTGCGCTGGTAAGGTGTCGTTACATCGTGGCTACTTTTTGCGGGTTTTTGGAGCACGGAAATGAGTAAAACCGCTTTTGTAAGTGGCAATGGCAACCCGTTGTTAGGGAAAATTTAGATAGGCGGAAAAATGCTTAGTGTACTCCAAAGTGTGTGTGATATGGCGTTAACGCTACGATAATATAAATAATAAGTTTATTTATTTTTACAGTAGGTATATATATACAAATTGGTATACAAGAACAAGAAAAACATAGTTTATGTATGACACAAGTGAATAAATGATAAAATATTACAATAACGAAATGTAACGAGTAACGATAAACCCTGTTATCTAAACTAGGCTCAGGGCCTGTATCTTAGGCAACAGTGTTCGGCCAAATAGTGGTTAAGTATGTGAACAAAAAGTAAACGAATTAGGTTCTCATTATTAGGTTAATCCGTAAATTGGTTAACACTCCTTAGTGATCAACATCAGCTTATATTAACATTTTAGGGATGCGTGAAGATTGATAATACTATGTCGTGTGTATACCTGTGTGTATGTGTTTGAATGTGTGTGTCAGTGTATGTGCATTGAAATGTGTTTATTTCATGAAGGCGAGCAGATGATGATAATGATAACAACACTCTTTGTGGCGTGGCGGTAGTGAACGCAGACGCTACGTGCGTCGATCCCCGCTCTGTGCAAATATTTGTATACTTGAATTTGTATATGCATTAGTCTAATCAAGCCGTCAGTCTCAGTTACTATACGAACATCTATGGGAGTCGCTACGGGTATTTGGAGCCCTAAAAAGAAGTCCAACAACTGGTCCGACAATGCTTCGATATCGCCTTTTGGTTGGGGAGGTCAGATGGCAGTCACTTCACGGAAAATATCGAAGTTTAGCCAAATCCGCAATTAGACTGATAAAGTGGACCCCAGACTCAGAAGAGAAAGCTACGGATGCAACTGAGATTAACGCTAAGATGAAGGAGAAGATGATGATAAATAAATGACACTACGACAAGATAGTTGCACTGCAGTTGCACAGTCAGATCGTAAGACGTAACTTCAATTAATTAATCACAGTTCACTGCAACTTAAATCTATGTTGTGGAGCGACAATTCTTGTCCCACGTTCCATCTTGAGAAAAGATTGCGATTGGTTTCAACGCTATATCGGTCACATTACTTGTAAGTATAGAACATTTGTAAAAGCAGTTTTGTCGGATATTAAATTTCTTTCAACTGTTCTGTAACTTTTAGTCTTAGAATCAAAGATATGTCCTTAGATCATACTTGCAATTTTTAACTAAGAAGGTAGTCAGAATTCTATATTGCTCGTACGTTCGTAGCGTCTTTGAGTATCACACACAGGTCTGGAATCCACTGTATGATGTTTATATTAACAGACGAATCTATTCAACATAAATTCTCTAAATTCTTGCTGTATAAATGCAATACACATGATGATACTTATGAGGTAAGCTGTAGGAGACGTAGCGCTACATTTTATTTAGTATTTTTAAATACCACTTAGGTGACAGACAAGCACACGTCCCATCTGATGGAAAGTGGTTACCGTGATCTATGGACGTTTGTAACACCAGAGGAGTCACAGTCGCGCTGCCAACCCTGTAAGTACAGAGTTTCTGTGCCGTCATTGTAGAAGACAAAACAGGACAAGCCTTTAGTTTTCCCACCGACAGCACAAATTATTCAGTGAGCTCTGGCTACCATACTCACCGCTGGGAACACAACACGAAGTTATTATAGCCGCGGTATTCTGTAAGGCTGAGGTACTTCCCCAGTCGGACTGCTCAATTGGCCGGAAACACCACCGTGTTCTACTTCCTTTTAAAAATTACCTACTATTAATAATTGCACAGTCCACAGTGGAATCTCCAGATGTCCTCTCCATGAAATATTTAAAGGTCCCAAACAGTTAATATCGTTACGAATACCGACTCCTCTCAATGTGTAACCGGGAAACTTCCCCTGGCTACTCCACCGGTTCGCCCAGGTAAGAGCTGAGGAACTGAGACTCGAGAATACCTCAGGGCGCCTTTTACATCAGAGAACAGTGTGTGTGCGTGTTCCAGATACCCTCAATGAAACGACCTTGGATGGTACATACATATATTTGACCAGAAAAAATACACAGAATTTACAAATTGTTACTTAGGGAGGTACTACAGAATTCAATCAGAGGAACACAGAATTTACAAATTGTTACTTAGGTAGGTACTACAGAATTCAATCAGAGGAACACAGAATTTACAAATTGTTACTTAGGTAGGTACTACGGCATTCAAACAGAGGAATTTATACGTGACCTTTTCGGTGGATCTTCACGGATCGTCAGCCCAGGTTGTCGGCTTGCGTAGCGGGACCTGTTCACCGCTTCCCGCACTGCCACTCGAGTCCCAAGACCAGGAACTCCGATCGCTGCTCACCGCCTCCCGCACTGCGCCACGAGTCCCAAGCCAAGGAACTCCGGATCTTTATGCGAGTACCGCACTTTGCGGATGGGTCAAGTAATCTCCTCCAAAGGTACCAGCAGACCCCAGAGAAGTTCAGAATAGGCTGCCAATTATCCCTTGGATAATATAGCAAAATGTAGGTAGGTACAGAGAATCTTTAAGCAAGAAAACAACAGAGATTTACGACCTTCGTCGTACGTAACTCCGTGAGATCTGATCTTTTTATTCGTCCCACCAGGAGAGGCCTATTTATAGTCTTCTCCATGGAAGATTCTAGCAAAAATCAAATTTTCACCAATCAACAACACGTAACACTCAAAACAAAACTTCTACCTCATATCAATACTTTCTTTTTGACAGATGACAGTTGTAGTTCGCACTAACACCGCATCAATAATTTAAATTATGCTATAAAAGTATTATGTAACAATTAAGTGATTTAATTCCATAAAAATCACACAATTATCTAATGATAAGAATATACTAAAATGCTAATTAACACTAGCATTATTTCTAGCGACATCTATCGTCAACTTAGAGAAACAAACACCACAACACAACAGGTGATCAATGAAGATTCACGGCAATCCGTTTAGATGTCGCCACAGGCACATCCCAAACATATTGCAACTATAAATTGTGTTACTTAATAAAGAATATTAACGCACAAACATTCCGGCGTTACAAATGTACCCTGCAGAGCTATCAATTATAGAAGCAACTGTTTCTTCATTAGATTAGCCAAGTTTGTAGACAAAAACGTCTAAATATCCGGAATTACACTTATTTAACACAACTCCCGCGAAATATAAACATACTGTGGCGGTTACTTGTTTGAGTTGACTCTCCAGGTGATCTGTGTTCTCAATTTGATTGTTCTTAAGTTTTTCTTTTTGCAAATTGTCATCAATAATATTATGTATATGTAACCGTCTAGTGTCTATTTGTTATTTATAAGTGATAACTTACAAATGGTTTTTAGTCATGTAAGTGGAAATGTTACATAGTTTTAATGCTGTTTGTTTTCCGAATAAAATTTGTGCTGTCAGTAGGGCTTGTCCTGCTTTGTCTTCTATTTTATAAGGTTTTATGTTTTTATCCGGATTTGACAGTTCGGTGTAGTGACGGTGTCGTTTATGCGATGCATGCATCGTTCGGAAATCTGTATTATAATTTGTAGTATCTTTTGTTATTTTTAGTTTATTAATTTTGTGTTTTATTTTAGTTTGTGTCATTTTGTTTTTGGATAAATTGTAAATTTTAAACCTAATGAATGTGTGGTATTAGCAATAATTTAGTACCTTGTACACTTGTGCACGCGTGCTTGACGTCGCGTCGCTGTAAAGGTGCCACCAGAATATCAGCGCTGCACATCATATTAACATGTGATGTGCAGTATCTATGCTGAGATGGCGACCTTTTGAGGTTCGCACACATAAATATAAATGTACATGCATAATAAAGCTAAATACTGTAAATTATGTCAATGTGTGCGAAATCTTAATAAATGTTTTTTCTTTCTTTCTTTCTTTCTACACTGACGGCACAGAAACTCTGTACTTACAGGGTTGGCATCGCGACAGTGACTCCTCTGGTGTTACAAACGTCCATATGCCACGGTAACCACTTTCCATCAGGTGGGCCGTGTGCTTGTCTGCCGCCACCTAAGTATAGTGGTATAAAATAAAATAAACAAAAATTACTAAAGGAATTACTTACATATACAACTAGTACGAGTAACAAGTTTTAATTCTACCAGATGAACTATGTTTAAATTTTAGTTATTTTGCTAGGGTTTTCTAGGGTATATAAGATCACCTGCATATCAGCATACCTACTGATTAATTAATGACACTTGGATGAGACTATAGCGCAATCTATTTCATCATTATAGTAAAATTCTTAGAATTTTTTGAGATTACGACCCATTGTTACAAATAGATAAATATTCTACAACATTCTACACAACGCCATCTAGATCCATACTAAGCATAGCTTAACTAGCTAGCGTTATGGAATCTAGAATGCGAATAAACATACTTAGGTACATATTTTGTTAATACCTAAATATTATACATATACATGTAGATAGATAGATGGATAGATAGATAGATAATTCTTTATTGTACACCAACAGATTTACAATAGGACAAGTAGGTAGCATGTATATAGTTCAATGTACAATGTGCAATGTTCATGTAAGTATTATGTGGTTTTCATGACTACATAAGTGTGATCATCGTTATTTTATAATAATAATAATAATAATCTTTATTTGTGAATATGGTTTTAACAGTTGTTATAATTACACGGTACTCATGTGCAGGCACAGCATATTCTGCCATTTGTGGCGTACAAATTTAATGGTATGTCAAGTGTAAATTAAAGTACATATTACCTATCAGTTACATGCATATTAAATTATCATATTATTTTTAAAAAATCATCCTAAATTATCATGTTATTTTTAAAAAATCATCCTTATTATTTAATGTCAAGAAACAATGTCAAAATCAAAATATTTTGTCAATTATACACATTCATATTAAAAATTACAATTCAAATTATATTCATACCATTAAATCTACATCATGTCAAATATCATAAACTATCATTTAGGAAATCCTCAATATCATAATAACATTTTGTAATTAATAAGTCCTTTAATTCCTTTCTAAATAAATTATAACTTAAGTCCTTAAGTACATTTGGAATTTTATTATAAATTTTAGGAGCTAAACAAAACATGCTTTTCCACATAAGTGCTGTTTTGGCACTCCGTATGCGAAGCCTGTTATTGTCTCGTCTGCTATCTTGGACACCATCCGAAAGTCGCGGAAACAAATAAGAGCTAATAGTAATAAAGTAATAATAATAATTTTATGGTTGAATACGGCCTAGTATCTAACATTATAAATAGCCGACTTAGAGAACCTATTGAATTGAACAGGGATAATAAATTAAAACCTTTCTTGGAATATTTTATTAAAACCTTTTTTTTATATCACTTAGGTGGCAGACAAGCACACGGCCCACCTGATGGATAGTGGTTACCGTGGCTTATGGGCGTGTGTAACACCAGAGAAGCCACACTCGCGCTGCCGACCCTGTAAGCACAGAGTCTCTGTGCCGTCAGTGTAGAGAACAAAGCAGGACAAGCCTTTAGTCATCCCACTGACAGCACAAATTCTCCAGTTTGAGTTGTGAGTTTGAGTTGTTCCTTTACCAGGAACAATCAAACTAATTCAGTGGCAATTTCGAAGGCAGATGTATGGCACATATTACTCATTTGATTGTCTTACTGTTATTACAAATCTCTTTATTGTACACCGAGAACAAAATACCGCGGCTATAATAACCTCGTGTTGTGTTCCCGGCGGTGAGTAGGGTAGCCAGAACTCAATGGAGAGTTTTTGTGCTGTCAGTGGGAAGACTAAAGGCTTGTCCTGCTTTGTCTTCCATGGTCTCTGTGCTTACATGGTCAGCAGCGCGAGTGTGGCTTCATTGGTGTTACACCTATCCATAGACCACGGTAACCACTTTCCATCAGGTGGGAACTGTGCTAGTCACTGCTCTTTCACTATTAATTAATTTATTAATTAAGTTTAGTCAAATTATTTATCTCAACTGCCTTCTTACAGGCTACAGAAAAGTCCTCAATTATTGTCATTTCAACAACAACACTCAATAAAAAAATTATAGCATATCACGTTAATGCTAATTATTCATTTCGTGTCACCTTACCATTAATCAAATTTAAATAAATAAATAAATTCATATTTTTGTATCTCAAATAATCACTTTACAGGTTCACATAAGATTTAAACATTTCGTAGAACACCGGAGTCCTACAACTCCATAATTTAAGTCAGGGATTAGAGCAAGCCTCTGGCCATCATCCGCTTTTACCGATTTGACAAAATGCCTTATTTCTTCCACATACGGCGCGAGAGTCACCAGTAGCTTTCCTCTTCCTATTACTACTGCTACTATTATCACTATTACCATAACTATGACTATTTCTTCTTTATTATTTTTTTTTTTTTTTTTTAAATGGTTAAACTATTAATCAATCTTTATTATAATTAACACATTACAAATAGACAAAATAATTAGAACATAAATACACGACACAAACTCGCGATCATGTCGCGTCAAACAACCCACTCCGCATCGTTCCCGGCGCAAAGGTGCCCATGATGCTGGCCGCGCTGCCCCGCTGAATCGCAATAGCCAACCTTTGCCCCAGGAACGAGCTTTATTAATTAAAAAAATAACTTATAAATCATATTTTAAAATATATATTATAAAAAATAATTGTTACTATTTTTATTATAAATTCGAAAATTTTAGGCAGAAGGGTGATTGTTACCTACTCAATCACGAGGTATATTATAGTCTATCCATATACGATGAATGACCTCCGCCCCCCATGAGCGCAGGCCTGGGGGCGACCGGTGGAGCCGCCTGTCATCCTGGCAGAAGCAAGCCGTGACGGCGGTGCGCCTCACCATTTCCGGGGACGAGTTGGGGACTCTGTAGTGCCCACACAGATCGTGAAAGATGGCTCTGGGTCGGCCGGGGTGCGAAGGATATGCCCGTCCAACCAAAACCGACCCACAGGCGGCGTGCGTTTTGGTCGGTTCGAGTCCGACATAACCTCTTCCAGCGGCTCCGATGGTGGTATCCGTGGGGATTATGCGCACGTAAAAAAAAGTTTATCCATATAACATATCTAAGTATAGGTAGGCACGATTTGTATTTCTAGAATAAGTGCTCTTGAGCTCAAAATACACGCGGGCAGAATCACGGGCAGTACCTAGTCAGTATATAAAATAAGAAAAAACATAACATACATAAACTCACGCCTATATCCTCGAAGGAGTAGGCAGAGGTGCTAGCACCCGCATTTCGCCAGTTTATGTTTCGGTCACAATGTAATAGGTGGCGACTCTTTGCCATTAACCGGGCACTTATAAACCTGCGATAAATACACACATAATTTCGAAAAGCATCGAAGTCATTGGTGTGTGTCATGGTAAAACCTGGGATCGAACCCGAGACCTCGTCTCAGCAGTCCATTACCCATACCACTAGGCTACCGCGGCAGAAAGAAAGAAAGAATAAATTGATATTTCATACATATCATAGGTACATAATAACGACGTACGGGTACGAAAAAGTCGCCACCTCAGAATGATACTGCACACACGTGTTTTGTGTGATGTGAAGAAATATAATAATTAAGAAAGAAAGAATTACTCAATATAAAGAAGGAATTTCTGGTTACCTACAATAACCTAATCAATTGCCACATAATTTATTCAGTGACACAATTTATGTTCGGAACAATGTGTTTAGAAGAATCCCAGGGTTAGGCAGAGCTGAATAATTAACACCCACATTTCACCAATGATTAAATTCGGTCGCACGTAATAGGGAGTGAGCCTGTTGCCGTCTTCCGAGCACTATTGTTGACTTAAGCCATTCATCTGAGGCTGAGTCTGGGCTGTATATATATATCTGATGTTAAACAGCTCTATTCCTTAGTCGCCTTGTACGACACCGCATGGAAAGAGATGGGGTAGTAAAATTTTACTGTGCTGGGAACCGTATTGATCAATCATGCTTAGTTAATTTTAGGTTAAATAATAATAATAATTTATTACCAAAAAACACACAAACGGTTACATTTCCGGTGGCCCCACACTAGGCCTAGGCCTGTCCTGTGGGTGCCTGTTACAATACTGGTTTACAATATTTCAATATTAGTTCGGTTTACGCTGTAATTGGTAGCAAGAACATATATTTAACAAAATTTTTTTCATCATTTTTCATTCATTCAAGTTTGTAGAGGTTACTTTAGGGTATGGAGGTCAGATGGCTGTTGCTTCACGGAAATTCAGCCAAATCCCCAGTTAGACGGGTAAAGCTTCGGATGCGAGTGGGATTTTTTTATACAACTTTGGTGGCAGACAAGCATACGGCCCACCTGATGGAAACTATTTACCGTGACCTATGAACGTGTGTAACACCAGTGGAGTCACATCGGTGCAAGCAAAATCAGGACAAGCCTTTGGTCTTCGCACTGACAGCACGAAAACTCTCCAGTGAGCTCTGGCTACCATACTCACCAACGGGAACACAACACGAGGTTATTATAGCCGTGGTATTCTGTAGGGTGGATGTACTTCCCCAGTCGGACTGCTCAATACGCCAGTAAAAAGAATATGCTTAATTAAATTTGATGTTTACACATGAGAACCGAAGCTCTGATTTTTGTCATTTCACAGACTCATTGGTATATCTAAAGGAACGTTTGTAATAGACAAGTGACTTTTGTATCATATTTTAACTATCTAAAATTATTTTAACTTTTTTTTTTGTATAGGACACGGCAACTTGACTTCACCTCGCCTGATATTAAGCTAAAGGAAAAGTCTCAAGAAAGAGGGTCACCATTACAGACACTAATTGTTACAATGGTGGCACTCAGCTTGGCCCCGGGACTGTAGGAAGAAGGAAACACGTGTGCTGGTAATGAATGCCAGTTCTTGGTGGTGCGGCAAAGTAAAGAGTCTCCGAACCGCTTGGTTTTTGCTCGTATATTCTGCACAGTGTGAGGGTGACATCTAAGGCCTGCACGTGTTGTCCTATGTAGGAAAGGAGATGGTGGAATTAGTTGGAAGAGCTCATCAGAACACTCACCATGGTAGAGACGGTTAACTACAAATACTTTTATCTATATAGGATGATAGATTATAGATGCCATAATATGTCTAATTGCAGTGAAATTAGTGCCACTTTATGAGCATGTGTGTATTAAAATATATTAGGTGCTTTTATCTTAGATACAATATTTTATTAGCTATAAGATTTTTTAAATACTTTTAAGGAAGTAGGACACGGCGGTATTTCCGCCCAATTGAGCAGTCCGACTGGGTTATAATAACTTCATGTTGTATTCTCAGCGGTGAGTAGGGTAGCCAGAGCTCATTGGAGAATTTGTGCTGTCAGTGGGGTATCGTGACACGAGATAAAAATGTACATTCGTCCATATTTAATCTTAAGAAACCACTATTTATAAACTGACGTCTCGAAAATGCCGCAGTGAATTTTGTTCCGCCGTTTCTTCTCCACTAGCGCCTAGAAAGCGGTTGTAAACTTAGTTGTAAGCAAAATTTGACGTCAAAAATAATGCTACACTATTTTGAGAAATAAAGAAAAAAAAATCTGTTCTATTTTTGACAGGAATTTTTCTACAGTATGTGCGGTAATAGAAAACAGTTGTAGTATTCTACTTATCTTCATTATTAAACTTGATCTTTTCCTCTTGCCAACAGTATAAAGGCCTCTATTGAAATGTTCGTTTGTTAGTCAGACTATCGAACTTGTAGGAGTAACATTCAAATACAGAGCACGTTTTAAATGTCTTTGCATGTTAGGAGTATTTTTATTGAACTTACACACAATAATAATTATTTGAATAGTGTTCAAGATGTGGAATTCTAATTTATTTACTGTGAGTTGAATGTCAATATGATTTTAATTTTGAAATTCTGAGGAGTTGTTATCTATTGTTATATATATATAATAATATAATAATAATGTTTTGTAATTAATGTTATTATTTAAAAGGGCTTATTAAATATTTTCTTTAAACGTTTAAACATACTTCACTAGATATATTTTTAATACAAAATTAAATCACTCAGTTTCCAAAATCTTTCTTTAAGACCATATTTATGGCTCAGGAACATACAAAACGTCATAGAAATTCTAAAAGAACTACTTAAATTGAATTATTATACTGGTACCTACTGAGCAAGAATTTTTTACAAGACGAGTATATTTGTGTTATTTAAACACATAATAATATTTTCTGGGAATAGTAGATATATAATTACCATGCACTTTTAAAACATAAAAAATAATAAATCGTGATATAGATTTGTAATTGTGTATGTAATATACAATTAATAATTAGTTAATCAATCGTGATCTTTTTAAATATATTCTTTATTTATTATTTTATTGTAATCATTAGTACTATCAGTGTATTAGTTAATAGGTTAAATCATGATCTCGAATCTGAAATATCGAGTGTTAGCATTAGTACCATACTCTGCGATTTAGGGACTTACAAAGACAATATATAATTTATATATACATAAAATCACGCCTTTATCCCTGGAGGGCTAGGCAGAGGTGAATTAACACCCACATTTCACCAATAACTGTATTCGTTCCCACGTAATAGGTGGTGAGCTTATTGCCGTATATCGGACACTATAGTTGACTCGAGCCCCGCATCTGAGGCTGAGACTGGGCTGTATATATCTGTCTGATGTTAAGCAGTCCTATCCTTTAATCGTCTTGTACGACGCCGCATGGGAAGAGATGGGGTGGCCCAAATTCTTAAACATAAAACATACATATAATTTATATACATATTGTAATGATTGCTAGAAACTTTTGTTAGGTACTAGGACTTATTCTTATTTTTCTTTTCATTATTATTTTTATTTTTATTATTTACTGTTTGCAGATATTGACATTTCTATCAACATGCTACTCTAAACCATCAGGTAAGTACGCTGCAACAGAATTGTTTTTTGCTAGTTGATATTGATCAGGCGTTAGTACTTTTAGAAATGGAATCCTGAACTTCACTAAGACTTGTTACTTTAACCACCGCACCGTCTCTTAAAGCGTTGAAGAACTAATATTTATAAACACCAACAATGCAATTTTAGTTGAACAGTAAGTAGTAATGCAGTAAAGATTGTCTTCCATTCCCCGAAGGGGTAGGCAGAGGTGCTAGCACCCACATTTCGCCAGTTTTTATGTTTAGGTCCCAATGTAATATGTGGTGAGCTTATTGCCATTAACCGGGCACTTATAAACCTGCGATAAATACACACATAACTTCAAAAAGCATCGAAAAATCATTGGTGTGTGCCATGGTAAAACCTGGGAACGATCCCGAGACCTCAGCAGTCCATTACCCATACCACTAGGCTACCGCGGTTATTTTTATAATTTTTTTTCATTTCATTTTGTATTCCATCTTTCTAGAAATCATCGGCGAGATCACACTCCCTGATGAGTGTAAGGGCCAGCGGTACTGTACCGTGAAACCAAAAGGCTACGAACTATACGAAGATAGGATGAATAACATAATGAAGCAATTTTTAAAAACGGTACGTACCTAGTCAAAAAATGTTTTAATTGCAACGATCAACTGCGCCTTTTAATATTTTTACTCGGTTTCTAATATTCGTGATCGTGATATTAAATAATAAATAAATAAAATAAATATTCCACGACATTCTACACAACGCTATCTAGACCCATGGTAAGCATAGCTTAACTAGCTTGTGTTATGGGATCTAGAATGCGGATAAACATGCTTGGACACTTTTTTTTGTAAATACATACCTATATATTATACATAGTAACACCCAGACCAATGCAAATATACATATTCATGCATATAAATATTTGCACTGAGCGGGAATCGAACCCGCGCCCCCTGCAAAGCAGTCGATTGCTCTACCGCTACGCCACGGAGGTCGTCAAATAACTTAGGTATAACGTTTCTCAAGGATTAGGTTATAAAAAGTACCTAAAAATAATATTTCTATATTGTTTAGTCATACTTTAGTTCCTGAGATTAGCACATTGAAACTTTTCGCTTTATTTAATCTTTTCTGAGTGGACGTATTTCCCAGTTACAATGTCGGGGATTCCCCGTGCACAGTGTAGACTCGCATTACTTGCTTATAAGTTTTTCTGGTCGTATTTTGTTATCAATTTTAATGAATTTTCTGATGAGGTAGTGAATTGAATTTTCGAGGGTAAATCATAATACAATTTTATTTACCATAAGTATAATATAATAATAAATATCCTTTTATCTTTCGAAAAAGTGATATTAATAACAAGAATATTATAAATATTAATAACAAAAAGAATATTATGGAGGTACCAATATTGATACACATCGGTAGGACACGGCGGAATTTGAGCAGTCCGACTGGGGAAGTACCTCAGCCCTACAGAATACCGCGGTTATAATAACTTCGTGTTGTGTTCCCAGCGGTGAGTAGGGTAGTCAGTGCTCACTGGAGAATGTGTGCTGTCAGTGGGATGACTAAAGGCTTGTCCTGCTTTGTCCTCTACACTGACGGCACAGAGACTCTGTGCTTACAGGGTCGGCACCGCGAGTGTGGCTTCTCTGGTGTTACACACGTCCATAGGCCAGTAACCACTTTCCATCAAGTGGGCCGTGTGCTTGTCTGCCACCTAAGTGGTTTATAAAAAAAAACATTTTTGTTACTAAAATAATTAATTAATCTGCAAGCCTTCTTCAAGAATAAATATTGTTTACAGAACAACACAATGAAATTTAAGAGATCATTGGTAGATGAAGTTTACCAAATTGCTGGAGCTGAACCAACAGTATCTAAGAGTCCCAAAACAATTCTGTCATCGGAAAGTGATTGGCGCAACTGTCCCCACGAAACAAAGGTAACATTCATTTTTCTTCTAACATTAGAAAACTTGATAGTGACGAGATTTCAGTCGCGTATTATGGCAACAAGACTGGAAACTTGTTCGCAACTCCTTACGAACTTACGACTCGAGTTTCGCAGTATGCGAGTCGCCAATCAAATGTATGTGAGAGACTCGTTGGAGTTTCATCGTGCAAAATGGGGTTCACTTAGCAAATACCTAGGTAAACCTAGTCAAAGCGGCTGCTAAAAACAATTATAAGCAGCTTAGGATAATCCCAGTTGCATTTGAAGCTTTTTATACGGAACCTGCACCTCCACCCAAACTTCTCCTCCTTTCCAAGATTTTGTTTAATCTTCACTATTATAGCGACACCAACAATTTATACTACGCTAACTCGATTTTTAGGTAAATTCGTTTTTTTATGCCAAAGTTCTTAAAATGTGCTATTTTATATGTAAAAAAAAAATCATGCAGAAATACACAAAAATAACGAAGTTACAAATTTTATAAAACGCTAAGTATAGGTATTTTTTGAAATCGCTCGATTTATATTCCGCTATCTATTATTATCGGTGTGTACGCGGGAAGGGGACGCGCCGCTTGTTTGTTTACACTAGTCTAACGCTACTTGGCGCTTTGTTAAATGGAAGTGCGCGGTTTTAAATACTTTATTAGTGTAATGATAAATAATAGAGTTATATTTACAAGTTCATTGAAATATTAATAGTGTTAGTGTGTTATTATAAACATGTCACGAAAACGAGCTAAATATTTAGTGGAATTAACCAAAAAGGAGGAATATTCATTGAGGAGTGTTCATGAAAATGATGAGATTCCACTTTATACTGGCGAAAGAGGTAAGTTTAATGTGATATCAAAGATTATAATGTATAATAATGTATATAAATATGGTTAATAATAATTTACATGTTTTTGAAAGTTTGAACCATTTTGCTCAAAGTCCGTATAACACTACGCTAACATTTACTTGGCGTAGTATAGCGCGTTCGAGTTTACGTTTTTGATTGGTCATGCACAAGTTAGCGACTCTTATGTGTTAATCAAAGCGCATATAAAGCTATATTATATACTTTATTTACAGTTGCTTGACATTTTATACGTAATTCTAAGTACCTGCATACTTTATTATAATAATAATAAATTGCATTATACCTATTGTTATAGAATCGTCACCATTACCTGCCGAAGTTGATAAACCTGAATTCATGGCTTTGTATAATTACATCATGGTTGACGAGACTGTTCAAGAGCAAAATTATTCCATATCCAGTTCTGCAAGCCGAGATATAATCTCTTCCGAAAATGATGTAGTATTAAAAGATGTAAATTTAAACGATTTGATGGCGCCTAATACTCCACTTAATATTTGTTCACCAAAGGTATTGACTTCTATTCGTAACCCTTCTCCGATGATATTAACTCCACCTAGTATCGAACCTTTGTTTTCAGTCGTCACTAATGATCTTTCTGACAGCATAGATAATACCCCCGTACCATCACCCTATTGTGACTTTTGGGAAACTTCACAAAGCTTAAGCGATACTTTGATGCCGACTTCTTGTCAAAATACCGAAGATACAACTCTCACACCTGAAGTCGGTATATCTGCTCAAGAAGATTTTTCAGATGCCCAAATGGATAACGGCCTCATCAATAACACGGATTCAGTATCAGCAATATCTACTCCCTGTAACTCTATTTTCTCAACTACAACGTGCAATGATAGTGACTATTCTGCCGTATCGACTCCAAGAAATAATAAACGTAGATCTAAAAAGAGAACTGATATGGGTCTAAAACGTCTAAAGCTAGAAGATGAGTGGATAGTTAGGAAGAGAAAACGTCTGTGTAATAAAGGATTGGAGTATATAACGTCAAAAGGGAAAACCAAAGTTGCAAGAAACATGAAAGCCAGCTGTGTCAATTGTCGTCTGCAATGCTATAATAAAATAAGTCAAGAAGTTCGTATTGACTTGTTTGATAAGTTCTGGGGTACTGGTAATCATGCGAAACAATGGCAAATCATCGCCAAGTATGTCATACAAAAAAATAAAAAGACTGCCACTAATGTTGAAAACGAATCAAGTTGTCGATCACACACTTTACATTATCATCTTCCCATGAATTCCGACAATGGCATCATATTACAAAAAGTTTGCAAAACAATGTTTTTAAACACCTTCAATATTAGTAAAGATTTTGTTTACACTGCAATATGAAAAAACATAATGAACAATGATTTTACTAATGTTACTGATGACAGAGGCCGCCATAAAAATCATAAATATATCATTTCAAATGAAATGAAACAAAATGTCATAGATCACGTTAATTCTTTCATCCCTGTTGAGTCTCACTATGTTAGAAAACGTTCGAATAAAAAATATTTAGATCCTTCGTTATCTTTTTAAAAAATGTTTAAGCTGTATGTTGATTGGTGTACCGATAATAATTACAATGTTAGAGTCCAAACTGTAACACAGTATAGAGATATTGTCAATCGTAATTTAAAGATAGGCTTTCATTTACCAAAAAAAGACCAATGTGACCTCTGTCATCAGTATAAAAATACATCAAACCCTACAGATGAATTGAATGAAAAATTTGCTAAACATCAAACAGAAAAAGAAATTTCACGTAAATTAAAATTAGAATGTAAACTATTATGTAGCGATTTCTAATAATAAAGTAGCCTGTGTTGTATTCGATTTTCAAAAAGTGTTGTGTACACCGCATGGTAATACAAGTGTCTATTATTATAGACGTAAGCTCAATGTATATAATTTTACAATTTATAATATGGCATCAAAAGAAGCTTTTTGTTATATGTGGGATGAGCAAACGGCTAAGAGAGGGGCTAATGAAGTGGCTAGTTGCTTATATGACTTTTTTAATAAATTAACTTCTAAGGGAATTCACGAAGTCAACCTATGGTCGGACAACTGTGGGGGACAAAATCGTAACCGTATTGTTTACTATATGTATTTATTGGCTACTAAAATGTTTGAAATGAAGATTAGCCACCATTTCATGGAAAAGGGCCATACACAAAATGAGGGCGATTCAGTCCATGCTTTGATAGAAAAGACTGCAAGAGGTAGAGATATATATTCGCCAGATGAATGGTATTCACTAATACGATGGGCTAAGGTCAATGGGAATCCTTATAATGTTGTTGAGGTCAATCAAAACATGATATTTGATTTTAAAAGTAATATTAACAAAAAAAATTGGACTAAAAATTTAAATAACGAAAAAATTATGTGGAACAAAATTAAAAGAATTGAAGTGTCTCCTGATAATTACGGGTTGTTGGATTATAAGTATAGTTTAGCTGATAACGAAAGCAATCAATTGCAATGTTTTAGAAAAACTTCTACTCGACTCTCCCACTTGGAACCTTTGCCCGAAAAAGCATACAAAAGCTTACTCAAAATTAAAGTAGCAAAATATAGAGACTTAATATATTATTGTGATAACAATATTATTCCCGAAAAGTACCACACATTCTATAGGAATATACTTACGACTGAAAATGATGAGGAGAATATATTATAAGTGATGATGAGGATTGAATTTTCTTATTGTTATCTACTTATTTAAACCGATAATAATTATTTGATATACGAGTATATGAGAATAGAAGTTATTAAAAGTAAAAAATGTAAGAATAACTAATTATGTGCAATTTGTGATTTAAATATAGTTAATATTACCTACTTATCGAGCTGTGATTGACCTGATCTCATATTATTGATAATTAATAAGTAAATAAAAATAATAAACATTTAAGTATTAATAAGTGATTATTGTGCCATTTTTGTTCATAATATATTTTTGATAGAAATCTTAATAAACACTGAAGTTGATTACTATGCTATTCTTGTTTTAATTATAATATTTACCTACATAAAATAGTGCTATCTACTCAATTTCACCTATAGTTTATAAATTTCAGCTTTAATACCACGTTGAAATTTATACATTATAAAATTAAATCTAAATTTATGAACTTCTTCATATTGTTTCTAGAAGTAAAATTATAATACGCTAACTTGCGGTCAGGTGAATGTATATGTATATGTACGCTATATATAAATTAGCGGTTTTTAATACCATGTACGCAAGTATCGCGTTTACCGTTTAAATAAAGCTAACTTAAATAACTTGGTATTTAGCAAATAAATTTGATATAATATACTTGATTAATAAACATACAAACCTAAAATTACAATTAATGCATAACATATTATGGAATAACCATTATAATGCACTAAAAATTACACTTGTTAGTATTGTGCTCGCCCGCAGTACACTACGCTAACGCTAGTTAGCCGTGTATAGTGCGTAAAATATTATTCAGTAATTACGGATATATACAGCTAACTTGCGCTTAATAAAAAACTATGAATAATTAAGAAAAAATAAATATAAGGAATTACTATAAATAAATCAAAGATGAATAGTGCCAAATTACAAACCAATATCTTTATTAATATAAAAGTTATCACGATTTTCCCTTCATAAGCGTCTCCTGTAAAGTACACTTTTACGAGTTAGCTTAGTATAAATTGCTGGTGTCGATAGGAGCACTACAATCTGAGCCACAAACCCCGAGAGGAAAATCTGTGCCAGAACCTCGTCTGATTTATAGACGAGGTTGACGAGAGGAGACATGGCCGCCAGGCCTCAAATCTGAATGGTCCTCATAAACAATTAATAGTAGGTAATAGGCTATTTGATATTATTTTTTATTCTCGAAAAAACTGAACTGAACGCTAAAGTGGAATATTCTTACGACAAATAGTTTTAAAGATTGTGTGATGTGATTTTCTAAATTCTATTTCTCGCGCCGCCCGAGAACGCTCCATACAAAATCGTACTTGCTAGTGACGTCACACGCCGATATGCAGGCGGTAGTGCAAAAAATATCGTATATTCTCGGTCTACGTTGCGTTTACCCGTATATTATTGTTCTTAATAAAAGTAATTTGAATCTAAAAGTAAAAAATTGGGATTATTTAATTTTTTATATTTTGACTTTGGGAATTAAAAATTATGAAAAATCATAGTTTCAGTTTAGTTAGGTAATGTCATATTTTGCAAGAAAATTTATAAATTTTAGGGGTTTTTAATTTCACATGCGTCAACAATGTGTCCCTATTCACTGAGTTGAAGGCATTCTTCAAATCTATTTTAAGAATGACTTCTCCTCCATTGTAGCCAAGGTACGTTGACAGGGTATGTACGGCAGCCTCGCAACCCCCTTTAGAGCCAATGCCAAGTTGTAGGGGCTGGAATTGATCGGTTAAAATGTTACAATATGCTTTACAGTATAATTTGGCTGCCCGTACGTGCACACTAAGGCAATAGGACGAATACCACCGTCTTTCTAACGTAAGGCGCATAGATTTCGCAAGGAATATTTTTCAGAACAAACTAACATATAAAGCAGTATTGGTTATAATTGGATGACCTTGTCAAATAGCCTATTGTTAAGCAATTAATTACTGATGTATATCAACTTTTCAGAGGATGATGATATACGCAGTCAAATACCTCAATAAAAACAAAGTGGACACAGCTGTCTTTGTGCAAACACCAGAAATTCGTCAGATCTTCGACATTGTAACTTGCGCGTAAGTATCCTACTATTTTTCTTCCAGTCTATGCTTAATATTAGGTCTTTACCTATGAAAATTATTAGTTATTTAGGTTAAGTAAGGGTGGCACTGAAGACCAGTGCTGTGAAGGCAGGTACCCATCGCAGTGTATGCTGAGTGTCCATCCTTTGTGGACACAGTGTACTCGTATGTGGATGGGGTTAAGTACCTCCTGTGTTTTTATTTAGTACATAAATTAATGTAAAAAGGAGAATCTACCACGTAGCGGTGTGCCGTGTGACACGTCACGTCCTGCTTCTGACAAATATGACATTGACTTGTCAAATATCATATTTGACATCAAAATGACGTGCACCTCACCCGCCACAGTATATAAAAATTATATTGCATTTTTAATTTCTTTAATCTCTTTTTGTATTCTTTGTTTTTTTTTTGTACTGTTTGCTGTCGCAATAAACATTTTTCCTTCCTTTCTTAAATTGCCGAAATTTACTTACAGATTCATGAGTTCGTTATTCCTGTAATTTAATAGCTATTTCCATTATTTATATTTTATTTGGAAGTTGATTTCAAGATTTTACAACTCTGCATTAAATTTTGTTTGTATTGACCGCTTGATAAATTAAATTCGATCTTCAAAAAAATGCTATCCTTTATGATGATAGATTTCGTTTTACTTTTTTACAGCAGTCACTTTTCAAAATGTAATACACAATTCTTTATTGCACACAAACAGTACAGAGGTCAAACACAAAATAAATATATAAGAAATATGTACAAAGGCGAGCTTAACTCAATATGAGTTCTCTACCAGCAAACCTTTGAGTAGCAGAGAAGCAGTTAAAGTAATAAAGGGACGTGAAGTGTACATTAATTTTTCAGATAAAAGAAGGGTACCTAAACAGGTACATATATATACATATAAACATACATACATAAAGTGTTTATTAGCTTAATGTTGTATTCGGTCCCACGTAATAGGGGGTGAGCTTATTGCCGTTTTTCGGGCACTATTGTTGACTCGACTCGACCTCGAGCCATGCATCCGAGGCTGACTCTCAACTGTATATATCTGTCAGATGTTAAACAGCCACGCGGCTTATTACAATGTCATTATATATTTCTTATATACCTACCCCGCGGTAGCCTAGTGGTATGGTAATGGACTGTGAGACGAGGTCTCGGGTTCGCTCCCAGATTTTACCATGGCACACACTAATCACTTTTTGATGCTTTTCGAAGCTATGTGTGTATTTATAGCAGATTTATAAGTGCCCATTTAATGGCAATAGGCTCGCCACCTATTACATTGGGACCTAAACATAAACTGGCGAAATGTGGGTGCTAGCACCTCTGTCTACCCCTTCAGGGATATAGGCGTGAGTTTATATTATGTGATGTTTATAAATTTCTTTCTTTCTTACCACAGACATAAACATGTTCCGGATAGCGAAATACAGTGTTTTCAAGATCTTAATTTGGAATTGTTTGGAATGAAATCTAATTGCGAAACAATTTACGACAACCGCAGCGTCTATGTTTATCATGACGAACAAGAGGAAATTGGTGTCAAATATTTTAAGTTTCCAGTTGGTTGCCATTGTATAGTGTCGTACAAATAGTAGTAAAAAATATAAATAATAATAAATAATATAGGCCGCATGGTTCCCGGCTGAGTAGAATTTGGACCACCCCATCTCTTCCCATGTGGTGTCGTACAAGGCGACTAAGGGTAGGGCTGTTTAACATGGGACAGATATATACAGCCCAGACTCAGCCTTAGATGCATGGCTCGAGTCAACAATAGTGCCCGAAATACGGCAATAGGCTCACCCCCTATTACGTGGGACCGAATTCAATTATTGGTGAAATGTGGGTGATAATTCACCTCTGCCTAACCCTCCGGGGATAAAGGCGTGATTATATGTATGTAAAAAAATATAAATAAATGAAAGATTCTTCTCCTATTTTTTCTCTCTATCCTATGGTTGCCTGTAAGAAATTTTATTGCCGCAGAACGATAAGGCCGCACCACAAAACTTTATGTCTTCTTATTGCAATGTAATATGTTATCGGTGTACAATAAAGACGCTTATTTTTATTAATAGTTAAAATATAGTCTATTATTATTATATTATTACACATCGCTCGGAGCTATATACATCCTTCTCCCACTGGATTGCGATCACAGAAAACATAATACTAAAGATTACGGCCTAAATCACGATTGCTTACTATTGTCACATAGTAAATAATATACTATTACTAATATTGCTTGCAACATGCAACGTGCAACGTACTTTATAGGTATGTAAACTATCATGGTCACTCACATTAGTATTAAAGTCATCGGGATATTTACCATGTGGTTATTGTACTGAGAGAAATAATATCGGAATCTTAGTACAATACAACATGGTTTTTTTACGTGCGGAAAATTCCCATGTAGCCGGTGGGAGAGTTTAAGTCAGCCTCGAACCAACTAAAAGGCACGACGCCTGTAGGAGACGTTTGGTTGCCGAAAGTGAGGTTAACAGGCATATCCCTCGCACCGCGATCTGTCCCTCTCTTCGGGTGTGGGGACCATAGAGTAGAGAACTCGTCCTGGAAAACGGGGAGGCGCACAAGACGCACCGTCGCCGCGGCCTGCTTCTGCCAGGGTGACAGGCGGGTCCACCCGTCACCCCCGATACAACACGGTAAATATCCCGATTACGTCAATACTAGTGCAACGTACTTAACGCTAAGATCAGGTTCTAAAAAGAAGTTCTCAGTTCAGATGTTTACAGCTCTTTTATTTACGCTCGCGCATAGCTCTGTCACAAAGACGAATTAAAAAAATATATTTTTGACATATTGAATTGAAAAGGTCCACGTTCTTATTACGTAAGATTTTATTCATATTCTTCTTTTTGATATGTGCAAGCGCAACAAACAGGAATGCCAGTTTTGGTCCTTGCTCTCTCCATAAACCATTTGCCTTGGGAATCAGGCTTGGAACTCAAGACAAGGAAATCGTAGTGCGCGTATGTGTTTTTGCAAGACATCTTGTACTTTAACACTGTGTGTTTCATAAAGTGAGCAGTTCTTGTTGAAATAGCGCCTTCTTCCCTGTAATTATAATAGCGATAATAAAAACCTATTCATTGTGAACTAATAACTATCTGTTTATTATTTGGGTATACATAGCTACTGAACACCGATATCGCCAATTTGGTTGCGGAGGTTAGATGTCAGTCGCTTTACAGAAAATAACGAATATCAACTACATTACAATTAGACTGGAATCTCTGGAAAGCTGACTCCAACTTGGGAAAAAGCTTAGAGAATGATGACAGAGCCCTACGTGTTTGCGCCATTTTGAAAACCACCATGTTAGTGTCTCACGTATCTATTAATAAATACGTCATTAATTCGCATTATTACTTCGCTAATGAAAATGGTTTTGTTCAAAGACTATAATGGGCACAATAGTAAGAGCATATTTGCTATGAATTCTTTAAATTAGTAACGAAAACAAACACTTACTCGCAATACAAGACGCTAAACCACTGTTGAAATCGCCCTGCCATCTGAACAACAACTCGGTCTTGACCGGAGTCATCCACGATGTAATAAATAGTATCATTCTGTAAATAAGTTGATATTTCAATTATTATACACAGGTACATACAATAAATGCATGCATGCATATAGTTACGCCTTTATCCTTAGAGGGTACGGCAGAGGTGAATTAACACCCACATTTTACCAATAATTGTATTTGGTTACACGTAATAGGGGGTGAGCCTATTGCCGTATTCCGGGCACTATTGTTGACTCGAGCCATGCATCTGAGGCTGAGTCTGGTCTGTATATATCTGTCTGATGTTAAACAGCTCTATCCCTTAGTCGCCTTGTACGACACCGCATGGGAAGAGATAGGGTGGCCCTAATTCTATTCTGCTGGAAACATATAATAAAGATCTTTATAAATCATATAAGATAAGCACATGATGAAGGATGCTTATTAATCATTCACGTCAGATCGGTTAAACCGACCTACCGGCTTACCATGACATGTTGTAAATGTTCGAACGACAAAAAGAGATGGACTCCTCTTTAAAACGTGAGGGTAAGATAAAAAAAGAAAAATACTCTTTTTGCACACCATACAGAGGATAGTCCGTGAAAGTGAGTTTTACAATGGGCTTTATTATATATATTATTATATTATAAATAGAGAGATTTTGGTAAGAATTTTGCCACAGACATAGGAAAAATCAAAAATTAAGGTCAGAATAGGACATCTTACGGGTTTATTGCTGTGGGTTATGGTTATTTTTTTTTCTTTTACGTGCGCAAAATCCCCACGGATACCTCCCCACCGGAGCCGGTGGGAGAGGTTATGTCGGACTCGAACCGACTAAACGCACGCCGCCTGTGGGTCACTTTGGTTGCCGAAGGTGAGGTTGACAGGCATATCCCTCGCACCCCGGCCGACCAAGGGCCATCTCTCACGATCTGGCCCTCTTCTCGGGTGTGTGGGGACTACAGAGTCCCCAACTCGTTCCCGGTAAACGGGGAGGCGCGCCAGACGCGCTGCCGCCGCGGCCTGCTTCTGCTAGGGTGACAGGCGGCTCCACCTGTCGCTCCCAGGCCGGGTGGGTTACGGATTTAGTATTTTACACGGGAGAAGCCATGGGCATGAAGTATTCTTTAGAAATACTTACTTTAGACGTCGTATGACATTCATCAGACTCGAATGATGGGCCGCCTTGGCGGTCTGCGTACGACCCAATCACACCCACATCATCTTGGCTAGCTACCACCTGGAAATTGATAGGCTTAGAATCAGATTTGCTTCGTGAGTTCTCTGTAATATTCACACAATATGTGGATTACTCAGGTCTGTGTTCTAGATCTACACTCAGACCTGTATCTCGATTAATCTGAAGACAGATTGATAAATTTGACAGGTTGTCTATACAGTCCGTCCTCAGGTAAATTCAGAACTTCAGAGATTCATAACTTTCAGAAAATTTCTAGAGTTGTTAAAACTTTCTAGAGCAGTTAAAACTATCTAGTGTAGTTAAAACTATCTAGTGTAGTTAAAACTTTCTAGAGCAGTTAAAACTTTCTAGAGTAGTTAAAACTTTTGGTTGACTTCGGTTTAGATCGGTCAAAACAGAGAAAAATATTGACAGATTTGTAATAATTCCTATAGAGCTAAAAATTGGTGGAAGTATAGAGCAGGCGTATTATAAATGGAGAGACACCAAGGTTAAATATGGTGATACTTTTGAAATGAACAGAAAAAACATATATTAACCTTCGACCTACATTTGCAAAATAAATAAATTAGTAAGTTGTTACAATAAAACGTCACAGTGTAATCTTGTACTAAGAAAGTCAGTAACTTAAAAATATAGTGACGTCTTAAACATTCAAGGAATGCGCCTGATAAATGTAACATGCAACACACGTAAAATAATAAATTATGCAAGGTCCCCGTACCTTTTTCGATATGTTTTTTGTAGTACATACATATTTTTTTGTAATACAAATCAAAAATAGTTGTTTATAAAAAAAATTTCATACTCACAAAGTTTTTTACATCTGATAAAAGCTCTTCAACGACCTCGGTTGGGTAGTTCTCATTGCTGAAACAATACTCCATACCTTTACTCTTGCAGGATTCCGGCATTATAACTGTAAGTAGATAATATTATTGTAATTAATATGTGAATGGATTCAGATTGGAGTAAATGGAAAAAAATATGGATAATAAAAAAATTTCACGCCGGAGCAGCGGTATCTTCACTATAAGACACAAATTCGCTCCTGCGTGGAATTCTGCTCGCATCTCTGGGATGACTCCGCGAAATACCTACTAGATGCTCTCGACAGGTTGCTGCGACGCGCGGTCCAGATTATTGGGAACCCTGAGGTTACGAACACCCTCGAGCCTTTGCAGATGCGTAGAGATATTGCTTCCTGGGCTGTATTTTACCGTCTCTACCATGGTGAGTGTTCTGATGAGCTCCTCCAGCTAATCCCACCATCTCCTTTCCTACATAGGACAACACGTGCAGGCTTTAGATTTCACCCTCACCCTGTGCAGAATATACGAGCAAGAACCAAGCGCACTCTTTGCTGCACCACCAAGACCTGGAATTCATTACCAGCACACGTGTTTCCTTCTTCTTACAGTCCCGGGGCCTTTAAGCGGGGCGTGAAAAAGCATTTGATGAGGCCGCCAAGCTGAGTGCCACCATTGTAACACTTAGTGTCTGTAATGGTGACCCTCTTTCCTGAGAATTTGCCTTTAGCTTACCATCAGGCGAGGTGAGGTAAAGTTGGCGTGTCCTATATATAAAAAAAAAAAACTTGAAACAGTGAATCGCAATTGCAGTAATAATAAAGACCAATAATACTTTTGCACAGCCATGAATAATTTGACTAATTGGCAACACTGGTGAAGGCTATTAAAATTACATGTTTAAGTATTTCTATTTGCCGGAAGGCTCGTTAAAAATTGGGACTAATAATTCTTGATTGTAAATTACTATTTTTGTCCAATTTGACATACCTAAATTAAATTTGAATACTCACAAGGTTTTATTTCTGAAGGATCAAGGGCTGCTGCGATTGCAGAAAGGGTAACCTAGAAATGTAAAGTAAAAATTTGATATTGATGCACTTAATTAAAAAAACATATTTCGTTTATTACAGAAATGTTACACATTCCTTAGGAAATTCAGTATGATGCAATCTGCCAATTTTTTTTTGATATTTCTACGTTTTTCGACATTAAATTTGACACGAAAGTTATATGGGACTTGAATATGTCCAGCTTTATTAAACAAAAATACACTTTCCATTAAATGATTATTATTGAAAAATAATAATGACTTGGCAGGTCAAGCTTGCTCATTACTAGCTTACCTATGTTTTATTTTTGATATTATTTCCATAATTATTTTTTGAAGGAGGTTGGACACAGAGGTATTCCCGTCCCAATTGAGCAGTCCGAGTGGGGAAGTACCTCCATCCTACAGAATAGCACGGCTATAATAACCTCGTATTGTGTTCCCGGCGGTGAATAGGGTAGCCAGAGCTCTCTGGACAGGTTTTTTGCTGTCAGGTTGAAAACTAAAAGCTTGTCCTGCTTTGTCTTCTACACTGACGGTACAGAGACTCTGTGCTTACAGGGTTGGCAGCGCGAGGTGATTCCTTTGGTGTTGCACACGTCCACAAGCCACGGTAACCACTTTCCATCTGGTGACTGCGTGCTTGTCTTCCACGTAAATGGTAAAAAAAATGTTTATTATTGTTGTTTCTTGTCTGTACTCTTATTAAACAGCTTATATTCTGGACCGGAGCAGGCGATCTTTTGTGTTCGCCTGCTCCGGTATATATCCGGTATAATTGTACCTCTATCTATTTCAGTCAAATAGTATAAAAACTAATTATAACACATTTAATAAAACTAATAAATAATAATTATTATTACTAAAGCCGCGTGGTTTCCGGCAGATAGAATTAGGGTCACCCCATTTCTTCCCATGCGGTGTCGTACAAGGCGACAAATGGATAGGGCTGTTTAACATCAGACAGATATATACCTACAGCCCAGACTCAGCTTCAGATGCATGGCTCGAGTGAACAATAGTGCCCGGAATAGGGCAATAGGCTCACCCCCTATTACGTGGGATCGAATACAATTATTGGTGAAATGTGGGTGTTAATGTTAAAACCTTCCAGGGATAAAGGCGTGATTATATGTATGTATGTACATATTATTACTAATTAACCTACTAACTTGTTATATAGGTTGTTTGTTGTTTTTCTACTTGCGACTATTGCGTAGATGAATCATTTTTTATTTTGTTGTGTCACTTTACGTCTGTTGTTATTTAATGACGTAATTATTAATACACAAACACCAGTGCGCTGTTACTAGTGTTAAAATCATCATCATCCTATAAGCTTTTTCTCAAATAAGATGAGCTTTTTGGTCTACGGAGCGGTCAAACCTTAAAATGTTCCGTTAATTAGCTGCCTTTTGAACTTTTTTTTATACTACTTAGGTGGCAGACAAGCACACGGCCCACCTGATGGAAAGTGGTTACCGTGGCCTATGGACGTGCGTAATACCAGAGGAGCCATACTCGCGCTGCCGACCCTGTCAGCACAGAGTTTCTGTGCCGTCAGTGTAGAAGACATAGCAGGACAGGCCTTTAGTCTTCCCACTGAGAGCACAAATTCTCCAGTGAGCTCTGGCTGCCCTACTCACCGCTGGGAACACAACACGAAGTTATTATAGTCGCGGTATTCTGTAGGACGGAGGTACTTCCCCAGTCGAACCGCTCAATTGATCGAAACCGACTGATATTATCATAGTTCTGTAGTTAGATCAGCAGCAACAATATTTCGGACTATCGACTGCACAGCTGAATCCGTGGCGAGATTTCAATTTTGCATGCTGTAAATTTAATGACGTCACGTTGTCGAGCACAAGTCAACAGTGATGTGTGATAGACAACATCAAATATACTGCATGCGAATTTAAATCTCATTGCGGATTCAGTCGTTCGATCGTTCAAAACGCTCTTACACACATTCTGTGTGTTTGTGTGCTGTAAGAGCATTGTACTTATGTATGCGGAATAGAAAAAATAAACAAATGTATATGGCTCAATATGCTTTTATTGTTTTTCAAAGTATTCTCCACTATGATCGATGCACTTTTGCATTCGATAAAACCAATTTTTAAAACACTTTTTCCACTCTGATTGAGGTATCTCCAAAACGTGCTGTTTGAACGCGTCTACGGCATCTTCACGGGTCGAAAATCGTTGACCACGTAATTTATTCTTTACATTTGGGAATAAATAGAACTCATTGGGAGCCAAATCAGGGCTGTACGGTGGATGACCCATTAATTCTATTTTTTGACCATCCAAAAATGTAGTTGTTTCCTGAGATGTATGACAGCTGGCATTGTCATGGTGAAGTATGATTCTGCGTCGCTGGTTGTTTTTGCGTATTTCTTCAAATACTTTTGGCAAACAAATGGTCGTACACCACTCCAAATTAACCGTTCTGCAATTCTCCAGTGGTATTATAGCCACATGGCCATTAATACCAAAAAAGCAGGCCACCATTTGCTTCACAGTGCTTTTTGCACGAGCCACTTTCGTAGGGTTTGGCTCATTTTGAAACACCCAAACTGTTGATTGTTGTTTAGTTTCGGGATCGTACGCCTAGATCCAGGATTCGTCACCTGTGTAGATATTATAAACAGATTTTGAGTCGCCTCCGTTGAATTTTTTCAATTTTTTCTTGCACCATTCGACGCGAGCAGCTTTTTGATCCTCAGTTAAGTTGTGCCGGATCCAACGCGAACAAATTTTTTTTACAGACAAATGTTCATGTATGTCCTATGAATGCTCGTCATACATATGCCCAGAATGGCCTCTATCTCGCGATACGTAACATGACGGTCTTGCATTATTAGTTTTCGCACAGCTTCAATATTTTGTGGCACAACCACCGATTTCGGGCGACCTTCTTTAACTTCGTGCGTGAGCTTACTCCGCCCGCGATTAAACTCACTAAACCAGTGATACACAGTCGTTTTTGATGGAGCTTCACCACCAAAAGTCGAAGTTAATTGATCTACGCACTGTTGTTGCGTTAAACCACGTCGAAAATCGTAATAAATCATAGCATGAATATTTTCACGAGTGAGTTCCATTTTTTCAGCTATATGACATTTTAAACCCAACAAAAACAAAACACTAACGTATATAAGAAAAAAAAAATTAGCGGCCAGTATTTAAAAAAAGAACGAATATGAGCATGGAGGTCAGACATTGCGTTTAAAATTATTGGAATCCCAGATTCCGCATACATAAGTAGCAGCACATGTATGTGTGTGTGTGTGTTGTAGCCCAGCCAACGGTCTGAGATTATCATTTTGAGTATATAAATAGCCTTATGCCCGCGGCTCTATCCTCGTGGATGTCGGTTATAGCGAATATTTGGTCATTTCTCCAGTTCTATACCAATAAGCTATTTGACAAGGTTGTCCGATTCTTCCCAATACCGCTAAATATTACTTACTACTACTACTTACTACTAATACTACTTACTACTACTACTACTTCTACTACTACTACTACTTTTACTTACTTACTTAATATTATAATATGTTAGTTATTGCTGGAAAAATTTGCCTTGCAAAATAAAATATTGCCTAACTCAACTAAAACTATGACTTCTACAATTCTCCTGTACAATTTGTACTACGCGCAACTGGCGCGTGACGTCACTCGCAAGTACGATTTTGTATCGAGCGTTCTCGGCCGGCTCGAGAAATTGAATTTTCAAAATATCTTTAAATCTATCTGTCGTAAATTTCTCTTTAGCAGTTTATTATAATATACTAAAGTGATCATTTTTCGACAATAAAAAAATAGTCGAATAGCCTATTCTGATCAAACAAATGTAAGATTTTAAGTCTGATGGGTCCAATCTGACCATCAGAGACTAAATCCGTTCAGTAAAAATGTCCTCAAGTATCTTCAATGTATCGATAATATATAATAACCCCAGTATTTTTTTTAACATCTTCAATGAGACACTATTATTATACAATTATGTACCTACTATTATAAATTATTACTAATATTTATAAAAAGTCTCAGGCACACATACAAGGCTCGAGTCAACAAAAGTGCCCGGAAGACGGCTCACACCCTATCACGTGGGAATGAAACCAATAATTGGTGAAATGTGGGTGTTAATTCACCTGTCTTCGGGGATAAAGGCGTAATTATGTGTATTTATGTATGTACTATTATGAAGATAGTAAACTTACCATTGATATAGTTACAAGATATTTATCCATTTTGTTTAAACTCTAAATAAACACGCACAAAATCAAAGTCTTATAACACAAGGAAAGCGTTCAACCAACTTTAAGCTGTCGTCCTCTGTTGCCAATGTAACAGACACTTACTGGATCTGAGTACATTCTTACATATTTATAATAACAGTTTTCCTTAAAATGTGACGCATCAAGTAACATACCATAGGAAGCTGTCACAATATCCGATGTAATTTCCATGTTTAAAATTTATTTAGACATTTTTAAAACAACGATATTTTTTTATGCCACTCAGGTACAGCCCACCTGATGAGGAGTGGTGACCGTAGCCTATGGATGTACGCAACACCAGGAGCGAAACATTCGCGATGAAGAAACGCTCAAGGTACTTTCTATTGCCCTAGAAGAACCCCATATTGTATAAGCTTGGGAAAACTGCAGCAGGGAGTTCATTTCATTCCATTCATTTGTCAGCAAAGTTTAGTTCTGCCTCCAAATAAGGTAAATCTACCTCCAAATATGGTAGACTCACCGCCAAATATAGGTATACACTTTTTGTCAAAACATAATTACTCCGCGCTCCGCCATATAAATGCATAAGTTAATTGTAAATAGGTATATGTTTAAATTAATAAATTATAAATACATAAATTGAATGTGTAACGACGACGAAAGAAATAAATAGGTTGTTTGATTTTCATTCCTAAAAGACCATATCAACAACTATTCAATTCATTGACTAAATATATATTTTTAAACTGACATTAAATGAATTAATTATATTCTATATTGACAGATACACATTGTTACGAACAGACAGATTGTTAAGAATTGATTGAATTGATAGTAATGATTGTCAAAAAACAACAGAATATACGTCTTGTGCTCACAAATGAACATACTCGTACTAGGGATCGGGACTTCTCGTGAATTATATCTTGGAACTTACTATTTCTGCCGACGTTTTGGACGTGTCTTCGAGTGTCGATATGTATGCGAGGAACATTTTTGGAGCACCTACCCATCATTACACTTATTATGAACGGTTAGGCTGGCGACACACCACACTCACTATGTCAGTTTTTAACGGCACTGTGTTTTTTGATTTTAGTATCTTAATCACCTGGTTTCCACGTGCCGGATAGCTTGAATCCATCTTCCCTATTGAAATTTTTCTATTTTTTGATTTCAATGGCTTCACGCACAATCCGTGAATAGTAGTGGCGATCAGTGGAAAGGACTTTGGGCAGAAATAGTAAGTTCCAAGATATAATTCGTGAGAAGTTCCGATACCTAGTATAATTATGAATTCACACCGCGAAAGTTTAAAAATAACACACATGAAGTTCACGAATACTTATATTTGTTTCAACACGTTCTGTCAATGTAGACGACATTGACAGAACATGTTGAAGCTCGCAATGCATAATATTATATTTTGTAACATCATCTGTAAACATGTTTCTACAAATAAATTTATCTTTATCTTTATTGAAATATGCAGTACCTACATAATAGTCAGTGTCATAAGAAGTCAGTGCAAATACGTGGATCAAAAGTCTAACGATGGAAGAGGAAGAATTAAATAGGTAATTTAATGTTTATTCCCAAAGGGCAATATTATACAGGAATTATTCAATTCATTGCAATATCAAGTACCTAGTAGGTAATAAAGTTTCAGGCGTCATCATCGTTATAATTTTCCCCGTGCATTATTAGTGCAATAGGTAAGATTGTCGGGGTTTCAGTTAATACGTAATATTACTGGTAATTAATGTGTAATTATTATACAATTTCTGTGTATTTCAACATAGCGGGAACGGGACTACCCAAGTTTAACAAACAATTCATTATTACTACATGTGATTACGGTCTCCTACGCAAGGTTCTAAAGCTTTGGTAATTGGGGTTCGTTATTCTGTTCTTCTTTACATTGGTTTGTTTTGGCTTTCATGGGACTGACTATAGCCTAACCTTCCAATCTCGATAGAATAATTGTCAAACAGCGGGTGTAGGAAGTTAGCGGATTACAGGCGTTGACTTGGGTTTCAAAGATTTTGACGAGATTTCACGTATCTCATAGTATTATTGTTGGATCGAGCAAAGCGAGCGAGAGTTTCCGTTTCGACATGTCTGTTTGTTCTTTTTATCTACGTCACGCCTATTTGACTTCACCCCGCCTGATATTAAACTACAGGTAAAGTCTCCGGAAAGAGAGTCACCATTACAGACACGTCAAGGAAGCAACAACCCTACGCATCTGCAAAGGCTCGAGGGTGTTCGTGACCTCAGAACGTTTGTTTGTCAAGTCCGGTCTAGAGGGCGAATTTCTTAACCGATTTTCATTGCACTTGGCACTCATGTTCTTAGACTAAAAACACAACTTTTGTCGAGAGCTTTTTTTGGTAGGTGCGAAAATGGAGGATTTTCTCCTCCAACTTGCGGAAGGAAGTTTGCTGTCCTGTTATTTAAGAACGATAATTTTTAGCTGAAACATCAATGACATGATTCCTCACAGGTTGTTGTGAAAAAAATCAGGGCTCGTGAAGGTGACCTTCGTTATGAAAAAACCGATAAGAGAACAAGGTGATGAATTTTCGTAGCATTGCGTTAAGAACGAATCGTCATTAGTCTACCTGTTTAAAATTTGATAAAATAAGAATTCCAAGGGTTTCGGAAAAAGGAGGTAAATAGTGCTCGCAAGGTGTACTGTTCTCAGAACTACTAGTTTATAATATCATGCAACTGTTGCACTAAAATACTGGATTTCATCTTTTAGTAAACATGATTTAGACGCTGGGCAGGTAATGTAAAGGTAATTTGACATTTGAATGATGCCAGATACTTACATTTATCATAATAATATGCACAACGACTCAGTGTTCGTAGTTCAACTATGTCATTACAGACCAATGACAATAATAAATGTATTGCTAAAAATAATTGTGTCATGATTCTAACAACAATTCTGGCAACTGCCCTGCAGCAAAGCCTGGGTAGAAGCTTCGTTCATTATTTAGCTAGTGCACCAACTAGAAGATGGGATTGGCAAACATCAGAAAGAGGTTGGTAAGGCACTGTACAAGTACCTTAGGACACGGCTTGTCTATAGGAAATAAGATACACCTATCGTCGTTTAGACATAGTAAATTTTCTTTTACTGTAGTTTGGGTAAGCACCTAAAGAAAATTATATAAGCTCAGCTCCATATAAATTAGGTACAGTCGTCGTCAAAACGATCTTGACTATAAAGTCAAAAAATAATCTTTATACCAAATCAAACTGATTTATTTTATGATTTAAATTGTATCATTGTTAGTCTATTTTTTTTAAAACTTTTTATGAAAGCTCTGAGGATGCCGTAAGGCGAAACCGGTCAAGTCTAAGAACAAATAATAAATACTGTGGAAAATTACAAGTGAGTCCTCAATATACTGTATCAGTGCTGGAAATAAAGTTGTATATCAGAACGACCAGTCGACAGGCAGGGTGTAAAACCGAGGCATTAATATCATTTTGTGTACTTTGTTCATCAAATTCGATTTGATACTCACTGTACACATGGAAACGCATAGGTATAAGGTATTAATGAAATGCATTAGAGTTTTTATAAACGTTTATTGTATATTCAAAATAAATAATGTAAAAAAACCATAAAATTAGCAGTCTTCTAAAGTTCACAATTGCATTCCCCTGCTGGACATAGGCCTCTTACAATGTTGGGAGACTTTCACCTACTGCTTCCACGCTAGCCAGACAGGTTGGTATAATCAGCATCAGATCTATTTTGATCACAAGGTCTGAAAATGATCTTAAAGCTAAGGCATTAAGAGCCATTTTTATTCACAGCTGTTTTTTGACTTAAAATGTATTATCACTAAAAGTGCGTACCAAATATAAGAACAATCAGTCTACAGAAACAGTTTCTTTCCCAGTTTACATAGGCAATGTTTTCAAACCCTAAAATCACCCATGCAGGTGTATCGCAAGGTACATTTTTGGGTCCGTTCTTATTTATTCTTTATCTATATGATATACCCAACAGCCACATGCACATCTCGCTGTCTATGTTGATGATACAGCAACCTATACAACTGACAAATACTTTGACATTATAATCACACTTTTACAATATTAGTAAAAAAGTTTTTTTGTTACTTGGAAACTTAAGGTAAATGCCACCAAGCAATTATGTTCACTACAAATTGCTCCTTATCCACAAGAAACGGAAGAAATGATAATCATCAAATCATGTGGTGTAAAACGGTAAAATTTTTGAATAATTATGATTATGATGATAATGGAAAAACATACTAAGTTGTATTATACAAAAAAGTATCAAGACGCCATATTCACCATCACCTTTACTAAAACGAATATCCGTTACTAGCCCTTCGACTAAATTACATATCTACACTAAACTTGTCCGCCCCCATTTAACTCGTGCGGCCCCAGTTTGGTACAACCTGACCGATACCAATTACACAAATATTCATACTATCCAAAATAAAGCTATAAAAACAAAATATAACCCTGTTCTGTACCAATCTCAAAAAGCTACATAAACTTATAATTAATTATGCCACCGTAAACGAATTCATATTAAAAATGTCATCAAAATTATATAGGTATGTTTAAAAATCCCACACATCAAAACCCTTTAATTAAATATATAGGCAAAACGCGTCTACGCTCACTTCCATACGCTAGAACTCTAGGGTCACTATTTCTCACAAAGTTTATTTATTTACAATATTGAACAATACAATTGTGTCATATTGACGTCAATAAACATTCTACTTAGCCTAAGTTTACCACTAGTGGAGAAGAAACGACGCAATAAACTCCACTGCGGTATTTTTTAAGACGTCAATTTACAATCTTTATCAATTGGCTAATAGTGGACGAATGTATGTGTCGTATTGCAATAAACAATAGGTTTACAACAAAAACAAACAAACTTTATAATAAGATAGTTCATCGATGTGGAAATTTGGTAACAATGAGGGGACTGCGCCATGCTAAAGCCAGATATTTTCATACCTCAGGTACGCAAATCATAGCGACAGATTGCTTTATTAGCTGAAATCGCTGAACAGGTTGAGTGCCATACTATGTGTAAATACCCGAAAAATAATTATTATTCCAACATTATCTTGTCATACTCGTAAGTGTACTTTTTCAGTATCAAAATAAACGGGATATTTACCATGTTTCATTGTTTTGAGTTTCCGATATTTCGGCGCTGTTGCAAGCACCAGGAGGAACTGGAGTAGTGGCGGTGAACAGAGAAAAAGTTTTTTCCTAGGAGTAATTATATCAATCTACCCTCTTTCGAGTTCTTTTACTACGCGTCTCTGCACTACTACTGGTTTCACTCTCACTACAAACTCGAACCCGATCTTGATCACGTTCACGACACACGATGCTTACTGTTTCCACTCGCGATTTTGTTTTGGCTTGTTTCCGGTTATTTTTGCAAAGACGGACCACTGGATGCCAGACGTTCGGCAGTAGAAACCCATCCTCACGATTACAATTTTTATACTTTTTTATTTCAATTGCTTCCCTTTTAACTAACCAGTTTTATTTAACCAGTCTTGGTATATAGTGGCGTTCTGTCGAGAGCAACTGAGGGTTATGTAGCTCGATCCAGTGGTTCGTACCGGACTCCAATAAATGTTGAGCGATTGCAGATTTATGCAGTTCATTGTTTTCGACTACCCTGATGTGTTCCTTGATTTGGCATGTAACCGTTCTTTTTGTTTGTCCTATATAAGAACTGCCACAGCTACAGTCAATTTTGTATACTCCCGGCCAGTAGGGAGCCATCTTTGGGTGAGCGCAGGCATTGCGACAACTTTTTACAGCAACCCAGGAACCTCCAGCCTCCCAAACTATATGGTCGGCCTAAGATACACAAGCCAAACAAATTTACAAATAGAATAAGATAATTTGCATAAACCATTGTATACATTTTATGATAGATATTATTAAAGAACTTGAAAAATCAAAATCAATCAGTCAACAGGAAGTTGAAAATAACAAGGTATTTAGATCATTTTGAGTACTTTGTTCGTCAAGATCGATTTGATGCTGTATGTACAGAGTTTTATTTCAAGATTTTTTTCTCTCGCAGTCATATTATCTCCTAGGTACTCGCCTCTTACGACATCCATTGGATGAGATAGGGTGTTGACACTTGTATTTTTTTTTTCCACCATACGACACCACACGATTAATAATCATTATTATTCTTGTCATATCTGCACGTACAGCATACTGGAATGCCTGTCTTAGTCTTCGTTTTCTCCATCCTCCACTTGCCATCGTAGCCAGGCTCTGTACTTAGAACGAAGAAATCATAGTGCATGTACTCGGTTCGGCAATACAGTCCATATTCAAGTACCTTTCTCTTCGTGAAGTGCATTGTCCTTTTCGTCATTGGACCTTCCTGCCTGTAAATTATAATGAGCTGAGTAAATTGACAGCGCAATAACGATATTAAAAGCTGAAATAATGATATGATTTTTTTCAAGTAGATAATCGAAACTGTAGGAATAGTGAGAAGTGCTAAATAGTCTCTGTATTTTGACAGTAGTAGTAGTAACTTGATTTTGACAGCTTGTATTTTCATAAATTATAATTTATCAAAAATATAAATACTAACTGGCACCATTTAATAGCGAAACGCTGCTGAAATTTGTCTTTCATTTGAACAACTACGCGGTCCCGGCCAAACTCGTCCACGATGTAGTAAATGAGCTGGTTCTGTAATCATAATAAATCATGACTTCAAAATCTTTTATTAATTTACTTAGGTATTCAAAGACTAGAACTGTAAGAGAAGTACCATAGAATATACGAAGAAAGAGTAAACAGTATTGAGTAAAATATATGGAACAGAACATTAAAATTATTTTGAGCAATATTTTAGAAACTTTTAATTTTCAAATGTAAGGTACCGGAATCATAAAGTTATAAACATGTAATTTAATATTGTTACATTCAAATACTTGTATCGAATTCAATTCTTTGTACTTGCGCATACTAACGCAAATCGCTGAATTAGTGTGAAAATATACTAACTGTAGACCACGCAGGGCATTCGCTTTCGAAAGGTGAAAACCCACTCTGTGTAGTATAACCATCTTCTGCGGCAACCACCTAAAATGGTACAAACTATGAATTACTTAAATGCGCGGTCATATTCGAATGTCAAAAACTATTTTAGATTCTAGTTCTTTCGCCTTTCCATTGTGGTCCACATAAGCTATTACAAGAGCGAAGACCAGAGCCAGAGTAATCATCCTTGAATCAACACCTCTTTCGAGACAAGCCTACCTTATTCACTAGACATTTCTTACCTAAGTACTGTCTTGTGAGTAAGATAGGCTTGCCCCAAAAACTTTTACATCCATTTTTGCAAACATCAATAGAAGAGACAAACACTCACCAATCTATCAAGAGCCCCGTCACTCACGTTGAAGATGTCTGCAATGATATCGATCGGATAGTTTTCATTGTCAAAACAGAATTCCTTGCCCTTGTTTTTGCAAGATTTTGGCATTTTAACTGAAAATAAATCACATTCTTATGTTAACTGTACATACTTATGATCTTATAATAACTAATGGAATTTTTGACTAATGTGTGAAGGAATTGGGTGAGATGTTCCTCCAACATTAGGAGAGGATCTTCTAGATGATCCTCTCCGTTGCAACCGTATAGAGTGAGACCGATACGATTAATCATCATCATCGTGTCCATGGCAATCCGTGCTATTATCTGGTTTTCGTCTGCTATTAGTTTGCCTTCATTATACTTTCTTTCTTTCCATTCATCTTCTCTATATTTCTTCCTCCTTTTTTTTATATTCAGTTTACACTCGGAATATTTACAATCACTTTTCAGTTAGATTTCATAGAAAATAGTTAAAAATGTTAATAATATTGTGTGAATACTTACACGTTCTCATTTGTGATGGGTCAAATACTGTTCTGGTCTTAGATTTACCCGCAACAAATGCAGTTGCAACTCTTGAAAGGACTACCTGAAAATATTATTGTTTTATTCAATGTATCCGCCTAATTACGAAATGGTCAAACCTCAATATTCTCTGCGTACCGACTGCAATCTAACCTCCACAACTCACAGACGATAATGAAGTTTCAGTCATTAGGAATTAACGAATTGTACATCACAGAATTCGCACTCTGAGAATGCATCATATTGTTAAATAGAGAAATTATATTCTATTATTACATCTTGTCATATGTCCTGTCATATGACAAGGGAAAGCAGACTGAAATGGACAAAAATTATAACAGAATGGCAGCCACGTGATGGCAAAAGAAATAGAGGTAGGCAAGCTAGAAGATGGACAGATGATATTAAGATGATTGGAGGAACAATCTGGTTCAGAAAAGCTAAAAATAGAAAAGAATGGAAGCAGCTGGAAGAGGCCTATGTGTCACAGGACACGCTGATCACTGAACCGGGAAACCCGATATATTAGATTTAAGTTAAAACGCTTTGTTGTATGTTAAGTTTTTGTATAGTATCAGCAATAAAGGCTAATAATAAATTACATCTTGAATTGCTTAGAATCTGTCTTGCTATATATTTCATCATCTTTTGACAAAGATGAAGCTACAAATAAATATAGAGATTTTTGTGTTTGCTGAATCTTCATCTGGTTTGATCACATTAATAATAATAATAAAAACTTTATTTCACAAAAAACTGTTACATCATTTAGCACAAACTAGTTTGCCGTATGAACTGATTACATTATGTTGGAATACTCTGAAATTCCAGACTAGGTATTGACCTGTATTCTAGAATTCAGTGGATTGCTGAGAACTTTTGTGTGAATTGAAGGTGCCAGACATGAGTTTTTGTTACACTGGCTTTCCACGGCCCAGGAAACCGTGAAATGGGGCTCATTTGTGATAGAATAGGCTTATTCCACAGTGTGTAGTCCGTGATTTCGATCACACGTCCATGAAGTTGTAGACCGTGGAAAAGCGGTTTAACATGGCAACCGCCTAACTGCATGGGTAATATAAATGTGGCTATGCTGTCTTCGCCGCGAAAGACCAATTTTTGCATATACTTAAATAAATCTATACATAAATCGAACCGTCACCTTTAAGCCTGACTGATAAAATGAAACCCATGCGCAGACTTTCGTATCGCGGTTTGGTAGTCAAACGTCAACAACCAAGTTAAAGCAATTCATAAAAAAAAAGATGAGTTTGAGAAAAGACCTGGGCTCCAAACTGCAAGCCGAGATTAGCGTTAGGATGAAAAGTTGTCCGAAATTTATACTTACCAGTGACATTAATAGTAAAAATGTATCCATTTTGATTTAGTAGAACTACTATCCGTAACTAATTAAAAAAAAATTAAATGCACAAATTTTCACACACACACAACGTTCTGCTTTAATGAAATTACAGATAGTATTAATTCAAAGAGGATGGCTCTTGTTATTTATAGCACGGACAACATTGCACAATTTTTCTACCATCTGACGCATTGTGCAACATTATTATACCAAATGCTTACATTTTTCATTCTACTTCTATAATTGTTTACATATAATACCTAAATACTCATCGGTTCTAGTATATTTTTAATGTCAAAAAAAAATTGACTTACACAATTCCCGACAAAATCAATGGACATGCAATTTTTGCTTCTTTCGATAGAAATTGTTGCGCAAGAATTTCAAAGATTTGTTTCTCAATTGATATGTTTGTTGCAATAATGGTTTACTCTAACTTTAATTTTCAACGTTGGAATGTATATAGGACCTCTCATGAGTCCCCATCAAGATATTCAGGGTCTAAGACAAGGACATTTGCAAACCGGCACACCTGCTGAAATAGGTTTTGACTCCGAAGAGCTTGTTGCGGTGGCGGACTCTAACAATATTCAAATTAATACACTTTATAATGTACTCAATATACAGTTTTTTGTGATTTAAATGATGCATTTTCATGAAAAAATATTTTTATAGCTGTTTATGTAGGAGACGAGACTGTTGCTGTCAACAAAACATCAGGGGCGGGGAGGGGAATAGCTATCCGTGGGGATGTTTCACATAATAAAAAAGGTACTTTTTATATCTCCGGGCTGTTATTAGGAAATTAAGAGGGAGACTAAATTACACTCTTTGCCTGGAATCGGCAGCAATCGAACTCGGAATCTGAAGAACAGTACCCAGTAGTACTCAGACAGTAATAAGCTCACCCCTTATTTCGCATTATAATCTAAACCAGAGAGAGAGTAAACATATTTTACACATGAGATAATCACGTTAATTCCCATAAACATATCAATATAACAGGTTTTACGATTCTAACCGGATATTTCCTCTGGTGAACAGTCTTTCTATTTCAGTTATAATATAATAAATATTTTTTTATTTCGGACTTCGGGGTCCATAAAGGTGTTAGTAACAATTTCCTTACGATCTAATGTTAGTAAGACATGAATTAAAATGAAAAACAAAAATAGAAACAAAAATAAAAATACAAATACGCGGAAGGAGGAGACAGATTCACACCTTTATGGCGTGAATCCGTATCCACCTCCCGAGCAGAGGCGAGTCCCATCTCGTCGCAAACACTTTCAGGAGAGCGTTAGGGCAGCCACGCAGGCGCTCGAGAGCTGACGTGCAGCGCTTGCGCATAATACACGCGAAGCTGTCAACGTTGTGGCTTGCGAACATGCCCGACGCGCTACACCTCCACGGCAGCCCCATCACTGCCCTGAAACCATTATTGTATTGGACGCGGAGGTCGCTATATGCCCATTTATATATCTTTTTCCTTTGTAATGAAAGAAGCATAAGTACACAGTACACAGGCGGCTCCACCTGTCACCCCCAGGCCAATAAGTAATGTCCTCATCATTCTCTGCGCCTTTGTCCCAAATCAGGTCAGGTTAGATCAGCTTTCCAGTCTAACCGTGATGCGGATGATCTTTAAGATTTTCTGTGAAGCGAGTGACTGCCACCTGGCTTACACAACCAATTAGCAATATCGAAGTTTTGTAGATTAGTCGGACTTTTGAGGGCTCCAACTAACCGTAAGAATTTTCATAGACGTTTGTAAGGCAACCGACACTTGAGGTATTGGAACACTTAAATTCATGCATAATAATATTTGTAGTAAAGGGGAATAGCAATCAATGCCCTTTTATTACTTAAATGATCTAGCCCTGCTGCTCAATAGAGAAGTAAATAATTTACACAACTATTATCAAGATGAGCTGCAGTGCAGTCTAATTGGGCAGTGAGGCAAAAACTAACTTTGCCTTAATGGCCAAGTCATCTCTGCTGAGCCAGGCCATGGATGGCAAAGTTGTGCGTATATTGGATTTTTGACTTTTGACTTGACTTCCTGTTTTTCGGATTCTTGAAGTCGACCTTTGAAAGTCGTCTATTTGACTTAAGTCCACTTTTGAAAAAAATATTAAATCCTTTATGTAAACTACTAAGTATTTACTACCTACTTCATTTTTTCATTCAGAAGATCTATTTGGCTAATAAAAATATAATTGAAATTCAGCCTCGTCAATTTCATCACTTCATAATGAGAATTCCCCCAAAATGAAGTATTTGTCTTTGAATTTTTCTTTAACTGTCCTGGACTGGAGCTGAACTGGAAAGTCCCTGGAAATACCTAAGGACTTTCCTGGTAGTGTAAGTTTTCACTTTATAATTTGGCTTGGGAAATTTCCCTTAGATTTGCCTGCCTAACCTTAAAATATTACTAAAATGTGGTAAACATAACTAACTTTTAAACTTTCGTGTTCCATGATATACAACAATGTTTACAGGCAAATCAAAGGTATGTATGTACCTATATCTTGTGGTAAACATGTTTTGTACCTATTAATCAATCAATTAGGTAATTATCCTATTGCATTCCACTGCTGGATATCTATTCCTCCACCTTCCGCACCCAGTCTGCCCCAGACAACGTTCAAATTTCAAATATCCTCGGTATATATATTCGCTGCAAACTGAATAATAAATATTAAATCAAGAGTAACATTAAAACAGCATTGCGTAAGAATCTCCTAAACAGAGTGAGACGTGGTTTCGCCGGAGCAGTCGTCTCTACAAAATAAAAATTTGCTTATGCGACGAATACTGCTTGCATCTCTGGGATGGCTCTGCAAAGTACCTATTAGATTCATTTGACATGTTGCAGTGACGTGCGGTCACCGCGCGGTGCACCTTCGAGCCATTACAGATGCCTGTATTTTACCGTCTCTATCACAGTGAGTGTTCTGATGAGCTATTCCAATTAGTTACACTCTCCTGTCCTGCACAGGACAACACATGCGCTGCTTAGATTTCACTTGCACACGGTACTAAATATCCGATCAAGAACCAAGCAGCTCCTACAGTCCCGGGTCCTTTAAGCGAGGCGTGAAACTTATAAGGCCGTCAAGATGAGTGCCACCATTGATACGTATATATAATGGAGACTTTGCCTTTAGCTTACCATCACGGGAGGTGAAGTCAAATTGGCGTATCCTATATAAAAAAATGGAGGCTTAACATATCATTGTATTAATTTTGTGATGATGATTACGACCATTATTATATATTATTTGTAAGATATTTTTTTTTTACATGCGCAAAATTCCCACAGATACCCCCCCACTGGAGCCGGTGGAAGAGGTTATGTGGTATACCGATAGCTTTTGACTACGGTTTATAAAATTATAGGGTTTAATATAATGAAACAATAGAAGTTTTTTATTAATTTAAATATAATAGATATAATTAGTGAACAATCATTGTAAATACACGAAAGACAGACAGACAGACAGAATCACGCCTGTTTCCCATAGGGGTAGGCAGAGATCACGGATCTCCACTTGCTACGATCCTGACATACTACTCTCGCTTCATTCACTCTCATTACATTCTTCATGCATGCTCGTCGGTTTAGAGCATTCCTGACCTGCCCCTTTTCTAAAACTTCCCAGATTTGGTCCAGGTATGTGCGCCTAGGTCTTTCCCTTCCGACGGTACCATCCACACTCGCCTCATACACCTGTTTCGTTAGTCTTCTTTGATTCATTCTCTCAACATGACCAAACCATCTCAACATTCCTCTCTCAATTCTCATCACTACATCTTCTATCACTCCACATCGTTCTCTTATCACGCTATTTCTCACTCTATCTTTCAAGGTCAAGCCACACATACTTCGCAACGCACGCATTTCTACTGCATTCACTCTACTCTGATGCTTTTTCTGCCACACCCAACTTTCACTACCATACATAAGAGTCGGCACTAATACTACACACCATGTACAGCCAGTCGTGCCTTTTCGGACACTTTCCGGCTGCTCATAAAGTTGTGTAGTGCCCCATTCACTCTATTTCCAGCTATCACTCTCCTTTCAACATCTTCTTCATGCTTTCCATCTCTCGTAAACAATGTTCCCAAATATATGAACTAATTCACTTGTTCCACTTTCTCCATCTATACAAATCCTACACTCTGTCACGCATTCATCTCTTTCAAAAACCATAACTTTTGTCTTACTAACATTCACTTTCATTCTTTTCCTCTCAAAAGCTTCATGCATAGTTGTTACCATCTCCTGCAACTCATCTGCCGATGACGCAAGTAAAACCTGATCATCAGCATAGAGAAGACATTTGACGAATAAATTCTTCATTCTTAAACCACATTCTTTATCTTTCAAATCTTGCAAACAACTATCCATGAATAAGTTAAACAGCCACGGTGACGCTACACATCCCTGTCTTACCCCCTTTTGGATGCTAAACCATTCAGTGTATGACCCATGTATCCTCACGCAAGCTCTAGAGTTCTCATAGAGAGACTTCAGAGCTCGAATAAGGTTGCTACTCACGCCATACATAGACAGTACCGACCAAAGTTCATTCCTCACCACTTTGTCATAGGCCTTTTCCAAATCCACAAATGCGCAATAGACCTTTTGACTCTTGGCCAAAAATTTCTCGGCTATGCTTCGCAATGAAAAGACCTGATCCGTACATCCCATTCCCTTTCTAAAACCCGCTTGTGCATCCCATATTTTCTCATCAGTTTCTTTCATAACTCTCTCAATCAACACTTTCGCATACAGTTTGCCGACGACGCTGAGTAGGCTAATGCCCCTGTAGTTTTTGCAGTCTTGATGCGAGCCCTTTCCTTTGTAAAGCGGAACTATAACGGCCTTACACCAATCACTTGGTACACGACCGTTAAACCAACATATGTTGAAAAGGTGGCACAACTGACTTGCTACAAGGCCCTACGAAAAATTAAACAAAATAAGAAATATTGATTTAATTATTATTATCAATGTAACTCTTTATTGGTGTACAATAATGAGGTCTATCTCTATATCTACAAACCATGCAATTTTGTTAGTGTCCAGCTACTTCTGAGAGCAACTGTATGTCCAATATTAAGGTAAAACTCCGTACAGGAGCTACCCATTCCTATCACTGCTTATAAGAAACAATACAAGTGCAGCATACTGGTACTTCAAATGCTTTCTGGACGACTTGGTTTCCGAACTGATCGTAGACGTACAGAGTTCGCTGGGATGAAATAGTTTGACAGGATGACTTCATACCAAATGCGCTCAAGCCCAACTCGCTGAAGCACTGTTCCTCGCTGTCAGGGTCGATGTGTTGCATTCTATAACAAATCAATTGTATATACAAACAATACAATACCGCTTGGTTTCCGGCAGAGTAGAATTAAGGGCATCCCGTCTCTTCCCATGCGGTGTCGTACAAGGCGACTAAGGTATGGGGCATGATAAATTAACGTTAGACAGATATATGCAGCCAACTAGTCAACTATAGTGCCCGGAATACGGCAATAGACTCACCCCCTATTACGTGGGACCGAATACAATTATTGGTGAAATGTGGGTGTTAATTCACCTCTGCCTAATCCTCCGGTTATATGTATGTATGTTATAAATTTAATAAAACATAAACTTACGCCTTTATCCCCGAAGGGGTAGGCAGAGGTGCTAGCACCCACATTTCGCCAGTTTATGTTTAGGTCCCAATGTAATAGGTGGCGAGCCTATTGCCATTAACCGGGCACTTATAAACCTGCGATAAATACACAGACAACTTCGAAAAGCATCGAAAAGTCATTGGTGTGTGCCATGGTAAAACCTGGGATCGAACCCGAGATCTCGTCTCAGCAGTCCATTACCATTATAAATTTAATCTGTAACTTTAATCAAAGTATCCGCTTTAGGGAAGATTATTGGATAATCGAAATTAGAAATATTCTTCCTATCCCTTCAGCTAAGATGCACTTGCTTAACAACGGATGGGGCTCTGGCACTGGATTCCCTCTCGAGGCTGGAAGGTCAAACGGGAGGTCACTCTAGTAAATAATAATAATAATTTAATTTCAGTTCATGCTCTACCTCAAATGCAAAGCTCGAGTCAAGAATAGTGCCCGGAAAACTGCCATAGGCTCACACCCTATTACGTGGGACCGATTACAATGATAGGTGAAATGTGAGTCTTAATTCATTTCTGCCTAACCCTTTGGGGTTAAAGGCGTGATTATATGTATGTATATAATTTAATCCCGAAAAGCAATTTGACATTTTCAAAACATTTTCCTGTTGGCCCCACTACGCAAGCCTTTCCTGTGGGTACCGTGACGTTTGCTTTATCTAGGTCAACGAACTAATACATAATAATTAATGAACCCACTAAGTGGCTACGAAGAGAATAGTAATACCTACTCTTATGTAGGCGTATATATTTAAAGGTAAACTTACGCGCAAGTGACGATTTCCACGATTTGTTTGAATAGATTAGTTTGTACAATGATCGCAGTCTCGCTATTGTTTTGGCCATAGTTGAACATGTAGATCTGTTCTGTCTAGAAAATAAAATATTTTACAATAGTTTGTACCGAGTCATCAAAGATCTGTTTAAAAATTATTGTAGTGTCATTCATTGGTGCTGATAGTACGTACGAGTATCGGTAGATCCCACCGTCGCCGTAATTCGGAAATATATAGGAAGGGAGGTTCGGTACCCTTGTAAGGGAAAGATCGCGGGTTTGAATCCCGCCTGAACAGATTCAAAAATTTTCCTATCTTGAGGGAGTTATAGAAAAATATGTACAGATTTTTTTCAAACATAGCTAAGAACACTCCCGACTAATATACCTTTCAAACAAAAAAGTTCAGAGGCTACAATGTCACAGACAGACACACACACTCACATACATATACACACACGCATACACAGACACGTCAAACTTATAACACCCTGTTCTTTTATGCGTCGGTGGTTCATAAAAATATCAACAAAACAAAATTTACCAAGTTTTGAATTATGTCATTCGAAATTAACAGAATTGTAAATCGATCTCCCAGTCAAATACTTATCCAACCACTTGTATACAACTTTTCAATAGAGTACCACAAAAATAATATTATTGGTAAAAATAATTTCTAATGAGCTCTTCCAACTAATCCCACCCTCTCGTTTCCTACACAGGACACAACACGTGCAGGGATTAAATGTAACCCTTACACTGTAGAGAATATACGAGCAAGAACCAAGCAGTTCGGAGACTCTTTTCTTTACCGTACCACCAAGACCTGGAATTCATTACCAGCTCACGTGTTTCCTTCTTCCAAAAGTCCCGGGTCCTTTAAGTGAAGCGTGAAAAAGCATCTGATGAGGCCGCCAAGGTGAGTGCCACCATTGTAACATTACTTAGTGTCTGTAATGGTGACCCTCTTTCCTGAGATTTTGCCTTTAGATTACCATCAGGCGAGGTGAAGTCAAATTGGCGTGCCTTAGATAAAAAATAATAAAAAGAAGCATACAATTTTACCTTCACTTCGTAAGGGCAGTTATGCCAATCTTCTTTCGGTGATAATTTTGGTGGCTGAATTTGAGTCTCATCCCCAAATCGATCTGAGTAATCCTGGAATATGAAAAAATTAAAAATCATTTATAGGAAAAGATATTTAAGGAAAAATATGGGACTTCAGCAACATCTTCGCGGCCCAAGATAAACTTCACCTGCATGACAGTAATCCTCCTGAATAATTGATGATAGATAGATAGATAGAAAGAAAGAAAGAAAATAGTTATTTAGGACAGGCACATTACGAGTATTTATCATATTATGTAAATGATGAATATTGCTATGCGAATCGTAAATGGGTTGTCAATTTAGCATAAATGCTGGACATCAAATGTCAATGTATAATGTGAAGCGGTGATTTCCTCTCAGGTTTAAAACTGTTTTTCAAAAAACCACTCGTACTTTTTGCATCATTAAGACCTGGAATTCCTTACCAGCTCAAATGTTTCCGTTTTATTTTAGTCTCAGATGCTTTCTTGCTCTGTCTTGCTCAGAAAAACCTCTGATGAGACCGTCATACCGTCTGGCCCACTGGAGCAAAAAGCATTCAAGTAAGTAAATTCATTATCTCTTTCACCATTCGAAATGACATCTAACATACCTGCACAATCATTGGGGGCAGCACACTGTTGATTTTTGCCTCCAGCTTGTCATAGCCCTTAGGCTTAATAGAACAGAACCCCTGACCTTTACATTCCGCTGGCATCTCAATCACCACAGGTCCATCTAGAAAATTGAAGTATACGAAAATAGTACGATGTATTAAATTGCCAGTTTTTTTTTCTTTAATCCTTTAACAATTTTATGAAATCAAAATTAAAACAATGAAAAAAATATCAAGTACAATATAAATTCATAAAAATAATAATCTAATATTGTTAAAACTCATAAATGATTGCTTACCATATTCTAGGGCAGCACTGCTGGTTGCCCATAAAAGTGTAAACTGTAAAATAAATTTATAAAAAATATAATAACAAGAAACCAGCGTTTTTTTTCTTTGACATGAACAATGACTAGTAAATTGTTAATAAATCAAAAGTAAATATTATATATCCATATATTATATTAAAAACTTAATTTAATACAAAATTAAGTCATTAAAAAGTCTTACCGTTGATAAAACACCTTTGAACAATTCCATTTTCATTTCTGATTTGTTTTCACACACGCAGTCAAATCTCATTCCGAAATGTTGCCACTTATATACCCACTTCAAAACTGGTGGGTTCATATATTTTATATGTTTTTCAATTAATACTAATTACAATTATCAATTAAAAAATTAATTAATGAATATATTATATATTTAATCTTTTAATCGTAGCTAAATCTCATGGCAAGATGTTGCCTCTCAGTTTCTCACTTCCAGACTGGCCGGAATTGGTGACTTACCTCCTAATAAGACTGAATAATAAAATTCTTATCATTATCCTCTTATGTTATTCTGTTTACTAGCCAAAAGATAATGAACCCTAATACAGAATTAAATAGATTTGCTTATTGTAAGTGCATTATTGTTACACAAGGTTATGTTAATCATTGATTATTCCAAGCTTTTTGTACAATCATTTACTGTAGTGCAATAAATTTAGATATTACAAATAAGAGTACTTAATATGCATGATGATCATGTCCAAAAATAACTGAAACTCAATACTCAATACATTCCTTGAATTCCACAATGTTTCGGGACACCTTTTTTTATTTTTTATTTGTAAAATATAATTAATATATTGCAAATTAATATATTGTAAATAAGAAATAAAAAAATATTGCAATAATATAAATTAACATTACGTAATACTCTTACTGTCAGCAAATGTTGTGCTTTGCCCGACAGGGTTCAGAAACATTGCGAAATGCAAGAAATGTATTGATTATTATATATTTCTTTTAAACTTAATATTCCATCTGTCATAAGAGTCCACATCTAATAATGTGATTTGAAAATACGAATCAATCATTATTATTATAATAAGTTTTTTAATATTTTGAAATGTATTTGCTTTTAAAGTCTATTTAGAAATATAATTCATTTATTCAGAAAATGAGTAAAGTGGAATATATTTTTTACATTTGCAACTTTTTCCTCTGCCAAAAGCCTCTCTGAAAGAGTGCCTGAGTGAGTTCTTACTACTGTATTCGTGTATACCTATCCGTGGTGAAAACTTACAGTACTCTAATTTAAGGGTGAATAAAAACACATCTCACATTGTTTAATTTAGAATTTTGTTTATTAATGAAACTAATTCATTTAATTCTAATAAAAAAAAATGGAAAGACATATTTATATATGAATTGCAGAATGTGAAAAAGCCGCTGTCGAATGGCCAGCAAAAATGTATACCAAGACAAGTTATGTATCCTTGCTATATTTAGGCATTGCATGCTAAATATAGCATGCTTTATTTAGGTGACTAGAAAACTACGCTAGCGATAGTTACATTGCCTATATTATTATATGATTGGAAATCCAGCGTGGAAACGCGGCGAGTGTGATGGGCACTTTTCACCGGTAACGGTTAGAGACGGATTAGTTCATAAATTTATTGACTAAATTATATCGGCTTAATGTACATATACTATTCTTATTTAGAAATTAAAAAGCATAGTTAGGTATAATAATTTTAATTTATGTATTTCAAAGGTCTACGAATACAAGATTGGAAATTGGAAATGTATTTTTTTTTTATACCACTTAAGTGGCAGACAAGCACACGGCCCACCTTCCATGGGAAGTGGTTACCGTGGCCTATGGACGTATGCAACACCAGGGGTGTTACACTCGCGCTACCAAATTTTGTTATATTGTGTTCGCGATGAACGCAAAAACTACAGTACGGAAATAATGCGGTTTTTTGTTAGAAAGGTCTGTCTGTTACACTTTCAAGTCTAAACCACTGAACCGATTTTGATGAAATATGGTACAGAGACAGATTAGATCTTGAGGAAGGACATAGGTGGTCGAGATAACCGACAAAAACGCGGGCGGAGCCATGGGCAACAACTAGTACAATATGATTATATCATCGGTTTGCGAGTAATCGTGCAGCTGCAAGCGACTGTTGTCGTTATTTCCGTCCCAACGATGCCTGTTCTGCTCTCGTTAAAAACATATAGAGTACGTTTAGAATAAATGGGCTCGCATGTAGATTTATATTTGGAAATACCGAGTTTCAAGTCCTGGAAGCATTCCTCCTCACTGTCGTTCTCTGGGACCCTGTTACAAAAAAAAAATATTTGAAATGAAAATTACACACATAATATAAGGATAATATTATATTATATGAAACTACTAGCTGACCCACCCCAGCTTCGCCCGGGGTATATTTTGAAGCTTCATATCCCTTTGAGTCCGTATGTTTTAGTCTTCAAAATATGTATGAAAAATGGCCGGATTTGTTAACATTTATTATCAATGCACCGCTCTCTTAAGTAGTAGCGTGATGATATATAGCCTAAACCTTCCTCGATAAATGGACTACCCAACACTGATAGAATCATTCAAATCGGACCAGTAATTCCAGAGATTAGCGCGTTCAAACAAACAAACAAACTCTGCAGCTTTATAATATTAGTATAGATTGAATAGTAACGGCCAGGTGGAAGGACGACCTCATGCAGGTTCGCCGGGAGGCGCTGTATGCGGGCTGCTTTAGATCGGTCATTCTGGAAGTCTGTCGGAGAGGCCTATGTTCAGCAGTGGACTATGTATGGCTGACATGATGATGATGATGATTGTAATAAATACAATCAGTAGGCGTACAGTCAGCATCAGATCGATTTTGACGAATATTCAAAATGATCTTAATGTCTTAGTTTACTTTCTTTCCTGTTGACTGATTGTTCTGATATTAGGCACACACATTGAGTTCGGTCGATAATACAATTTAAATCAATAAAACTGTCTGATTTGCTCTTAATACCTTGGTATTAAAATCATTTTGAAACTTTGTTGTATAGATCATTCTGACGCCGACTGTACCTTTAAGACACCAACAAATAAAAAAAAAGCTATTAAATTTAAATTCTGATAACTTATTAATGAAGACCAGCCTTTGGTCTTTCCACTGACAGCACAAAAGCTTTTCAGTGAGCGCTGGCTACCCTACTCACCGCCGGGAACACAACACGAGGTTATTATAGCCGCGGTGTTCTGTAGGGTGGAGGTACTTCCCCAGTCGAACTACTTATTTAGGACGGGAATACCGTCGTTTCCTACATCTGTTAAAACACCTCTCCCTACCATATTTACAGGCGTGAATATAATGTTTCAATCCCTTAAATTGTTTAAATCACTTACCCACATTTGACTTCATCAATTCTTTGAATAAACTGGTCGCTTTGGACCACAATATGAAATTTTTCTCTGTTAGATTTATCGCTGAAGTACAAGTATGTGAGATGAGGCTGTAAAAGAAATAATTTTTAATTAAAACCACTGTATATATTAGAGGCGATCTTGGCTTCGTGAGAGATGGCCCTGGATCGGCCAGGGTGCTAGGGATATGCCCGTCAAGCTCACCTTCGGCAACCAAAACGACCAACAGGCGGCGTGCGTTTTAGTTGGTTCGAGTCCGACATAACCTCTTCCTCCGGCTCCGGTGGGGAGGTATCCGTGGCAATTTTGCGCACGTAAAAAAAAAGAAGCGATCTTGGCTTGACACGAGAATATTTTCTATATTAGCCCTTCTCAATTATAATTATACTAGCTGTTGCCCGCAGCTCCGTTCGCGTGGGTGTCAGTTTTTGCGACCAAACATAGCGTTTCCCAAGCTCTGATCCATGTGTGTACCAAATTTTATCAAGATCGGTGCAGTGGTTCATGCGTAAAGGCGTAACAGACAGACAGACAAAAAAGTTATTTTCGCATTTATAATATTAGTCATCGAAAACCAGACTGCCCCTAGACAAGCGGCAATTTGTATGGGATAATATTGTATGTATGTATGGGATTTGACATTAATGACATACATACGTTGAAGACTGTTATATACGTCACAGCCGGCCAATGAATTGACACTTGTCTAGAGTGACAGTACTGCTAGCATTCTATATGATATTCAATTGATATTACTCGTAATATAAAATACATACATACATACATAAAATCACGCCTGTTTCCCACAGGGGCAGGCAAAGATCACGGATCTCCATTTGCTGCTACTCTCGCTTCATTCACTCTCATTACATTCTTCATGCATGCTCGTCGGTTTAGAGAACTCCTGATCTGCCCCTTTTCTAAAACTTCCCCGATTTGGTCCAGGTATGTGCGCCTAGGTCTTCCCCTTCCGACGGTACCATCCACACTCGCCTCATACACCTGTTTCGTTAGTCTTCTTTCATTCATTCTCTCAACATGACCAAACCATCTCAACATGCCTCTCTCAATTCTCATCATTACATCTTCTATCACTCCAATATAAAATATAATAATAAATTTACATATAAGCCGCGTGGTTCCCGGCAGAGTAGAATTTGGACCACCAAATCTGGTCCCATGCGGTGTCGAACAAGACGACTAAGGCATAGGGCATTTTAACATCAGACAGATATAGACAGCCCAGACTTAGCCTCAGAAGCATGGTCCGAGTCAACAACAGTGTCCGAAATATAGCAATAGGCTCACCCCCTATTACGTGGGACCGAATACAATTATTTGTGAAATGTGGGTATTAATTTATAAACCGAATAAGGGTGTGATTATATTTATGTATGTATAAATTTACCTTTATCTGCTCTAAACAGTTATGACTCTCAGTCTCAAGTGTGGCTGACCTTTGCTCAAAATCATAAGTGGCCGCTTTCTCAGCATGATACTGTAAATTGAGTTTTATTAACTAAATATATATGACAGGATATATCAGAGTCAACTAGCTAAATCAGCCGTTTAGTTAACCGCGTAGTAGACTGTGAATTTACAGCATCGTTCAGTAAAACTAAATATTATTCAGGCCATTAATTGCACGGTGCCACTTAGTGAACAGGCTAGGGAGTTAAATGTTAATTAATTGAATGCTGTGCAGAATATACGAGCAAGAACCAAGCGGTTCGTAGACTCTTATCTTTGCCGCACCACCAAGACCTGGAATTCATTACCAGCACACGTGTTTCCTTCTTCCTACAGTCCCGGGGCCTTTAAGCGGGGCGTGAAAAAGCATCTGATGAGGCCGCCAAGCTGAGTGCCACCATTGTAACACTTAGTGTCTGTAATGGTGACCCTCTTTCTTGAGACTTTGCCTTTAGCTTACCATCAGGCGAGGTGAGGTCAAGTTGGCGTGTCCTATATAAAAAAAAAACGGCTGAAAGGCTAGTTGACTTTGATATATATATTTTATTGATATGCACAGCGAAAATACAATGTATACAGAAGTACCCGGTCTCAGAGGCGAATACATCGGATGCAAATGACAACAACGCTAAAATATTGATTATATAATGTTTATTTCCTCACCTTTATCAGATAATCCGGCAACAAATTGTCAATTTTTGCTACCAGTTGGTCGTAGCCCTCGGGCTTGGTATCACAGAAACGCTGGTCCTTACATTTGTCTGGAACCTTTATGACCGGATTACCACCTCAAAAAAAATCCGAAAAAAATATATTTAAACATTCGTGCTTTTCTTGGCTTTACTACTTATATGTGAATAAAAACGAAAGGGTAAATTATCGCATATTTTTTCATCTCAAGGGTGGGATGGAATCTTGTGGATCTGTCAGTCTTGTCAAACTAAGGGACTGCGTGTGAGTATGATATTTAGTTTTATGTATAAAACTCTTTTTTGTATTCATATACTTAATAATAGGAGGCAGGACACGGCGGTATTTCCGCCCAATTGAGCAGTCCGCTCCGCCGCAGACTAAAGGCTTGTCTTGATTTATCTTCTAAACTGACGGCACAGAAACTCTATGCTTACAGGGTCGGCAGCGCGAGTGTGACTCCTCAGGTGTTACACACGTCCATAGGCCACGGTAACCACATTCCATCAGGTGGGCCGTGTGGTTGTCTGCCACCTAAGTGGTATAAAAAAGACTTAAATTTCCAAAAGTAAATAGGTACATCTAATTACTAACCGTTGGTGGGGACAGCACGAACTGTTGTCAATAAAACAGCAACCTGTAAATACATATTTAAAGTTTGGTGAGAAAATATATAATATGAACGTTTATTTAGCACTTATGTATGGTAGTGAAAGTTGGGTGTGGCAGAAAAAGCATCAGAGTAGAGTGAATGCAGTAGAAATGCGTGCGTTGCGAAGTATGTGTGGCTTGACCTTGAAAGATAGAGTGAGAAATAACGTGATAAGAGAACGATGTGGAGTGATAGAAGATGTAGTGATGAGAATTGAGAGAGGAATGTTGAGATGGTTTGGTCATGTTGAGAGAATGAATGAAAGAAGACTAACGAAACAGGTGTATGAGGCGAGTGTGGATGGTACCGTCGGAAGGGGAAGACCTAAGCGCACATACCTGGACCAAATCGGGGAAGTTTTAGAAAAGGGGCAGGTCAGGAGTACTCTAAACCGACGAGCGTGCATGAAGAATGTAATGAGAGTGAATGAAGCGAGAGTAGTATGTCAGGATCGTAGCAAATGGAGATCCGTGATCTCTGCCTACCCCTATGGGAGACAGGCGTGATTTTATGTTTATGTTTACGTATGTTATTTAGCACTTCTCCAAAATGAATGAGAATCCAGCTTGCTTTAGAGTAATTTAAAACGATGTCGACGTCTCATCAGGTGAAACGTGTGCATATTTACCACCAAGTTCTAAATCATAAGATTTGCGATATTCTAATTAACTTGAACTTCATCATTAAATATAAAATTGAAAAAATATTAATTACCACGCACAAAAACATTTTACAAAACTTAAAAGCTTTTGCAATTGCAATTTTTTATATATTTTTTATTTATATATATACAAAACGTGTAACAATTGTTGCACATGCATCAAATGTCAATTCTCTATCAGATACTGAAAATTTTGTAGCTTATCCTACAGTTTTATATGATTACGATTTCCTCCTTGTGGTCAGTTTATTTAATCTGACGTGAATTCCATATAAGGAGACAGATACTGTCATTAATGAATAACGTTGATATTAAATTGATTACGCAATTTATGTAATAATGTATTTATATGGGTACATATAAACTAAGGTTAATTAATACATAATATAATAATACAGGGGTATTAACGCCGATCTTAATTGAGCTGGGTAAAGGCTTAGAGAATGGTGAATAATATAATATAAAATAAAGAACATTTCACAATATTTTACAGAACACTTGGTTGGCAGGCAAGCACATGGCCCACCTGATAGAAAGTGGTTACCGTGGCCTTTGAACATGTGCAATACCAAGGGAGTCACACTAGCGCTGCCAACCTTGTAAGCACAAGAGTTTCTGTGCTGTCAGTGTAAAAGACAAAACAGGACAAGTTTTTGATCTTCCCACTGACAGTTTAAAAAACTCATGCATACAAATTTTTTTTTTACTGAGCAGGAATCGAACATTACCACCACGCCACGGAGACATTATATTAATTATCATCTGCATAAATATTACAGGTTAGCTAAACGTGTTTAAATGTTTGTTATTTTTCTATACTCACTCAAATTTAAACATCAATTAATCAACCAATCAAATGGCCTATCGCAGTCCTATGTCCATAGGCCTGGCTTGGCAGTCTCTCCAAATGTAAATAGAAGCTAGCTATTACCCGCAGTTGCAAGATAAGCAGAGCTCGCTGGAGAGTTTTTGTTACTGTCAGTGCGAAGACCTTTTTTTTAATGAGCGCCAAATCCCCACGGGTACCCCCACCACCCCGGCCGGTGGGGGAGATTATGTCGGACTTGATGGTTCAAGTTCGACATAATCTCCCCTCGCACGCCGACTGTGGTTCGCAGTTGCCAGAGGTGAGATTATCTAAGTTTGTCCATACGTCCATAAGCCACGGTAACCACTTTCAATCAGGTGGGATTATTTATTTAATTCTTTATTGCACACACACAGTACAGAGATCGTGAATAAAACATTTCAAAGAAAATGTACAAAGGCGAGCTTAACTCAAAATGAGTTCTCTCCCAGCAAACCTTTGAGTAGCAGAGAAGCATATAGTAATGAAGGGGGATGTGAAGTGTACATTACTAAAAAATAAAAAAGACAATAAGTGTACCTGAACATGTATACACACATACATAGCATACATAGGTATTATATTATACTTACACCTACATATCATAGATAACATAACATAACATAAACCCACGCCTATATCCCCAAAGGGGTAGGCAGAGGTGCTAGCACCCACATTTCGCCAGTTTACGTTTAGGTCCCAACGTAATAGGTGGCGAGCCTATTGCCATTAATCGGGCACTTATAAACCTGCGATAAATACACACATAACTTCGAAATGCATCGAAAAGTCATTGGTGTGTGCCATGGTAAAACCTGGGATCGAACCCGAGACCTCGTCTCAGCAGTCCATTACCCATACCACTAGGCTATCGCGGTACGCATATCATAGATATACATATATAATATAAATAGATAAATATAAATATACATAGATAAATATACAGACTTCATTATTGTGAGAGGAAATGTTCCCTTGTTCTTCTACTGAAAATGTCTAAGCACTAAGACTTTGCCTAAGTGGCATAAAAATATCGGTTATAACGACCAAACATAGCCTATATCCTATCCTAAGGTTTCATCTATCTCTGTATTTGGGACATGACCAGTAACCATAAATGATTGAGCCATTTTGGTGATAGGATTGGTCAGCCTTGAACCTGCGTTTCCGGGTCGAGCTGCTTCCAATTGCACCGCGGAGAGGCTCCTTCTTGTACTACCGACGACCTCTGTAGAGCAACTGATAGCGGAGAGCGCTGTTGCTGTGGTCGAGTTTTGGGTCAATAAAATTTAAATACCAAACCATTATATGTCAGACCTAGCCATTGACTCGAAGAAGATCTATCTCTGGTAAAAATTTCAGCAAAATCTGTTCGGTGGTTTATTTTAGACAGATTTACTTTGAAATTTTTAAAAGGCGCTAGGACTTGTTAATTTTTTAACACTTATTCCGAGCACTTATCCTGGGCCCCAATGTTAAAGCAAAATAACTGTCATAATACCGACTCTGCTAAAAAATCAATTTAATTTTAGTCTTTAAAGAATTGCGGTTAGAGTCCAGAATTAGAAGACTTTTTGTAGAGTGAATGAAAAGATGTAATGAACTCTTTTCCATTAAATTTTCTACTTTAATAGTTTTAAATAAAGTTAAAAACTGAATGTCATGTGGTAGACAGTGGTCTTGCTTTAATAGAATCGAGGGCCAGTTTGCATAATATAATTATAATAGTAATAATAATACAAAACTCTACTGAGACCGAGCGATTATAATAGATAAAACGATTACAAACAACAGACTAGATATAAAACTAAAGCTAAAATCTGAAAAAATCTAATATTTAATAGATATTTCAATTCCTAACTCTGAAAACATAAAGAAAAAATACACAGAGAAAATACAAAAATACATCCCACTTGCTGATGAAATACGGCACATGTGGCATCAACACACAGTTAAAATCATACCTATCATTCTCTCATCCACAGGTCTCATTCCAAAATTATTACACATCACTCACAGAATTAGGTCTACATAAAAAAGTATATATTTTATTACAGAGATCAGTTGTTATAGATACATGTTCCATAGTTGTGCGATCCCTCACATCCACTACACAAACACCCACCACAATTCTAAATGAACCGACTCACTTGGCTTAAGCTTGTGATGGTTCACACATACCAGCGTCTTCATTGTACACCAATAACATATTACTTTACAATATGAGATATCATGTTTTGTGGTACGTACTGTACTGGCAAACCTGAACATTTCGCTAGCGTAGCTTTTGTGCTCCGCATCATATTCATTTTTATTACATAATTACGTACTTTAAGTCAGTGCCAATAACTGCGTCATTCTGATCACATGTGTTTCAATCAAGAAAACCTCGGCGCGGTACTCACATGCAGTCATTCCAGTAAACATGATGTATCATTTAAAAGGTTTTAGGTCTCTGACCGTACACGTACAGATGGCGGCCTTATCGCTCTGTGGTAATTTCTTACAGGCAACTTCTTTTACAAAACTATCCATCATATTTTTAAGTATGGAAGAGAAAAATATAATATTTGTGTAATAGAATGACTATAAAAATATGTAGGTGTAATGATTCAACAACAACAATTAGATCGTCATAACGTAAGTGCATGTACTGTCAACGTTGGAACAATTTTAACTAGAAAGTTTCAAAATAATCTTACGAGTATATTCCTATCAAACTGACGCCTTCATCAAGCTATGCTCGTGAAGGAGGAGGCGGGGTGGGAGCGGTATAGTAAGGGAGGATGAACGTAAACCAAGCTCACCGCTTACTGAGGCAATTCGAGCGTCGAAGTACAATGAATGACCTCCCGTGAATGTAGGCCTGGGGGTGACGGGTGGAGCCGCCAGTCACCCTTGCAGAAGCAGGCCGCGGTGTTGGCGCGCCTGGCACGTCTCGTCGTTTACGGGAACGAGTTGGGGACTCTGTGGTCCCCACACCCGAGGAGAGATCGACCGGGGTGCGACGGATATGCTTGTTAACCTCACCTTTGACAACCAAAAACGACCCTCAGGCGTCGTGCGTCTTAGTCGGTTCGAATTCGACATAACTTCTCCCACCGGCTCTAGTGGTGGGGGTATAAACCAAGGCATTAAGATCATTTTTAGTCCGTCAAGATCAATCTGATGCTGACTGTACCTATAAGTCTGCCATTCCTGTTATTGCATTACATAAAGTTTCACGACATCATTTGGAATTCCCCTTTGATGTTTGTTCAAAAATTCCCAAGACCAGGTGATATCCTTTATAACATAACATAAACTCACACTTATATATATCTGAAGGAGTAGGCAGAGGTGCTAGCACCCACGTTTCGCCAGTTTATGTTTATGTATTAGGTGTGTACCCCATGTAATAGGTGGTGAGCCTATTGCCATTAACCGAGCACTTAAAAAGATAAATACACACATAACTTCAAAAAGCATCGGAAGTCATTGGTGTGTGACATGGTAAAACCTGGGATCGCACCCGAGACCTCGTCTCAGCAGTCCATTGCTCATACCACTAGGCTACCGCGGTTCATTATAAAAACTATAAATATTATGGTTCACATAGATACCGGAGTTTCAATTCTAGTATTTTTAGGCATAGTGTACTATAACTTTTATTTATTTATGTATACTTTATGCACGACGTACATTGGCGGACTTAATGCCGTAGGATATCCGGATATTTACCATGTTGTATTATTCTGAGTTTCCGATATTCCTAGTTCCTCCGTGATCATGGTGCTTTCAACAACGCCGAAATATCGGAAACTCAGAACAGTCCGACTGGGGAAGTACCTCCGTCCCTACAGAATACCACGGTTATAATAACTTCATGTTGTGTTACCTACGATGAGTAGGGTAGCCAGAGCTCACTGGAGAATTTGTGCTGTCAGTGTGATGACTAAAGGCTTGTCCTGCTTTGTCCTCTACACTGACGGCACAGAAACTCTGTGCTTACAGGGTCGGCAGCACGAGTATGGCTACGGTAACCACTTTCCTTCAGGTGGGCCGTGCGCTTGTCTGCTACGTAAGCGGTATAAAAAAAATACAACGTGGTAAATATCCAGATTATTTTCATTCATCCCGATAACTTTAATATAGTAATGTGAGTGACCATGATTAATATGCCCATAAATAAATTTAAAATAGAAGTGAAAAAAACTTTAATGAGTAAAGGTTACTATAAAGTGGATGAGTACCTTAATGATGTTAATGCGTGGTCAACATAAGTCACTTACTTGCTCGCACAAAATAAATTGTAAACTAAAGCAAATTTAAAAAAGAAAAATAATCTAGTTCCAATGTAGTTCGCTGAGTTTCTTGCTGGTATCTTCTCAGTAGAACTAATCTACCGAACCAGCGAAAGAATCATTTTCCAATGGTTTATTTTTACATTATTTAATAATTTTATATTATTTCTTGACATACATAATTGTAAAATTTTGACGTTCATATGTGCTCTTTATGTGCCTAAACTGAATAAATGAAATTGATTCTTTGATACTTTGATAGTTTAAATAGTATATACCTGTATGTATTGTAGCGAAGTCGAGTACTTAGTCGAGCGCGATGGAGAACGTTTACGTAGGTAACTAATATCTGATCAAACTGCCATCACCGGCCCCCCTAGGAGATCTACCCCTACTGATTTGACGTCATAAAATATTACATGCGTGCCAATGGTTTCATTACCATGGATGTCCAACACCGTGCAAAATGAAGGATCAAGAGCCGCAAAGGGGCCCTCAGACTCCGGGTTGTGAGCTTTGGATCCGACAGGGACTAATACCAAAATAATGATGAGAGAATTATGTCCTAGACTCGTTATTAAGTAGGTTATATAAATGTGATAGTTTGTGGATACGATCCCTGGTTAGTGCAAATATTTGTATGCATGAATATGGATTTTCCTTCCTGGGCCGGCAGTCTGTACATGAGATAGCGACCGAATTCGGATGTTAAGTACGTAGCGACGCAAACTAACCGAAATTCCCAAGTCTGTACTTAAAGTTACGATTTTTGTCGGTTGCCGTATCGAAATTCGTCGTTAACTTAACAAATTCTCGGATAGTACCTTAATAGCATAGACAAGCATAGAATTCGTCACTCTTACCCTTAGATTCTCTTTGGTTAACTGTGTAATTTGTTGACATTTTTATTATGTTTGTACAATTATGCTTTATGAATTTGTAATTGTATCTTTTTTGACTGTACAATTTCATCAAACAGAAAAATCTCTCCGCTGATTGATTTTTCACAACACCCTTACCATAGATTATTGTACATATATATAGACCAAACATATACTCTGACATGGCAAGTTGACACAAGTGAGTAGTGAGTAGTGACATAAAAAAAAAGAATTGAATATTTTTGGAGGTTGTAGGGAAATACGAGAAATATGGCTGAAGCGTGTTTAGCATGTAATTAGTTTACTCTAGAATATAGGCGGGAAGCGGGAAATGGTAATGCGACGGCAAGGTGCATGGATTCTGCGCGCTAGTGAAAATTATTTGAATTTGGCTGATGGTGAATTCCTATCATTGTATCGCATTACAAAGGCAATGTTTAAAGAACTTGGTGATGAAATAGCGCTATCACTTGAAAGAAAACGCCCTTGCGGGCTTTCTGTGGAGTCCTATGTAAGTTTCATTGTATAACTTGTACATTGTTTATCATTTATCTAATTCAAAATTATTATTTATTTAGAAGTACTTCCATCTCATTTAATATATTGTAATTGTATAATTTATGTGCTTTTTATCATTTTAGGTGTGTGACACTATTCTGCTCATTTTCAATATAAATGCTCGATGGCCAGGAGCTCTGCATGATAGCCACATATATCATATGAAAATTCCCCAGTTCATGCCACATGAAGACGTTTGTTAATAACGGAGACCACCATGCATGGTTACTTGGTAAGTTTTGAGTCAAATAACTGAACACCTCATATGTCAATATACTATTACTGCCAGTGGGGATGCTGTTGACAGGACGAGTGATCACCCTTTCTGTGTGGACTATTTCTCCTATATAATGACTGTCATACATGTTAACTGCAACCAACGGCTTAACATTTTTTCTGACGCACAAGCAAACCAATGCTAATACCCTTATTCATACAAATATTTGCACAAAGCAGCAGCTGCATTTAATACCGTTACACCACAGAGGCTGTCAATGTGTCAATATAACAATTATAACAAATATTATATTTTGATTTAATCCACAGGTGATGATGGATTTCCACTAGAACCATGGCCGATGACCCCAATGATGAACCAGCCCCTTGGCCTAACGACAAGTATACACTGAAGACTGTGTATTACACTGAACTGACACTATGGTGGACATCTGTGGCATTCCACTGCCCCAGAGAATCATTCAGAAACATTATTTTCAATTGTTTTCGCCTTGTCAACTGCAAGTCAACCAAGTGGCCAAAATTATACATCAGCAACACTTCAGAGGTGCCATATTACAAGAATGTGCCGACCCAGTTCTTGAAAATGGTAATTATTGTACAAGTAACCTTGCGAGTACCATAGTAGTACATAATATATATATATATACCCCACTGACACACAAATATGTAACTTACATGCAAGACACTACAGTATTGTTCTACGTGAAGTAGGAAGTGGTTTCTTCTCTTTCATACTTAGATGTGTGCTATGCACTTGCAAATTAGTAACTACTATAATATAAACTAACAATCCCAAACCAACATTCTGCAGGCATTTTCTGCTTTTCATGGAACTAAAGGTTGTATCCATGAGGCTACAGTTTATATCAGAGGAAAATTGTATAATCCTTTTGCTATCTATTATTATTCATTACAAATGCCAGCAGCTGTCACTCAAGCTCAAGTGGTGGATCCTTTCAGCAGAGAAGCTGTTAACCGGATAGATGGTTAGCCCTTCTGTACGGGCTTTTGCCATATATAACGACTCCCATAGATGTTGTAGACAACCATTGCAAATAGATATATTTGATTTATATACATATTTTCACTGAACGGAAATTGAACATTGTCATCATCATCTTTGTGTAGACATACTATACTGATTGCATTGTTACCTCGCACTTCAGGGTCCGCCTTCGGCTTTTTTCCTCCACGACGTCAAGCCTACTTTCTTTACCTGGACCTGGTGGGAGCCCCATTGCCAGGCATTTGTTGCCTCAAAACCTCCTGCTGGTTACCTAGTTGAATATCTCCATCCCACAGAAGCTGTCATTGCAATAAACTGAACATAGCTTTCCCAAAAGTAATATTCTTTAGGGATTTACTGTCTTTAATAGAACCAAATGAAATAGCGAACGAAATGAAAATATTATAATCCTACACGACAAGCCTTGTCCACTCTTCTTTCTTGGTCCAGTCTATTCTTTTATGGAACGCGCTTCCTCTGGAAATCAGAATGTCTACAAGCCGTTTCATATTTAAGACCAGAGTACACCAGCTTTACAGCAACCCATAGTTGGCAAACAATTAATTATTTTATATATATAATTTTTATATATATATATATATGTTCTTTTTAATTTTTATATTTATTTTTATGCATATATCTATGTATATATTGATCTATATGTGTATGTAGTTTATGATGTTTGTATATATTCATATTTGGATATATTATTATTTATTTATTTTCCATTAATTTTTATTATATATAATTATTATTTGTGTACCAAACATAGTGAACTATCACCACAACACTTCGTGCACCTACCTTTGATATAAATATCTCTGCATCACCCTAAGGTTGACTGGTAGAAAATGCCTGTGGCATTAAGTCCGCCTTTGTACAATACTTGTCTGTTTTGTGCAAAAAGTTCAAATAAATAAATAAATAAATAAATAAATCCTATAACTATCTATTTCTTTTCATTGCAGATGCCAGCCGTTGTTTGTCACTCAACTCAAGCCTGAGGAGAGGATACCCATAGCCGAAGTCATAACAAAATGTTACAAAATGAAGACTGAGAAAATTTTATTGTCTGTAAAAACTTAATAGAAACTCTTTGTATTAAGTACTTTGAAGTAATAAATGCACAAGATATGAACCTATATATATATATATATGTTTTATTTAATTTACCTATATAGAAATCTACTTACTACCTACCGATAATCTTTGTATGAACTCTGCAGTAACTTATATTGTGTTAGTTACTAGTCCTACAAACATGAACATGACAGTTACTAATAAGCATCCATCAGAATATAATTATCTATTTTATGGCCTTGGGAAGTTATTAAATATGAAATTGAGCAATGTAACACACATTGCACCAAAAGTCTACAAATAATAACTTGAAGCTCAACCAAGTTCACCAAATAAGCATCCACCATCTTATAATTGTATTTTATCATGAAATTGAGCATTATAGCATACATAGATCACCAAAAGTCAACAAATAATAATTTGAACCTCAACCAAATAACCATCCATCATCTTATAATTCTATTTTGTCATCCATTTCATAACCTTAGAGATTATGAAACATAAAATTTAACAATATAACATAAACATATCACCTAAAGTTAACAAATAATAACTTGAAGCTCAACCAAATAAACATCCATCATCTTATAATTGTATTTTATCATTCATTTCATAACCTTAGAGATTATTAAAATGTAAAATTGAACAATAAAACATCATTATCATCTAAATAATAACTTAAAGCTCAACCAAATTCACTAAATAAACATCCATCATCTTATAATTGTATTTTATCATCCATTTCATAACCTTAGAGATTATTAAAATGTAAAATTGAACAATAAAACATCATTATCATCCAAATAATAACTTGAAACTCAACTAAATTCACCAAATTAGCTTCCATTTATAATATATAATACTTATTTCCTCAATGTTGCCCAATTTCATATTTAATATTCTATTAAAAACATCAACAAAATGTGGACAAATAATAACAAATAGTTAACGACGTTAACTACTTTGCGGGCCTTCAAGAATGCTCGCATTCTTTACGACGAAATTTGTTAAGAAACCGACAATTTTTGTTAACTTGGAAGTCGAGACTTGCTAATATTGCCACCGTACCAAATACCGTCGTTAACTCGCACCGATACATGTAGAGACTTGCATCCCCCATACATTATTGCTCGCTTAGTCGCTACCTCGAAATGTACAGACTTGGGTTTGACGCAAAGAAACCGAATTTTGTTGTTAACTTTGCTTACGATTTCGTAAGATAAGAATTAACGACGAATGTACAGACTGCCGGCCCTGGCGGGGCACTTCGTGGAAGCCTATTTTTTACTTTACATTTGTCTAACAAAAATCTATTCGGCCTATTTATAAAAGGTTCATGGAGGTAGGACACGGCGATATTTCCGCCCAATTGAGCAGTCCGACCTGTCCGCCCTACAGAATATCGAGGTTATAATAACTTCGAGTTGTGTTCCCGGCGGTGAGTAGGGTAGCCAGAGCTCACTGGAGAGTTTTTGTGCTGTCAGTGGGATGACCAAAGGCTTGTCCCGCTTTGTCCTCTACACTGACGGCACAAAATCTCTGTTCTTACAGGGTCGGCAGCACGGATGTGACTCCACTGGTGTTACACACGTTCATAGGTCATGGTAACCACTTTCCATCGTGTGCTTGTCTGCCACCTAATGTGTATAAAAAAAGTACTTTTTAATTATTAAATTTATATCTATATTAGGTTAATCCACGCTTTCATTCCCATCCTATAGTACCATTCAAATCCTCTCATTTATCCCTCTCGCAAATTACCATTCCTTTCATACTTTGGGATTGGGAAATTACATTGGTCTGGTCGTGCCTCGGAGAGTAAGTTAAGCCACCGGTCTCGGTTACAATACGAACTTCTATAGCAGTCGTTAGAGTTGGTTGGAGGCTTAACAAGTATCAAATAGTGATCTAACTGCAATGTTTCGATATTGCTTTTGGCTTGTGGAGGTCAGATGATTGTCGCTTCAGCCAAGTTTAATCGAAGTTCAGTCAAACCTACAGTTACACTGGTAGAGCAGACCTCAAACTCCGAGCTGAAAGCTTCGGATTCAACTAAAATGAAGTGATAATTGCAATTTTCACCATGAGAAGTGACTTACACTGAGAGAATAAAAGACGGGGTATTACATTTTTCTGACTATTTTTCTGGTGAACCGTGTCGTTGTTGTTTCGATGATATAAATTAATATTTATCTCAGGTGTAGGAGGGCCCTACTAAGACGTTTGGACCCCTAAGTCAACCTTATGCCATCTAGAGCATAAATAATCAGCATTGAGCAGTCCGACTGGGGAAGTACCTCCGCCCTACAGAATGCCGCGGTTATAATAACTTCGTGTTGTGTTCCCGGCGGTGAGTAGGGTAGCCAGAGCTCACTGGAGAGTTTTTGTGCTGTCAGTGGGATGACCAAAGGCTTGTCCCGCTTTGTCCTCTACACTGACGGCACAAAATCTCTGTTCTTACAGGGTCGGCAGCACGGATGTGACTCCACTGGTGTTACACACGTTCATAGGTCATGGTAACCACTTTCCATCAGGTTTGTCTTGTCTGCAACCTAAGTTGTATAAAAAAAAATGAGAACCTTCATTGCGTGATGCGGGCTTAGTAATTACCTTGAAGTACTGCTTTTCTCCAATAGAATGATATTGCTGACGGTATACAATACTAGTTTAAATAAAAGAATATACATTTTTTTGGGGATAAAGGCGAGATTGTCTGTATGTATCTATTTTTTTGGTTTAAATAATAAATGACAAATGATTAAGTGTATTTTATTTTTTTTGGTATAAAAATGTGTTTTGTGTACAATAAAGAATATGAATGAATGAAAGTGGGTTGACAACATTTTATTATGTTAATACTCAGAAATACGCAAGTTTTTTTTATAGAACATAGTTTCATTGACGTCATTGATTACATGTAGGTCTTCTTATCATTCATAGTTTCGTTAAATGACGCTCGATGTTGATGATACGTCGAGGCATGAGTGTACATTGTCCTCCGTGGTGTAGCGGTAGAGCATTCGACTGCTATGCAGGGGGCGCGGGTTCGATTCCCGCTTAGTGCAAATATTTGTATATATGTATATTTGCATTGGTCTGGGTGTTTCTATGTATAATATGAATGTATTTACAAAAAAACAGTATCTAAGTATGTTTATCCGCATTCTAGATCCCATAACACAAGCTAGTTAAGCTATGCTTACCATAGGTCTAGATAGCGTTGTGTAGAATGTCGTGGAATATTTATTTATTTACATAAATATTTCAACAATCATATCAGACAATTGAGTTGTCTCAGTCTTTCAATAGTTGCTGAAAGTTTCCTGACGTCACGTTCTCGAGTACATAAACATACGTCACTGTTGACTGCTCGACAACGTAACGTCACTCAATTTACAGCATGTGAAATAGAAATAGAAGTTTCCTTCTTCCTACAGTCCCTTTTTCACGATTTTTCATGCTGCGCTTAAATGACCCCTTTAAGCGCAGCGTGAAAAAGCATATGATGAGGCCGTCAAGCTGAGTGTTACCATTGTCACATGGTATGTGTAAGTAATGTTGACCCTCTTTTCTGAGACTTTGCCTTCAGCTAGCAACAAGGCGAAGTCTAATTGACATGTTCTATATAAAAAACAACAAAATCTTGCCGCTCATTCAGCTGTCGGGTTCATTCAATCGTAGAAATCTCACCACGGATTCAAGTGTCGGGTCCGTTTGACGTTCTTACAACATGTGCCTGCTGTATAATCTCGTCTCGATATTAGTGTGAAGTTGATGGTGATCTTGCTTGACGATGCCCGAATAGCCAATTCTCCTAGCCAACTGTTGCCCACTTTGCTACAGCTATATTTTTCAAGGAATTAGGACACGACGGTATTCCCGTCCGAATTGAGCAGTCCGACTGGGGAAGTACCTCCACCCTACAGAATACTACGGCTATAATAACCTCGTGTTGTGTTCCCGTTGGTGAGAAGGGTAGCCAGAGCTCACTGGAGAGTTTTTGTGCTGTCAGTGGGAAGACCAAAGGCTTGTCCAGACTTCGTGTTCTGCACTGAGGGCACATAATTTTTAAGCATTGTTGTACCTATGTATTCCGTTGTGTGTTAATATTACCTCTAAAAATGTGCACTGTTTCCTTAATAAAACATATATTCTTTCTTCTTTTCTTTCTATAAAATCTGTCTGTCGGCAGTTCGACTCCACTGTTGTTACACACGTTCATAGGTCACTGTAACCACTTTCCATCAGGTGGGCCGTGTGCTTGTTTGCCACCTAAGTTGTTTAAAAAAAATTGCTAATTTTCTCCATCTCTGGGAGAGACACAATACGGCTCAATGAGTATAATATATTTATTTATGTACACACAACAACAAGGATAGAGATACATAGGTGGAAATAGTAGTACAGAGGTTCTTATAATATATCTGTTTATTGTATATAAGTACACAAGCAAGCGCATACAGAAGATGTTGTTTTTTGCAGCATAAACCCACAATTTTATTGATAATCTTATCGCATATGGTAATTTTTTACAGGCTGCCATTGGCTTATTTAGTCTAAAATATTAATTTATGAAATCCAGCTGATAACTTTTCATATATAATCAGCGTCAGAACGATTTTAACTATCAAGTCTCAAAATATTCTTAATACCGAAGTATTAATAGCAAATCAAACTCTTTTACTGATTTAATTTGTAGTATTGTTCGAACTAAAGGTATGTACCTACTAAATATCAGAACAATCACTCAACAGGAAGGGAAAACCAAAGCATTAAGATCATTTTGGTTTCGTTAGTCAACTTGATCTAATGCAGACTGTTCATGAAAAGTTATCAGCTGGATTCCATTAAATAACATTATAAGCTAAACAGCCTCATTAAAGATTACGCTTTCTAATTTACTATATTCAACTTTGCATTTGCAGCAGGCTGGCACTTTGAAAGGCTTCTGCACAACCACGTTTCTTTTGACATCGAACACGTATAAAGTGCGTTTAGCGTAGCTGGTCACGCACTCCGATTTCATCCCAAATGCGGGTTTCACGCCCAAGTCCTTGAAGCATTGTACCGAGTCCTCGGCATTGATGTATTCATTCCTGTTATAATAAAATGAAAATATTTTAATATAAGCTATTAAACAATTCATTTTCCTAGCCGCGTGGTTTCCGGTAGTGCGAATCAATAGTGCTAAAATTAATCAAATATACTTACGCGCAAGAGACGGTCTCAATGTGTTGTGTAAACAGTTCAGATTGCACAATGATATCGGGTTCCGCATTCGTTGTTTCATTGGAATACGCCGTGTACCATAACTCCGTCTACAAAAAAAAAACATTATTTCATTATAAATTCATGTCTGTAAATCCCTGGAGGGCGTAGGCAGAGATTTACTAACACTCAGATATTATATTATATGTGGCGTAGTTTTCGGCAGAATAGAATTTGAACCACCCCATCTCTTCCTATGCGGTATCGTACAAGGCAACTAAAGCATAGGGCTGTTTAACGTCATACAGATATATACAGCCCAGACTCCGCTACAGATGCATGACTCGAGGCAACAATAGTGCCCAGAATGCAGCAATAAACTTCCCCTTATAACATAGGACCGAATACAATGATGGTGAAATGTTCACGTTAATTCACCTCTGCCTAACCTTCCAGGGATAAAGGTGCGATTATATGTATGTATATAGTTACCTTAGTTACGTAAGGACAGTTGTGCCAGTCGTCCTTGGAAGATAATTGCGGAGGTTTGAGAAGTGTTCCACTTCGGTCATCATATTCCTGAGAAATAGAAGCAAATTTATTGAATACTCTCATAGAATCATAATTTTAGCACAGTTGCATTGAACGGTTTTATATGACAGCATCTGTAGTGAAGTGGTAGTGAACGGAGGCGTGGGTTTGATTCCCACTCAGTGCAAATAATTGTATAAAATATATCTATGTGCTTCAATTAAAGTATTTCTACACATTAATGGCAGTCATTACGGGCAGTTGGAGTACTCAAAATTGTCTTACTAATGAACTTTGATATCGCCAATCAGCTGTAGAGGTCAGATGGCAGTCAGTTAACTCAGCCGCATCACAGTTAGACGGGAAAGTCGACTCCAGCTGAGTTGGCAAAAGACTCACAAAATGATAAATTTGTGGTATTATTATTTAACAAACCTTTTTAAGGAACTCTGGTAAAATACTGTTCATTTTTTTTTCATACTCTTCATAGCCTTTGGGTTTGACAGGACAGTAGCGCTGACCGACGCACTCCGAAGGGATTTCGAGCACCTCTCCATCATCTGAGAGAATACATTTTAATTACTAAATGAATATATTGAGTAGAGACAGCGACGGAGCGCGTATAAGTACATGTATTCATGATGAGGATACTATGACATTTAGAGTCAATACAAATCAAGTGGGATTTGCCCACCTTAAGTAGTTTTTTAGTGGTAATTAAATGCTACAAACAGATATAATTATAAATGGTTCGACTTCTGAGTCGAGTAATGATTTTTTGGATTCTTACCTTCAGAAGGAGCAGCAAAGCTAACAGCTACGAAGAGAGCGGCCTGTAATTATTAAAAATGAAGTTATTTTACGCCCAGAACGTTACCTTGCTTCAAAATGAATTAAAATTAATCTTACTCTGTTAAAATTTATATCTATGTGTCATTAAAATTATAATACTATATTTTAATTGATAATTAAGAAAGTATTTGACATTATGGGAATAAAATTGATTTAAATAATTGTAAAGCAAAGTAGGCAATAGAAAAAAATCGTATAAATACAGTTTTATATTTATATTATGCGACTTTCTAGTTATGACAATTATTTTGGCGAATTTACTCGTATGTAAAACCGGACTCCGGGCCACTAGCTACTTACATAAATAATGAAACAATTATTGTAACAAAGAATAAATCATTCTAATACACATACAATCATTACTTACCGCAACGAAACCACATTTGAAGACCACCATTTTCACTCACAAATTATTCACAACAAGATTTTTCGTAAAAGTGTTTTTTACAACAAACTATTTTTTATAATTTATTAAAATATATACGATGGAAATTGATTTTTTTTATTGATCAGGTTGGCTCTAGTTGTATTCAACATGAGAAGGTACTTCTCTATATGTCACAACACAACACTGATGGCCGCTATTGCGAAACATGGCCTTATAAAATAAATTTATCAGACTATTTTCCTTAATGTTACGTGGAAATCCCGATTCTTGAACAAACGAGCAAGTATTTTATTTAGGATAGCTATTGCCCGCGGCCCCACCGCAGGTACTGTTCCCTTTCTCGCTGCCAATTCTCCCCAATAGCGTAATAGTGTATAGCCTACTAGCTGTTGCCCACGGCTCCGCCCACGTGGATTTTAACCAAACATAGTCCATGTCCTTTCTCAAGGTTTAACCTACTCCAGAGTGCCAGGCATATGTCTAAGACAATCTCACTCCCGGCAACCAAGGCCATACAGACGGCGTGCGTTAAATTCCGACATTACCGTGTCCGTATGGATATTGTGCACGATAAAAAAGGTCTAATCTTCCTCTATACCAATATTCATCAAAATCGGTTCAGAGGTTGCGTGAAGGTGTCATTGACAGACAGAGTTACTTTTGCAATATATTAATAGTATGGATGACACTGACAAATAATGTTGCTATTGGTAAAAAAATCGAAATCGGTTTACTAGACCCAGAGATTACTCTCTACAACGTCACAATCTCAAAAACTTTACCTCTTTATAATAATATGCTTACAGAAGACACGACGGTATTTCCGTGCCAATTGAGCAGTCTGACGGGGGAAGTGCCTACTTCCAAACTAAAGAATATCACGACTACCATAACCCCGTGTTGTGTTCCCGGCGGTGAGTAGGGTAGACAGAGCTCACTGAAGAGTTTTTGTACTGTCAGTGGGAAGACCAAAGGCTTTCCTGATTTGGTTTTCTGCACTGACGGCACAGAAACTCTCTGTTCTTACGTAAATCCTTAGATTAGCGCGTTCAACCAAACATACAAACAAACAAACAAACACATCAGTATTAAAATATTAATATAGATTATGTTTATGAAATGAATGAAGGATATACATACGTTATATAACGTCATAACACGTTATTTATTTACATAAAATTTGCGCAGTTTAGATTTATACAGTAACAATAACATTAACTGTCGTATACTTAATGACGTATTATTAATAGATACGGCATGCAGGAACATGGCGACTTTTAAAAATGGTGCGAACGCTACATAAGAATTTATAAATTAATATATCTTCTAACTCACTTGAAGGAATAATACGTAAATATAATTAATTTAGCCGCGTGGTTCCCGTCAGAGTAGAATTTGGGCCACCCATCTCTTCCCATGCGGTGTCGTACAAGGCGACTAAGGGTTGTTTAACATCAGACAAATATATACAGCTCAGATTCAGGCACAGATACAAGGCTCGAGTCAACAATAGTGCCCGGAAGACGGCAATAGGCCCCTATTTTGTGGGACCGAAATCTATGATTGATCAAATGTGGGTGTTAATTCACCTCTGCCTAGCCCTTAGGGGATAAAGGTGTGATTATATGTATATGTATGTATGTATTATTAATTTAAAGATAATATTTTCGCGTTCAGTAAAAATACTGATTGTGCATCTAATTAAGTTCAGAATGATCACCACCCACCCCGAAATGGATAGGTTAGGTTAGAAGACTAAGGCGGGAGCGAAGCGAAGCGGAGTTCCCGTCTTATGTCTTTGTGGTAATTTTTTTTATAATTGGTTGGTTGGTTGGTTGCTAACTAACTACTTACTTGCAGTAGTTTGTTGGTGCTCAATCAGTATTTTTGATGTGAATTTGGATTATTTTGTCGTACAAAATGTACTCTTTTTGATATACGTTTAAATACCATCCTTAATTTAAATAAATGGTTGTTTTTGCAAAGATGGACCACTGGATGCCAGACGTTCGGCAGTTGAAACCCACCCTCACGATTGAAATTTTTATACATTTTGATTTCAATCACTTCCCTAACCAGTCTTGGTATACAGTGGCGTTCTATCGAGAGCATATGTAACTCGATCCAGTGGTCAGTACCGGACTCCAATAAATGTTGACCATGATAGTTTAAATACGAATAATAATATTTTTATTGCGTATTTATTATATGATGTTTTTTTTTGCGTAGTGCACTGTTGCGTCACTGATAATATAGGGCATAAAAGGAGGACGTTTGTCCTCATTTTAGAGTGCGGACAACATAGTCAAATGCTATATCATTGCGTATACCTACAATTCCTGCTACAGCTTTTAATATTGTCCTACTATGACTAATGTCACCGTATTCTTTTGCGATATTATGACGTTTCATATTGATTAAACTATACCTTACTTATTTTAACTATTCGGTAATTGAAATAAAACCATTTTTATCCGATTACGGCGAAGCCAAAGTAAGTAGTAGTAATATAAGTATGTTCAACTGTCGCCATGCCCGCCAACCCATATTCCCAAAGGCAATGGGACGAGCCGCTCAGTATTGGTGTTAAAAAAACATTTAATCAGTACAGCTACCAGCGCTGCTGAGCGCGCTCCCTATTGGCTGAGGGTGAATGGGCATCTGGTGTATGGCTCCAGGCACTTCCTTTGCCCAACATTGGAGCAATGTTGGACGACACAACCTTCCACATTGCGACTTGCCTACGTTTGGGTGCACCGTGTGTTTCTCCGCATCGGTGTCTCTGTGGAGAAGCTGTCGATAGCCTTGGACATCACGGATTGTCTTGCAGCAGGAGCGCAGGCCGCATGTCCCGACATGCAAATATTAACGACATTATCCGTCGAGCTCTTGTCACCGCCGGCGTGCCAGCTATACTTGAACCTGTTGGCTTGGCACGCGACGATGGTAAGAGACCGGACGGTATGTCGTTGATGCCTTGGAAGATGGGTAGGCCTTTGGTGTGGGATGCAACTTGCGTCAACACCCTGGCGCCTTCCCATCTTTCAAGTACGATGGACTGCGCATGCGCTGCTGCTGCATCAGCGGAGACTCACAAACGGCGCAAATATACCAATTTAATTGGTAATTATATTTTTGAGCCGTTTGGAGTCGAAACGTTGGGTCCGTGGGGTCAAGGCGCGCGCGCTATTCAAAGAAATAGCGAAGCGACTAATCGACGGTTCCCGTGACTATAAGGCTGGCCATTACCTCGGTCAAAGAATTTGCATCGCCATTCAGCGTAGTAATGCCGCCAGCCTCTTGGGCACGGTAACAGTAGAGATCGATGGGGAGGAATTATTCGATGCATTAAAGTTGCAGTCTCCCTCTTTTTCTCCATTTCATTTTTGTATATATTGTATAGTTAGCATAGTTTTGTATACATTTTATTATTATTTTTACTATTTAAATGAAGTTGATTTATTAGTTCAATTGTGTATATATATGTAAGTATGTATGTATACAGGTTCATCTGATCCCTCATAGCTCCTGAATTACTTATTAGAATTATACAAATGAGGTATCATTAGAAGCATCTTGGTTGTCTGCTGGTTATAGGCTATATGACGTATCATAAAGTACTGTGTTACAAAATATATTTGAGACAAATATACTGTGTTTAGTATCATCTGAAAGGGCTTAATTAGCACATTACAAATGTGCAAAAATGATTGGTGTATTATATATATTATTTTGGGGCAAGCCCAAAATAATATAAATTAAAAAAATAAGTTTAAAACTAAAATCTGACTACTGAGAAATCACGCTTAAAAAGTATTAGTCAAAAAATATCAAGCATGGCCGTGGTCGTATGCCACTTAGTCTAACAAAACAATAGGTACATTCTAGGAAACAGTGGTATACGACCACGGCTATCCTTGATATTTTCTTGTTTAATACTTTTCAGAGCGTGATTTTTCAGTAGACGGGTACACATTCGACGCTGGTGTTGGCCTGGAGTAGGTTTGGGCTCCAAGGGTTTTGGTGGAACCCCATAACTATCCTGTTATTAAGTCTGATTATATGAAAATTTCAACCAATGACTGAACAATAAGGATAAAATTTATCCTATTGTGTAACGAGCACATAGGGATAATAATGATCAAAAATAGTTTGGAACAAAAGCATTACGTCAATGGAAGCTACGGTCCATGGCTAATAGACAAAAGAGTGCAAGCGACAGTGGTAAATCAGAGAAAAAAGATCTTAAATGACGTTATATACATTTGACTGAATAATGATCTTCTTGTTAACAGCTATTTACAGCCTTAAATCTTTTCAATTATAAATATTATAAGGAACAGTTTGGTCATGAAAATTACAAACCGTTAGAAACAGAAAACTGACAGGTGAAGTTCACAGGCAGCAAACAATTTCTAATTCTTTAATTAAAAAATAATAATTCACTTCTAGACGAAAACGTTGCGTTCCAAAATTCAAAAGGTTTAAGTGGTTACAGTACCTATTATACATACATATAATCACGCCTCCATCCCCGAAGGGTTAGGCAGAGGCGAATTAACACCCACATTTCACCAATCATAAAATTCTGTCCCACGTAATAGGGGTGAGCCCATTGCCGTCTTCCGGTCTCTATTGTTAACTCAAACCATGCATCTGAGGCTGAGTCTGGGCTGTATATATCTGTCTGATATTGAACATCCCTATCCCATAGTCGCCTTGTACGACATTAATGTACGACTATTATGTGCGGTAAATATTATTTGGTTTCTTTTAGTAAATGAAATTTCTGTTAGAAGATTCTTAAATAATTTAACTTGACTGAAATATCCCTATTATTACAGTTCCTCTATTTTCTTTTTAATCAGCCAAACTAATCAACGGTTGTAAATGTTATACATTACAAAGCCATTTGATTGATGTCTCTTTTGCATCACCTTCTTAGCGTATATCCCGGTTGCCTCTCAAATTTCTAAGTCAAAATATAATAAGATTTGGATAATTTGGGTAAGGTTTGGATAGTTTAATTACTTATATAACGATTGTCTAACGGGTATGGTTGGTTAGGGCCCCAACAACTATGTTAACACTAGACTTTACTTACACATTAAACCTCATTAACGTAAGTAAATAAATAGCAGTAAGTATATAATTTTAATGTACATTCTTTTCAAACAATGAATGAAAGAAATGGATACTTAATTAACCTACCAATCACCATAAACGATAAAGGGTGCGTGAATCTATGACGAATGTGCTTCGGTAATAGTCGAGATATCCCCACGCATGGTCACAAAACGATATTTCGATGACTACCCTAACTCTACGCCCGCAGCGGTTTCGATGTAATGTCGGGGGACCCTAACTGGTAGAGCACTACGTCATATTATAGGAACGATCCAAGATCCCCCGACAATGACAACGCTTGAATCAAAATATGTGTTACTAGGTAAAAAAAAAACAAAGTTATATAAGTCGCCTTGTACGATACCGCATGGGAAGAAATGGGGTGGTCCAAATTCTACTCTGCCGGGAACGTAATGTAACGAAACGAAGTAAATAAATAAGTATATTTAACCATGTTCATAAACCCAAAAGATTTACTTAATTCGAGTCCATAGAGCGCTGTGTAGAATTGTCTTAGAACATTCATTTACCTCTGTCAGTGAGGAGTTCTTACATATCATATAAATATGCATATTATGTAAAAACTTGGTCATTAAAATAACTTCATCCACTAGGCAAAGCTACTTTAAACTTAAACCTACTTATATTATTCGTATAAAAAGCTTCCTCAAGAAGATTACCGTGAGTGATAAGACTTAAGCCATTATCATACTTAAGCTATTTGTTTTTACCGTTGTTTATAAATAAACTGACCCGATTCAAGACGTAGATACTGGCTGATTTTATAGTAGTCGCTTCGGAGCAAATGTTATTAGGCACAATTTCGATAACAATACCATCTGGCAGGAGAAATGTGTTAATGTGAAATCTATACTATATATAATATTATAAAGAGGAAAGATTTGTATTTTTGTATGTAACAAATAAACTCAAAAAGTACTGGACCGATTGTAATAATTCTTTTTTCATTAGAAAGCCACATTCTTCATGAGTAACATAGGCTACTTCTTATCCCGATATTCCCATGGGATCAGGATTTACGCGGGTGAAACCGCGGCGCGGTGCTAGTAATATACATATAAACTTGAACTTGTCTTTTTTCAATTGAGACTTATGCCTACAATGTACAAGAACTGAATTTAAAACTGATTTATAAAGAATAGATTCATACCTGGTTTTAAAGGGGCACTGATCGTCGGGCCGAATGGTCACACACGCTGTCTGAAATATGTCTCAATTTGCAATCAGCGTGACTGTAAGGGTCAGCACAGAGGGAGCTACGACTTGGGCGACCAGGCGGAGGGCGCGCCGTAGTAGCGGCGGTAAGACCCATCATGGGGGAGTGGCTAGAGAGGCCACACGGCAGCCTCTCGTACCGTCTGACGCAGATGATCACCGAGCACGGGTGCTTCGGAAAGTATCTGCGTCGGATGGAGAAAGAGCCAACGTCCGAGTGCCATCACTGCGACGCGAGCGAGGACTCGGGGCCGCACACGCTCACCGAGTGTCCGGCGTGGGAGACGCCGAGGCGGGAGCTTGTGGCGGCCCTGGGAGTGAGGGTTCTCACGCTCTCCACCTTGCTCGCGGCGATGGTCCGCTGTGCGGATGCGTGGGCGGCCGGCGCCTCCTTCTGCGAGCAAGTTAGTTAGTAGCTGCTCGTGAAGGAGGAGGCGGGGCGGGAGCGGCAGCGGGAGCGACGAAGGATCGCAAGCCAAGCTGCCCGCGTACGAAGGCAACTCGTGACAGGTGGAGCCGCCAGTCACCCTGGCAGAAGCAGGCCGCAGCGGTGCCGCCTGGCGAGTCTCCCCGTTTCCGTTTTTTCGAGTCCGCTCTCCCACCGACTGCGATGGTGAAGCTAAAAATCGTTTTCGCACGTAAAAAAAAGGTGTCTTATTTCCCAAAAATGTAACAGTAAAGGTAATACCAAGTTTCTGATTGTTAATTGTAATACCATATTCCCTCCGTTGCAGTCGTATGCACTACGGCCATGCCACACAAGCCATAAATTTTATGGCATACAGTTAAAAATGTTTTCATTTTAGATACCTGCAAGTTCTCATAGTTTTTGAAGGGTCAAATACCGATCTGACTTTTGAAGTTCTGTTGTGTCTCACCCCACATACAACTCCGTAAAGGGTCACCTGAAAATATACAAAGTTTGAATGGAGAGATTATAATCTTCAACGCAGATTTTCAAGGTACAGCAAGCTGCAAAAGTGCATGGGTAGCTTAAGATCAATAATCCTATGAACTGTCATACCCCAGTTTATAAAAAATAAACTAGATGGCGCCAGTGGTTTTACTAGCTATAAGCGTATTAGAGAGCGACATTATTACGGTTGTTATTATTATACCCCAGTTTATAAAAAATAAACTAGATGGCACCAGTGGTTTTACTAGCTATAAGCGAATTAGAGAGCGACATTAATACGGTTGTTATTTTTATACCCCAGTTTATAAAAAATAAACTAGATGGCGCCAGTGGTTTTACTAGCTATAAGCGTATTAGAGAGCGACCATGGAACTAATAAGTACTACGTACAACCGGAATGTGCACTGATCTAGGAAAACGGTCCGAAAGAGATAGCAACTAGGAGGTGCTTGTATCTCACTCTGCTAGGGTGACCAAATATTTTGCAAGAAATAGGAATTGACATCTCTCTTAATTTGCGTTTTTATTTCTTGAAGATTCGATTACTAGTTTTCGAGATATCGACATCGGTCGTAACATTACCCCCCTTTTAGTCATGCTCGTCCCGTGCATCATTTGTTCCATGATGACGCGTCAACCTATCCACATGGACTACCTTTGGTTTTCCCCTAATCCCCTTCCTAATGCGGTAAGTAATGTCATTAATAAATAAATAAATATTCCACAACATTCTACACAACGCTATCTAGACCATGGTAAGCATAGCTTAACTAGCTTGTGTTATGGGATCTAGAATGCGGATAAACATAGTTAGATCCTTTTTTTTATAAATACATACATATTATACATAGAAACACCCAGACCAATGCAAATATACTTATTCATGCATACAAATATTTGCACTGAGCGGGAATCGAACCCGCGCCTCCTGCATTGCAGTCGAATGCACTACCGCTACGCCACGGAGGTCGTCGTCATTGATTCTCGTAATAACCGTATAGGGCCCTTCCCAGCGAGCTTGGAGTTTTGGAGGTTTCCCCTCCTTGCGTAGCGGATTATGAAACCATACCAGTGTTCCTTCTTAAAAACCGTTGGTGTTTGCATTTCTATCGTACCGGGTTTTCATCCTTTCACCTGTCTTCAGATTGATTTCCCGGACCATTCTGTGCACCTCGTCTAGTCGGTTTCGAAGTTCACTCACGTAATCCGTCACGGGCTTAGGACTATCAGGTGGCGTATCGGTTATTGCATCCACTGCTAGCCTAATCTCGCGACCAAAATTCATAAGTGTGTGTCCCATACTGTCATGTACCGCAGATCGATAGGACATCAGGAACAGTGGGATTTTACTGGTCCCAATCTCTTTGGTGTTCATCGACAACTTTAGCCAAGTGATTTTCCAACGTCTGGTTAAACCTCTCGACCATTCCGTCTGACTGCGGATGCGCTGGAGTCGTACGGGTCTTGTTCATTCCAAGGAGTTTGCACATTTCTTGAAATAGAGCAGACTCGAAGTTCTGTCCTTGGTCATAGTGGATCTCCATAGGTGCGCCGTACCGGCAGACCACTTCCTGAACCAGTTTCCTTGCCACAGTGACTTCTTCCTGGTTGGGTATCGCAAATACTTCAGGCCACTTAGTGAAGTAATCTTGCATTACTATGATGTATTTGTTACATTCTTCAGTCATTGGAAAAGGTCCAGCAACATCAATGGCGATACGTCCATCGTAACAATATGTTACATCCTGCCAATGTTTCACTGCTGCAACCTTCAATACACCTTTACACCATGATAGTAATACAAATTGGTAATAAAATTACTTTGAGACTACGAACAAGTCAGCGCATACACCCTAGGATAGCTGATTGCGACGTTAATGTTCAAAATTCTACCATTGTACTACCAAAAGAATTATATGCTTACAGTTTAGAACCTTGCGATGTTTTAATGATCATAAAAAGTTACGTTTTTATTTCTACTTCACGACTGAAACGAGTCAAGAGCACACATTTTTTTTACTATAATATTTAATAATAGTTTCACAAATATAATAAACTACTAAAAAGTATTATCATGTGTACTGGCAATAATAGAAAGGGACACATTGACCTCGTGCTTGCTGTCTCTATCGGCTCGCTTCCCCGTTCGTTTTAAATACAGTTTTCACCCATTTCATTAAAGTCTTATATTGTGTACACGCTTATAGTGAGTGCACATTCCAGATGTACGTAGTACTTATTAGTTCCATGAGAGCGACATTAATACGGTTGTTATTATTATACCCCAGTTTATAAAAAATTAACTAGATGGCACCAGTGGTTTTACTAGCTATAAGCGTATTAGAGAGCGACATTAATACGGTTGTTATTATTATGCTAACTACCGTTTCATTGTTAATAGTAATATTGTATACCTACCTCCGCAAATATATTTGTCATCTTAATAAAAAAGTAGATAGGTTTATTTTGGACCAGTAACTTGTGGCGGTAGTGCAGGCGACTGCTACGCACGAGGTGCGGGTTCGATCCCCGCTCAGTGCAAAAAAGTTGTATGCATGAATAAGACTGTTTGCACTGGTCTGGTCGTGCCTCGGAGGGCACGTTAAGTCGTTGGTCCCAAATGTAAACAAAAATAAATCTAGCTACTACAAAAGTGAAGCCTGAAATTATTTTTTTCAACTGCTACGTTTTCAATGAAACATTGTTATTTAAGTAAACACTGATCAATGAATTATTAGTACTTACGCAATACAAACATATTAAAAGTTAAACTTATAATAAATTGTATAACAATTTACTATTAATAGAATATCACATTTCGGTCAGGACTTATAAAATACTACCACTAAATAAACTAAACAATTATGTTAATACTTCGTGTAACCACCGTTCTGATCGATAACAGCTTGCATGCGGGAACGCATTGAGCTAACGAGGTTTTTACATATATCAGAACCACGTATTTTGTCCCATACTTTTAAGCAATGCTTCTCTAAGGCATCTGGGGTCCGCTCGTTTTGATTTTCCCATCTTTGGACAATAATACCCCACAAGTTTTCAATGGGATTTAAATCCGGCAATCTAGCAGGCCATGGAATAATAGAAATGTTATCATGCCGGCAAAACCACTCTTGCACTCTACGCGAACGGTGTATGGGACAATTATCTTGCACAAACTTTATTACAGGAACTTCTTCCTCAGGAAACACGTTTCGAACTGTGGGCAACATAGTCTCCTCCAACACATCTATATAATGGCAACTATTTGCTCGACTAGGCACTCGAATGATTTCTCCTGGGTCAGCAGCACTCATCCGTCCCCACATGTTCACTGTCATACGACCAGACTCCATATTGGGCACTACGTGATCTCTGCTGTGTCTGGTATTGTCACGTCACGACGCCATAAGGGGACACGGGAAGCCATGGCTACTGGCGACTGGCTAAAGCTGTGCAAGCCAACTTCTGTCAGCCTTCGCTGCCTCCGCTGCGTAATCCTGATGGATCCCTGGCCCATGAGCCGCAAGAGAAGGCAAATCTGCTGCCTAATCTCTTTGCGGCCAACTCCCGAATCGATGATTGTGGTACGCAGCCACCGACACTACCTGACAGTGACCACGCGATGCCTGATATCCATATCAGGCAACGTGATGTCCGTGCAGTGCTGCTATCACTCGATGTCCGGAAAGCCAGTGGTCCGGGTGGTATTCCAGCGGTAGTCTTGCAAAAATGTGCAGCGGAGTTGTCTCCAATGCTTACGCGCCTGTACCGGCTGTCCTATAGTTCGGGTACAGTGCCTTTGCCTTGGAAAGAGGCGAATGTTCAGCCGATTCCCAAGAAGGGGGATCGCTCGGAGCCAGCCAACTATCGACCCATAGCCGTCACCTCAGTGCTGTGCAAAGTGTTCGAGCACATAATTAACAAACAGCTCATGCGGCACCTAGAGGATCACTCCTTAATTAATAACCGGCAATATGGCTTCAGGCTGAAACGGTCAACGGGTGATCTTTTAGCATACGTTACCCATCTTTAGGGTGAGGCATGGACAAGCACGACGAGTCACTGGCAATTAGTCTTGACTTCGCCAAAGCCTTCGATAGAGTCTGGCACAAATCGCTTCTTTCCAAGCTACCTGCCTTTAGTCTGCCTTCTAGGCTGTGCAACTGGGTTGCTAGCTTCCTGCAGGGGCGCCGTATTCGTGTCCTTTGTGACGGACAAGCTTCGGAGTTTCTGCAGGTAAATGCTGGCGTGCCCCAGGGGTCCGTCATATCACCAACTCTCTTTCTTCTGCATATCAACGACATGCTGTCTACCGGCAATGTTCATTGTTATGCAGACGATAGCACTTTACATGGGAGTTATCATGGACATCCTGCGGCCAAGCAGTCAGATATCGCAGAGAAAAGGCAGCTTCTTGTCACTGGGCTTGACGGGATCCTGAATCACATTTCTCAATGGGGCTCTGAGAACCTGGTTGAGTTCAATGCCAAGAAGACGCAGGCATGTGCGTTTACAGCAAAAGTATCTTCTTTCCTTCCCCTCCCTACTCTTCAGAGCACGCCACTGCCACTGCAGGACAATCTCAATATCCTAGGTATGGATGTTCGCTGCAACCTGAATAACAAAAATTACATCGAAAGTATCATCAAAACAGCCTCACGAAAACTCGGAGTCCTGAATAGAGTTAGACGATTTTTCATGCCGGAGCAGCGGTGTCTTCTATACAAGACACAAATTCGCTCCTGTGTGGAATACTGCTCGAATCTCTGGGATGGTTCAGCAAAGTACTTACTAGATGCTCTCGACAGGTTACAGCGACGTGTGGTCCGCATCATTGGGAATCCCGAGGTCACGAACACCCTAGAACCTTTACAGATGCGTAGAGATGTTGCGTCCATGGCTGTATTTTACCATCTGTACCATGGGTAGTGTTCTGATGAGCTCTTCCAATTAGTCCCACCCTCCCCTTTCCTACACAGGACAACGCGTGCAGGTCTTAGATGTCATCCGCACACGGTGCAGAACATACAATCAAGAACCAAGCGGTTCGGAGACTCTTTCCTCTGTCGCACCATTAAGGCCTGGAATTCATTACAAGCTCACGTGTTTCCTTCTTCCTACAGTCCCGGGTCCTTTAAGCGGGGCGTGAAAAAGCATATGATGAGGCCGTCAAGCTGACTGTCACCATTGTCACACGGTATGTGTAAGTAATGGTGACCCTCTTTTCTGTGACTTTGCCTTCAGCTTACCATCAGGCAAGGCGAAGTCCAATTGACGTGTCCTATATAAAAAAAAAGAAAAAAATTTAAACGCCCATGTTGACTCGACTTAAAGGTTTTTTCATCAGTAAACATGACGTTACTCCAGTCGTAATTGGAGTACTCCAACGCGAACTCAAGTTCGCTCTTTTATGGCTGTCCGTCAGTAATAGTTTTACAGCATGCCTCCTAAAATGCAAACCTTCACTGTGCAAGACGCGATGAACAATATCCACACTTGTGTCAAACAAACCGGCGTAATGCTTTGTCGGCATTAATCCATTTTCCTCATAATCCCTCAAGGTCAAAGCTCAAAGGTACAGCGTAGGTACGCTCTGGTGCTTGCAACAGCGCCGAAATATCGGAAACTCAAAATAATGAAACATGGTAAATATCCCATTTATTCTGATACTGATTAAGTTAAACTACAAAAATCTATTATTATTCTATTCCAATCCAACGCATTAGTCATGTGCAATGTTAGCCAATTGATGTGTCTATACGATATATCGTGAAACTAAGTTTTAAGGTTTCGAGTTCGAACCTTGGCGAGAGCATTGTTTTTGTAATTATATTATGTTGATTAATTTGTGTTTGTATAAATTAATGTAATGAAAATATTGATAAAATACAAAAGAAGTGAAAATAATGTTTTGCATATATAATAAACTACTTTGATAGTTTTTTTACATTTGAAAAGTAGCGAGGCGGCATCTAGTGAGATATTTATGAACCATTTTACTTCGTCAACAGTTGGCATTGAATACCGGCGCAAACGATTTAGTATTTGTAATGGCCATGCACTTTTGCAGTTTGCTGTACTAGAGTTTTAATGAATTTTCTTGCGAATGTTCCTAAGCTGCGTGGTTCCCGGCAGAGTAGAATTTGGGCCACCCGAACTCTTCCCATGCAGTGTCGTACAAGGCGACTAAGGGATAGGGCTGTTTAACATCAGACAGATATATACAGCCCAAATTCAACCTCGAGTCAATTATAGTGTCCGGAATACAGCAATAGGCTCATCCCCTATTACGTGGAACCAAGTACAGTTATTTGTGTAATGTGGGTGTTAATTCACCTCTGCCTATTCCTTCGGAGATAAAGCCTGTTATATGTATGTATGTTATATTATAAATAATGGTTGCGCCAATAGCAGTAAATTCAAATCGTCTCTCAATTGATTGACACTGAACGCACGCTCCCTATACCCATCTCCCTCCCGCACTACCTTTAGAGTGAGATAGCAATGGTTTTCACCCCGACCAATGGTTGAAGTGGCCGCATCTTGGCTTCCGTTTTGAACTAGTAGCATCAATGGCGGCGGCGCGCGCGACTCTCAGAAATTAATAATGTTTGTTGGATTTTAACCGCTTTCATAGACCTTTACTGATCGGATTGTGCCTCTCGTGTCCCTCAAGTGATTTAGTGATGTGGGCAGCAACTCCTGAGCCAGGAAGAGAAGACCGGTGCACCGGCTCCGATAGCACGTGGCGTCATAAAGGTTAGTGCATCCTCTCCTAATTTCTTGAGTTGCATTCACTGCCTAAACCACCTCCGCGGCAACCCGATCACCTATCTTGTTTGTTGTGTAAAGTGTCATATGAAACATTTAGCTTCACCCCCCGCAAAATACAGTCCACTAGCTCAGGTGGCATGAGAATCGCGCCACCATTCTTTTTGGTCCTTATCGTACCGGATCCTTAGTCGTAGCTCGCATTTTGTTATTTATTCCATTGGGAATAAACGCACCGCACCTAAATACCTAGTTATTTTAGTAGAAAACCCCGCATCTAGGCATTTAGGTTTAGATCTTAGGTATCCTAGACACCCTAGTGCATAGGCACAGTGTAATACCTAACGCATTTGGCTTTTGATTTTATTTGTTTCAATTTCTAAGTTTTCCGTTCGCCGCTAGCTCGCATCGTATTTACCTAATACCTACGTAGGTAGGTACGCGGTTATACCTCGCTCGCATTTCATTCAAATTCATACGAAAGTATTTTAATTTGAATAGATACTACGCAATACTTAATCCCTGAAATAATAGTTGAACCTAGACAGCGATCTAGCTCGCGTAGGTACGATCTGGTTGTTGTTATGCGCGTTTTGTTCAAGCTTGCACTCGCAGTTATAAGTACCTACCTACCTACGGAATATCGTTCGCGCCGCGTCGCTGTTCTATACCGCTAAGATTAAGTCATTTCATTTGTTGTTTACCGCACTTTAGTTTGATATTTAGTTGTAAAAATGTCCCCAAAGGTTGGTAGTACCGATAGTAAAGTTCAATTGAAACTTTTATACGCTAAAAGAGAAATGATTTACTCTCGCGTACAATCGATTTGTGATAATGCACGCACGTAAAACCTCTGATTTGGCTAATAGAGATTCGTTCTTATGTTCTATAGAAAACTTAGATAGTTTACGCGCGGATTTCGAATCCTTAGTACATGACATCAACGTTTTAGAGTTAGATTTAAATCCCGATTACTCAGTGAGTTATCAGGCCTTGTCGTCGTTTGACGATTTGTATTGTCGTATCAAACGCGTCGCTAGGAGTTTGGAGAAACCGTCTGACCGACCCAATCCCACTCGCGACCGACCTAAGTTGCCACCAATTCAAATACCCGAATTTGATGGTAACATCCGCAATTGGTGTTTATTTATAGATAGTTTTGAGAATACAATAGATAAGAACGTTTCGTTGACAGATCACGAAAAATTGCATTATCTCGTTGAAAAATTAACTGGTAAAGCTATAACCGTTTGCGCTGGAATTACGTTTAGTGCCGAAAATTATAATTTAATTTTAAATACTTTGAAAGCTAAGTATGAGGATAAAAGATCGGTAGCTAATGCATATTTGGATCAGATGTTTGATTTGAAAGCCATTACGGCATGTAACGATCAAAACTTAGAGAAGTTTCTAGATACTTTCGCATCATCTGTTCGCGCCGTAAAGAACTTAAAGATCGAAGACCTCTGCGACTTCTTATTTTTGTATATGGGTTTAAAGAAATTAGATTCCGAAACCATTCGTTTATTTGAGTCGGATCATCGCGGCAATAAAATTCCTAAGTTCGAAGACTTAGAAAGTTTTGTTCGCGAGCATATAAAAATATTGCAACGCTCTTCATCGAAACATGAAGGCGCGAAGAAAGTTGTTAGTTCCGAACGTAAAATAGATGCGTCATCGAGGTCACTGAGGTCAACTCATACTTATGTTAATACCGCACCAGCACATGTACAATCACCTGTTTGCTCTTTGTGTAATACTCATCATTCGCAATTGTACAAGTGTCCGAGTTTCCTAAAATTATCGCCTAATGATCGTTATAAATTTGTTCGCGCTAATCATTTTTGTTTTAATTGTCTCGGTACTAAACACCGCGTTGTTTTATGTAATAGTAGAAATAGTTGTCGCAAATGTCCAGCGAGACACCACACTTTACTTCATTTTGGAAATAGTAACGCCGCATCCAATGTGAGCACAGTTGGTTCGTCGAGCGGTGGCACACCGTCGCATAGCGCGCCACAGCCGCAGCCCGCGCTCGCGCGCGGTCCTGCCCGCCCGGAGACCGCTGCGAATGACGTCACCTTGTGTTCGTTGTCCGCTAGTGCTGCGCTCACTACTGTTATTCTCGCGACTGCTCGCGTTATTATTGTTGATGCATTAGGTAAACCGCACATTGTTCGAGCGCTATTAGATGGCGCTTCGCAAAGTAATTTTATTACTCAAGATTGTTGTCAACGTCTTGGTTTCAATGTTAATAAGCGTTCAACCCGCTCAGTGGTGAAGGGTTTTGGAGGTTTACAGTCAGCTGTTCATGGCACCGTTAAAACAAGGTTTGGATCTCGTTTTAATAATAATATTTGGTTTGACATGGATTCGCTCGTTATAGATAAAATAACTGAACAGTTGCCTACCGTCCCGGTTGACACGTCTTTATTAACGAAATTTAAAGACTTGCCTTTAGCAGATGAGACTTACGCTGTTCCTGGAGTCGTCGATATATTGATCGGCGCTTCGATTCTCCCGCACCTCCAGTTATCTCGTAAGGTTCAAGGGGGACCGACGTACCCCGCTCCGCACGCACTGGAAACAGTTCTTGGTTTTGTTATAATTGGTTCCGCACCCGCTTCTATAGATAGTTTTAGTCACTCGACTGCTTCGTTCTGTTGCACCGTCGAGCCGCCACTGGAGTCTACCATCCGCAAGTTTTGGGAAATTGAAGAGGTCAATGTCCCACCTATCCTAAGCCCTGATGACAAGATGGCTGAGGAGATTTATTGTCGCACGACTACTCGTGATGAGCAGGGTCGTTATGTTGTCGCGCTCCCTTTCAAGGGAGATATTTTTTCGCTCGGTGACTCCCGTGTATCCGATGAAAAACGCTTTCTTTGTTTAGAACGAAAGATGCAGGCGTCTCCAAAGTTAAAGCAAGCCTATGATGAGGTTGTTAACGAATATTTAGATAAAGGTTACATCTCACCTGCGCCTGCGGACACTGACGAGACCCAGCCTTCGTACATTATCCCGCACCACGGAGTTATTAGAGAAGATAAGCTTACTACTAAACTCCGCGTAGTTTTGGATGGCAGTGCTAAGACTAGCACTTCCGTGTCGCATTAATATTAGTAGAATTTTAGCTTTTTCAGACTCAACAGTCGCTTTGTGTTGGGCCCACTCTTCGCCCCATCGTTGGGACACATTCGTCGCTAATAGAGTGGCAAAAATTCAATCTGAATTAGCGCCACAAAATCTCTTTCACGTTGCTGGCACCGACAACCCAGCCGATTGTCTCTCTCGTGGATTGCTTCCTTCGCAAATTTTAGATCACCCGTTATGGTTTAGTGGACCGTCCTGGATTCATGCCGCGTTAGATAAGTGGCCAGTTAGTCAATTCAATCCCACTACGGTTTCCGAACCACCCGAGGGGAAGAAGCACTCGCTTGTTGTATCGGTCCCGCGTGAAGAGTCCCTTATTTTGTTGTTGGCTAATCGCGTCTCGTCTTGGTCGAGACTGTTGCGTTGTGTTGTTTATGTAGGCCGATTTTTGAGAATTTTATCTACGCGCGGTCATATAACCGCCGCTGATTTAGATAAAGCTGAATTGGTCATACTTCGCGAGTTGCAGAAATTTTATTTTGCTTCTGAATTTAAAAATTTAGAATTTAACAAACCTTGTAGTCGTTCTTTCCGACACTTGAAACCATTTTTGGAAGATGGACTCATTCGAGTAGGTGGTCGTTTGAGTAATTCAAGTTTAGGATTTGAACAAAGGCATCCAGTAGTTCTCCCGCGTAAGGACCACGTATTAGATTTGTTAGTAGATTATCATCATAAGGTGAATTGTCACGCTGGTCCCAATTTGTTAATGTCTATTTTGAGACAGAAATACTGGATAATTTCCGCTCGTAATTTGATTCGCGCTAGAGTACACAGATGTGTACCTTGTTTTAAACTCCGCCCGCGTTTTATCGCGCCTGAAATGGCCGATCATCGCTTTTGTCGTGTTGTTCAATCCGCAAAACCTTTCGTACACACCGGCACAGACTTTGCTGGGCCTCTCAAAGTCACTATTGCTCGTGGTCGTGGCATTCGCTCCACGAAAGCTTATATTTGTTTGTTCATTTATATGACAACTCGCGCGGTTCATATAGAGTTGACCGGTGATTTAAGTACGCTAAAATATTTGCCCGCAATAGATGTTGATGACGATAGAATGCACCTTCTAACTCGTCACGCTCTTTTAGATAAATTAGTCCAATCGTTTTGGAATCGTTGGAGAACCGATTGTTTGCACACGCTGCAGTCGCGTCAAAAATGGAATACTCCATCTAACCCAATTACTGTAGGTACGGTGGTAGTCCTTATGACTGGGAATGCGCCTCCTTTGCATTGGCCTCTAGGAGTAGTAGAGGAAGTTTTTCCCGATTCCCGCGGGATAACTCGTGTTGTACGGGTTAAAACCGCAACCGGATCGTATCTGCGCCCGGTTGTTCGCCTCTGCCCTCTGCCTAGCCAGCAGTAGGCACGAGTTCAAACCTAGGTTTATATTTTAGTTGTTATTTCCCAAACCTAGATTTAGATTAGACTTTAGATTTGTTCCGCATTTTTCGTTTTGAAGGTAACCCTTCAAGCCGGGGGGAATGGTTGCGCCAATAGCAGTAAATTCAAATCGTCTCTCAATTGATTGACACTGAACGCACGCTCCCTATACCCATCTCCCTCCCGCACTACCTTTAGAGTGAGATAGCAATGGTTTTCGCCCCGACCAATGGTTGAAGTGGCCGCATCTTGGCTTCCGTTTTGAACTAGTAGCATCAATGGCGGCGGCGCGCGCGACTCTCAGAAATTAATAATGTTTGTTGGATTTTAACCGCTTTCATAGACCTTTACTGATCGGATTGTGCCTCTCGTGTCCCTCAAGTGATTTAGTGATGTGGGCAGCAACTCCTGAGCCAGGAAGAGAAGACCGGTGCACCGGCTCCGACAGCACGTGGCGTCATAAAGGTTAGTGCATCCTCTCCTAATTTCTTGGGTTGCATTCACTGCCTAAACCACCTCCGCGGCAACCCGATCATCTATCTTGTTTGTTGTGTAAAGTGTCATATGAAACATTTAGCTTCATCCCCCGCAAATACAGTCCACTAGCTCACGTGGCCAATCGCGCCACCAAATTAGAAAAATAAACGACCGCGTTTAGTGAACTGAGAGAAAACTCAATATTGAGTTAAGCTCGCCTTTGTACACCAAGATGTATTTGAGATTGCCTGTTGATGTATTATTTTTTTGTGTACAATTAAAAAAATAAAAGCATTTTTACGAAAGGACAGTAAATTTGCATCGACTAGTGTTTGCATGTTCGCATCATGAAAATGTTCGAAGTGATGTTTCGTTCAATCCTTAACTCGGTTCGATATCGACCAATTTAAAAATGGTGGGGAGTCCACGATACTCAATGTGCATATAATGAATCTAATAGGCCCTAAGAATAATACTGTAATACCCTTTTCTGTTCAATGTTTCATAATATTAAACAAAGACAGTAATATTGTAATACGGGAGTTCCCCTTTTTGTTCTCTACTTCATCATATGAAACAGGGTTTCCCGTATTACAGTATTATTACAAAGTCCTATTATATACTAAAATAAAACAGTATTGCGGTTTTATTAAAGTCAAAGTAAAAAAATAATAAAAAAATTAAATAAAATAACCGCGGTAGCCTAGTGGGTAATGGACTGCTGAGATGAGGTCTCGGGTTCGATCCCAGGTCTTACCATGCTTTTCGAAGTTATGTGTGTATTTATCGCAGGTTTATAAATGCCCGGTTAATGGCAATAGGCTCGCCACCTATTACATTGGGACCTAAACTGGCGAAATATGGGTGCTAGCACCTCAGCCTACCCCTTCGGGTATATAGCCGTGAATTTGTGTTATGTAATGCTAAGTTGCTAAGTATGCTAAGTTATGTTATGTAAAACAACCATTTTATTCTGCATACACCATAAAATCGACACTTACAAAACGTCAATACAAAAGGAAATATGAAAACTAGTTTACCAAATGGGCTATCGGTTCGAAACCCGGCCCTGACCTGAGAAGACTACGTCAAGAAATTATTTTTTTGGTAATTTTTTTTATACCACTTAGGTGGCAGACAAGCACACGGCCCACCTGATGGAAAGTAGTTACTGTGGCCTATGGACGTGTGTAACACCAGATAAGCCACCCTCGCGCTGCCGAACCTGTAAGCACTGAGTTTCTGTGCCGTCAGTGTAGAGGACAAAGGAGGACAAGCCTTTAGTCATCCCACTGACAGCACAAATTCTCCTGTGAGCTCTGGCTACCCTACTCACCGCTGGGAACACTACACGAAGTTATTATAGGAGGTACTTTCTCACTCGGACTGCTCAATTGGGCGGAAATACCCCCGTGTCCTACTTCCTTGAAAAACGACTGAAAGACTACTGAAAAAATCACGCTTTAAAAATAATTAAACAAGAAAATATCAAGAATAGCCGTGGTCGTATGCCACTTAGTCTAACAAAACAATAGATTGTAGGCAAAAGTGGTATACGACCACGGCTATCCTTGATATTTTCTTGTTTAATACTTTTTAAAGCGTGATTTTTCAGTAGTGTTAGTTGTAGTTTTAGTTTTAAGTTTATTTTTTTATTAATATTATTTTGGAGCAAGCAACGGCTAAAATATATACATATTTGCAATGTACTAATTAAGCCCTTTCAAATGATACCAAACACGACATATTTATATCATGATTATTTTTTAACACAGTACTTTCAGAATTTTTTTTTTTTTTTACGTGCGCAAAATCCCCACGGATACCTCCCCCCCGGAGCCGGTGGAGGAGGTTATGTCGGACACGAACCGACCAAAACGCACGCTGCCTGTGGGTCGTTTTGGTTGCCGAAGGTGAGGTTGACAGGCATATCCCTCGCACCCCGGCCGACCCAGGGCCATCTCTCACGATCTGGCCCTCTTCTCGGGTGTGGGGACTACAGAGTCCCCAACTCGTCCCCGGAAACGGGGAAGCGCGCCACGCGCGCCACCGCCGCGGCCTGCTTCTGCCAGGGTGACAGGCGGCTTCACCTGTCACCCCCAGGCCGGCGCTCATGGGGGGCGGAGGTCGTTCATCGACCACCGACGCCCGAGTTGCCTTCGTACGCGGGCAGCTTGTCTTGCGATCCTTCGTCGCTCCTGCTGCCGCTCCCGCCCCGCCTCCTCCTTCACGAGCATTACTTGCTCGCAGAAGGAGGCGCCGGCCGCCCACGCGTCCGCGCAGCGAACCATCGCCGCGAGCAAGGTGGAGAGCGTGAGAACTCTCACTCCCAGGGCCGCCACAAGCTCCCGCCTCGGCGTCTCCCACGCCGGACACTCGGTGAGCGTGTGCGGACCTGAGTCCTCGCTCGCGTCGCAGTGATGGCACTCGGACGTTGGCTCTTTCTGCATTCGACGCAGATACTTTCCGAAGCATCCGTGCTCGGTGATCATCTGCGTCAGACGGTACGAGAGGCTGCCGTGTGGCCTCTCTAGCCACTCCCCCATGATGGGTCTTACCGCCGTTACTACGGCGTGCCCTGCGCCTGGTTGCCCAAGTCGTATCTCCCATTCCGCCACCATTTCCCTGTGGAGCCGGGATCTCACGGCCCGAATTTCTTCGGGCTCGGGATCGTGACCCCGCTCCCGCGCCGCCCTTCGGAACCGGTATAGCGCCGAAAGGCATCTCGCTTCCAGGATCCATGGTGGCGATCCGGCGAGGAGACTCGCCGCGTTGAATGATATCGTGCGGTACCCCCTTATGATACGGCACGCCAACTTCCGCTGCGGACGCTGCAGCAGAAGCATGTGCCGATCACTCAGGGTGTCCGCCCACACGGGACACCCGTACAGGGCCATGGACCGCACGACACCCGCGTAGAGTCTCCTGCAGGAGTCCTTCGGGCCCCTCAGGTTGGGCAGTAGCCGCGCCAGAGCGTTGGCTGTGCCCGCCAATTTGGGGCCCAGACTTCGGAAGTGCTTCCCGAAGTCCCACCGGCCGTCGAGCACGAGCCCCAGATATTTCATCTGGGGCTTGATGCCGATGAGAGTGCCTCCCACTGTGAGACTGGAACCAGGTGGTGGCGTGCGCCGAGGTCCATGAAAGAACATGGCCTCGGATTTATGCAAAGCCACCTCAAGGCCCAGCCGCCGGATCCGTTCCACGACTTGAGCAACCGCGGTCGTGCCCTCAGGATCGCTTCGCGGTGTGTAGCCCCGCTCGCCGTCACTAGCGTGTCGTCCGCATAGCACGTGACGGCGGCGCCGTCCGCAAGCTCACCGCGAAGCACCCAGTCGTATCCAATGTTCCACGGTAGCGGCCCGAGAACCGATCCCTGTGGAACACCGCACGACATCTCACGCCGACCGACGCCGGTCGCACTTGGGTAGATGACGGCTCTCTCCGTCAGGTACGCCCCGACTATGCGGCGGAGGTAGAGAGGCACGCCGTGGTACACGAGTGCCTCCCTGATGCAACTCCAGGGCAAGGTGTTGAACGCGTTGGAGATGTCCAAGGACACCGCCAACGTCACCTCACCCCGGGCAACTGCCTCCTCCGCCAAAGTCCTCACGCGCATGATGGCATCCACGGTGGACCGCCACCGGCGGAAGCCATATTGGGCATCCGCCAGGTCCGGCCCCCCACCAGAGAGGTGCTCGACGAGGCGCTTCGCAATAACTCTTTCAGTACTTTCAGACTGCAAGAGGGCGCTACATAAGATTCTGTAATACGTCATATAACCTATTCTATTCTATATTATATTTAAGACGCTTCTAATGATATCTCATTTGTCTAGTTCTTTTTTTTTACGTGCGCAAAATCCCCATGGATACCCTCCCACTGGAGCCGGTGGAAGAGGTTATGTCAGACTTGAACCGACTAAAACGCACGCCGCCTGTGGGTCGCTTTGGTTGTCGAAGGTGAGGTTGACAGGCTTCGCACCCCGGCCGACCCAGGGCCATCTCTCACGATCTGGCCCTCTCTTCGGGTGTGGGGACTACAGAGTCCCCAAATCGTCTCCGACGCGGCCTGCTTCTGCCAGGGAGACAGGCAGCTCCACTTGTCACCCCCAGGCCTGCGCTCATGGGGGGCGGAGGTCGTTCATCGACCTCTGACGCTCGAGTTGCCTTTGTACACGGGCAGCTTGGCTTACGATCCTTCGTCATTCCCGCTCCCGCCCCGCCTCCTCCTTCACGAGCATTAATTGCTTGTCGAAGGAGGCGCCAGCCGCCCACGCATCCGCGCAGCGGACCATCGCCGCGAGCAAGGTGGAGTGGTGAGAACTCTCACTTTCAGAGCCGCCACAAGTTCCCGTCTTGGCGTCTCCCAAGCCGAACACTCGGTGAGCGTGTGCGGCCCCGAGCTCGGACGTTGGCTCTTTCTCCATCCGACGCAGATACTTCCCGAAGCACCCATGCATGGTGATCATCTGCGTCAGACGGTACGAGAGGCTGCCGTGTGGTCTCTCTAGCCACTCCCATATGTCTAGTTCTAATAAGTGGTTGGGAAGCTATGAGGTACAGACGAACCTATATACATACATTACTTACATACATACATACATACATAGCTGGTCCAAATCATAACCCTCCTTTGGCTTCGCCGTAGTCGGATAAATAGAAATACAAACTTACCAGTGGCATTAAAAGAAAATATATTCATATTGATGTAATTGAATTACAAAACTAACCGAATTTAAATTTATACATAGGTTACACTAAAAGTTTCCGGAACTGGCCACTTACATAAACAATATTTAAAAATTTATTACAACATTTGAAAATAGAACTCTTTGGCTGTAGAATACAGTTTGTTTCATCTGACTGTCTTTTGTTTTTACCTTGTGGCGCCATTTAAAAAATTGTGTGTCTGCATCAACATGGATTTAACTCGGGAAAATTTTCGTAGTATGATTTTCTACGATTTTAAGTGTAATTTGACGGCTCAACAGAGCATCGCTCGGCTTGAAACAGCTTTTGGCGATAAAGCTCCATGCAAGACGACTGTTTATAGCTGGTTTGCAGAATTCAAGCGTGGTCGTATCAATCTCAGTGACGAATCTCGCGATGGTCGGCCGTCCACCGCTGTGACCAACAAAAACATCGATGCTTTGCGCCGTATGATTGAAACAGACAGGCATGTGACCTACCATGAAATTCGCGCATCCTTAGAAATAGGCATGAGTCAAATACAATCAATCCTACACAAACATTTGGGTGTGAGAAAGCTGTGCTCGCGGTGGATCCCACATAACTTGACCGAGGATCAAAAAACGGACCGCGTCACTTGGTGCAGTGCCATGCTTACCAGATTCAACGAAGGTGCGTCAAATTTGGTGTGGGACATAGTAACAGGTGACGAAACATGGATTTATTGCTACGATCCCAAAACAAAGCAGCAATCGAGCGTATGGGTCTTTCAAGATGAGCCGAAACCAACCAAAGTGGCGCGCGTGAAAAGTGCATCTAAGCGGATGATTGCTTCTTTTTTTAATAAAACTGGACACGTGGCTACTGTTGCTTTAGAAAATCGTCGTACTGTGAATAGTGACTGGTACACGACCATTTGTTTGCCGGAAGTTATTGACGAACTCCGTAAAAATAACCGTAAACGCCGTATCATCCTGCACCACGACAATGCTAGTTCTCACACGACCAGACAGACAAACGACTTTTTGAAGGCGAAAAATGTAGAACTCATGAGTCATTCTGCATACAGTCCCGACCTGGCACCTTGTGACTTTTATCTGTTCCCAAAAATTAAGAACCAATTACGCGGCCAACGATTTTCATCACCAGAAGAGGCTGTCGAGGAGTATGAAAAACACGTTTCAGAGGTCACCACAGAGGAGTGGCACAAAAGTTTTCAAAACTGGTTTGATCGAATGAAAAAGTGCATAAACACCAAGGGAGATTATTTTGAAAAACAATAAATTAATTTTGTACCTTTAATAGTATTTTTTCATATTCATTCCGGAAACTTATAGTGCGCCCCACGTATGTTTTATTTTATTCATAATAGATTAAGCTTTGAAACATGAGCTTATTTTAGGCGTACTGCAGACAGGAATTGAATGACAGAGGAGACCATATTTGTATTTATAGCATTCAATCATAAAATTTTCCTTGACTCTGACGCATAGTTTAACATAATTCATTAATAATAATTAATTATATGTACGTATATGAACGGGTCTATATGAATGCAGCCTGATATGGGTCCACTTTAAATAATAATTAATTAATTTATTATATTTAAATTAATGATTTCCATGAATTCTTTAAATTATTTTTCAATAAAGTGGATGATAATTAAATAAACATAAAAATAAAATAAAAATAACAAAAAGATGATTTGAAATAGTTTATTTTTCTATTTAAAATAATTATTAATTTAAAAGTAACAACACTTTAAAAATAAAAATTTTCTTGTCTTTAAAATTTTATACACTTTTCCTAACGAAGACGATTTTATTCAAATAGACGAACAAATAGAAGACTTCAAGGTTCGATTGCCTGTAGCACTTGATATAAAAAATGCTTGGTTTTGCCCAGTTTCCCGAGTTCAAGTTCTGTTTACTCTTTCACCTTCTTATTACTTGGCCTCCATTAGACTTCTCAAGTACTAACTGCTATCAGAAACCGAAGTTCAAAAATATTTTAATTTATATTCATACACAACACTTGAGATCTTTGAAATTTTTCCTAAATATCTAACAAAATTTACAAAATTATTTATTTCTACTTAATTTAATCATGTGGTGAACATAAACAAGATGAGGAATGGGTGAAATGAAGATATTAGAGGAAGTTTTAAAGTTGTAGTACCAGTGAATAAAAAATTGAACCACATCCTTACGTAGGGAGAAAAGGTGAAAGTAATATTGTTAAAAAGGTTCAAAATATGAATATGAGAGACTTTAGAAGTCGTGCTGAAATAAAGTGGATGGAACGCGTGAAAGAGGATAATGACAATGTATAAAATAATTAAGGAGATGATATCTGGCATTAATATGGAGGAGAAAGACATTGCAGCGAACCCAAATAATAATTGGGATAAGGGCAGGTAGATGATAATGATGATTTAAATCTTCTTGTCATATCTGCACATACAGCAGACGGGGATACCAGTCTTGGTCCTCGCCTTCTCCATCTTATACTTGCCATCATAGCCAGGCTCTGTACTCAGAACCAAGAAATCGTAATGCATGTATTTGTTCTGGCAATACATTTTATGGTGCTTTACCACGTTTCTCATGAAATGGTCCGTCCTGCCTGATATCGGACCTTCGTTTCTGTAAAAAAAAGTAATTATTAAAATTTGATAAAGTTTTACTAAATAGTTTAAGCTGATAATTACAATTGAAATAAGGAGAAGAAAGTGAAAGATGGTTTATGATTATGTTAAAATTGAAAAAGAAGATAAAATAAAATAAAAGTATTGTGTGCAGCTGAAGTCTGTAAAATTTTATAATTTTTATGCAACAACCAAAATATCAAAGCTTAACAAGTTTGTAATCCGGTGTTTGATATAATTATTTTTATAATTCAGAGAGAATTTTATTATAACGCGAATGCCACAAAGGTGTTAAAGTACTTTTTCAGCTTTATGTATCAATTTATATTATGAGATATCAATACTTACTCGCACATCTTGACGCTAAACTCCTGCTGAAATCTGCCTTCCAATTGCACAACGACGCGGTCTCTGCCGGCCTCATCCACTATGTAATAAATAGTATCACTCTGTAAACACAATAAATCTTTATTATTTACCAAATATTTGGTAAAGAAAGACACAAAAATGAAACACCATGAGGCCTTTAGTAATTTGGATATAGTATTTTCATTCAAAAGGCAGTTGCTTATATATATCGGTTGCTCAACAGAAATAAAAAATAATAATATAGGTATTTAAACTATCGTGGTCACTCACATCAGTATCACAATAAACGGTATATTTACCATGTTTCATTGTTTTGAGTTTCCGATATTTCGGCGCTGTTGCAAGCACCATGATTACGGAGGAACTGGAGTAGAGGCGGTGAACAGAGAAAATTGTTTTTTTCCTAGGAGTAATTATATCGATCTACCCTCTTTCGAGTCCTTTTACTACGCGTATCTGCACTACTATTGGTTTCACTCTCACTACAAACTCGAACCCGATCTCGATCACGTTCACGACACACGATGCTTACTGTATCCACTCGCGATTTTGTTTTGTTGAAAAAACAATGAAACATGGTAAATATCCCGTTTATTGTAATAAAAAATAATAAACATGGTAAATATCCCGTTTATTGTAATAAAAAATAATAAACATGGTAAATATCCCGCTGAGTTTTACACTAGTAATGTGAATGACCATGCAAATCTCAAATCATACAGTTGCTTAATGTTTAATGAGTCGGTTTTGCGATCGAGAGATCCCGGGTCCACTATTGACGTGTATATAATAAGGTTCAAAGGGAATACTATTACTTAATTTAGTTTTGTTATTAATGTTGATTAATGTTGAATGGCAACTATAATTTTAAATGTAATATTTTAAATTTATTTATTGAATGTTACATGAATATTTACTGAATAATTTGATTGACGGAATTAATGAAGAATCCATTGACATTTGTTATTTTGAGTTGTTATAATTTGATTATGATTATTGCTATACATACATTTATATATATTCACGCCTTTATCCCCGAAGGGTTAGGCAGAGGTGAATTAACACCTACATTTCACCAATCATTGTTTTCGGTGCCACGTAATAAGGTGTGAGCCTATTGCCGTTTTCCGGGCACTATTTTTGACTCGAGACATATCTGTGCCTGAGTTTGAGCTGTATATTATATCTGTCTGATGTTAAACAGCCCTATCCCTTAGTCGCCTGTACGGCACCACATGGGAAGAGATGGGGTGGCCCTAATTCTACTCTGCCGGGAGCGACGAGCTATAAGTAATAATAAAATTGTATTCTCTTTAAAAAAAATATAGGACGGTATTAAACATTTACGGTATAAAAAATTTATAGTAAAATGCCGAATGAAACTGTAATAATATGTTTCCTTAAATTATATTTGCAGCCGCTTTAGTGGTTGAGTATGGTGATGCAATTAATTAATTATAACGATATCATGTAAATCGTAAATAAATGATTTTATTTGTTTGCCTAGTAGTATGGGTAATGGACTGTTGAGATGAGGTCTCGGGTTCAAGCCCAGGTTTTACCATGGCACACAACAATAACTTTTCGATGCTCTTCGAAGTTATGTGTGTATTTATCGCAGGTTTATAAGTGCCCGGTTAATGGCAATAGGCTCCACCATCCATTACATTGGGACCTAAACATAAACTGGCGAAATGTGGGTGCTAGCACCACCTCTGCTTACCCTTTCGGGGATATAGGCGTGAGTTTATAAAAAAAAAATGTTTTACAATACTCACATTAGATGTGGCACGACAATCGTAATCGAACGGTGAGCCTTCTCGATCTGCGTATGACCCAAAGACATCTACTGGGGCATCTTTATCGGCAACCACCTGGAACGCGTCAAAATCACGATTTAAAAAAAATAAATCTTATTTTACTACTGTTGAACATGTTCTGTTCTAGCGTCCTTAAGGTAGACTTTCGAACTAAGCGTCACCAATGTCGCGTCTGAAAACGCTGTCACAGAGGCACTGTGACGTCATTGACGCCGCGTTTGTCGCTGAGCTCGAAAGTCATTCCCTAGAATTTCATACATTTATGTATGGAACATCTATCTGTGGCTCTGTCGCGGCGTCACAGTCGCGGCGCCACTGACGCTATTGACGCTCGCTTCGAAAGTCTACCATTAACTATATATTGTTTTAATTTATTATTTTGATTTATCATTAAACAGGCATATAAACCAAAATAAATATTGATGAATGAAGAATATAGATTCCTATTCTACTGTAACCATTGCTACCATTAGTCCAGTATTTTAGTAATGTAATTTTTCTCTGAGCCTTGGTTACTTAGGTAGACTTTTTGTACTGTCAGTGGGAAGACCAAAGGCTTGTCCTTATTGTGTCTTGTACTGAAATCACAGAAACTCTCTGTTCTTATAGGATAGGCAGCACGAGTGTGACTAACCTCGAAGTTGCACACGTTCATAGATCGCGGTAACTACTTTCCATCAGGTGGGCCACGTGCTTGTCTGCTACCTAAGTTGCATAAAGAAAGAAAAGGGAAAACAAAGGGCAGATCTATTATATATTCCGTAACCGACTGCAATCTAAGTTCCATAGCCCACTAACGATATCGATTTTCTGTGATTATACCAGTATTTTAGCAGTTACCCACTACTAGTTTTACTTTAAATATTAGTAATATAATATTATAATAAACATTGCAAACTCACCAATCCAGACACGTCCTTCAAGAGGTCCTCAACAATATCTATGGGATAGTTTTCGTTGTCAAAACAGAACTCCATGTCTTCGTCCTTGCAGGATTTTGGCATCTCAACTGAAAACACAAAATCATTTTTAAAATTACAGAATCGCTGATCGCTACTACCGAGATCAGCCATTGATGCAATAAGATTACCAATATTTGAAACACTTCTTTATATAAATAATTTTCTATAAGGCTGTTATTTGAAAATTTTATAAGCAACAGCAGGGTAAGTACTTGGATCAAATATTTATCTTACAATTAAAAGACTATAGGTCTGCTGGCTCATACCCCATCTATAATACATTGATATGGTTTGAGCCAGCAGACCATATCAATGTATTATTTAGTCTTGCGATCTACATTTCCAAAAATAATTTTATCAATTTAAGTGATTTCTTTTTTTTTATTATGCTTAAGAATTTACAGTAGTTTTAGATATATACATACTTACAATCACGCCTTTATCCCCAAAGGGTTAGGCAAAGATGAATTAACACCCACATTTCACTAATCATAGAATTCGGTCCCATGTAGGTAATAGGGGGTGAACAAAACCGACTTTCGGAAGTCTGAGCTGTATATATCTGTTTGATGTTAAACAGCCCTATCCCTTAGTCGCCTTGTACGACACCGCATGGGAAGAGATGGGGTGGTCCAAATTCTACTCTGCCGGGTAGTTTTACAGTGAGTTCAATTATAGATTCGTTACTTTCCTTTTAGTTCCGTTTTACTTCCCTCCTTTTATTTTCACTTTTATGCTATACACGGTTAATAATGTTACAATTCTAAATACTTACAAGTCGAAGGGTCAAATACTGATCGTACCCTAGATTTTCTAGTGCGTCTTCCAGCTACAACTCCGGAAAGCATTACCTAAACATAAATAAATTCGTAAGCGCTATTTCACTTATATAATATCTTCTCTATATCGTAAGTTACACACGAATGTATTATAATTGTACGCTCTGTTATGGACGAGCCAATACTCCATTGTACTAATATAGGCATTACTTGCTTAAAAGGAGGCTTCCATTTCAAAATTGTAACGCCAAACTGTATTATACAAATCAATTATATTTTGTTTTCATATAAAATGAAACATTTTATATAGAGAGATTATATTGAATGTTGAACGTATCTTTGTTCTCTTTATGACAATTATATACCCGATATCGTAAATCGGAATATTCTCTATTAAAATTCATTAACGTTACAAATAAAGTACATCAATTGTGTTACAAATAAATTTAATAAACACAAACTTACCAGTGACAGTAAAACAAGATATATATTCATATTGATGTAGTTGAATTGCAAAACTAACTGAATTTAAATTTATTTATTTTAATTTGTTTACAACAAATCAAGCTACGAAGCGTGCTACTCTGATCGTACTGAAGGTATTGCTTCAGGCAGGAGACCATGTTTGTATTTATAGGGTTAAATTACCTATGTAATTTTCCTTAAACCAGACGCGTTGTTTACATAATTAATTATTAAACCGTATTATGTATAACGTATATCCATATATTTCATATCAATAGCCGGTTAAGACCCTTACAAAACTATGTAATTTACGTAATAATCCATTTGATACATACATATAATCACGCCTTTATCCCCGGAGGGTTTTCCCGGGTGCCTACAATATGGGGTTCTTCAAGAGGGGCATCAGAAGGTTTCTTCATGGTCGGCAGTGTGAGTGTGACACCCCTGGTGTTACATACGTCCATAGGCCACGGTAACCGCTTCTCATCAGGTGGGCCGTGTGCTTGTCTGCCAACTAAGTGGTATGAAAAAAAAAACGTTAGGCAGGGGTGAATACCATAATTCATCAATCAATAAATTCGGTCCCACGTGATAGGGGGGCACAATTTTTGACTCAAGCCGTGTATCGAAGGCTGAGTCTGGGCTGTAATATATTTGTCTGATGTTAAATTTTATAAAATACAAAATCCTGATAAATTCTCCATAAATCAAGTAATGATTGAATTGATAAGTTATTTCTCGTATTTTTTATTTATACTCTTTTCTCTTTCATTATAATATACTCCAGCCTTCTGGCCACCCTCCCGGTTGACATCGATGAGGAGGAATTCTTTGATGCCTGAACCTGCAGAATTGTATAGGTATATATTCTGTAACGTTTTTATATTTTAATTTAGATAACTGCCATGTACATTATGTAAATAATAAATAAACTCCAGTATTTATTAAATTTATTATTTATTTAATACTAAAATAACCACAAAGCTATGGTTAGGTTATGTTGACTTCGCCATACCAATATTGGAAACCAGCTTGCAGTAGACAATACAATAATATTGTATTATTGTTTAAGCCAATGTTAGAAAATTCAAACGAATATTATTTTTATTATTCTTTATTGTACACTTTCAAGGCATTTATACAAATAAGTGAAATATTATTATAAAATTTAATAATGTTACATATTGAAATAAAAATAGTTTGACAGATTTATCACAATTGTTATATTTGTGTATCTACTATTGGTCCTGCCACCACATGCTTTCTAAAAAACAACCAATCAACCGAAACTGTGCGAAATGAGTGTATTTTGTCATTTAGGACATGTCAATTTGACTTCACCTCACCTGAAGAAGATGAAGAACAAATCTCAGGAAAGACACATATTGAGAACTCACTTGTACTTTTCCACATTATTTTTTTTATTTATTATTTACGGCATCCTTAAAGGTTTGCCGTGTTACGTGCTCTGCCTACACCAATTCCGCAAGCCCGCAAGTTTGCCTCGTGCCACACAGTTGCGCAAGATCGAACCTTGGTATTGCAGAATCGGCGCCTCGTGTCGTCGCCGATCACGCCACATTAAAAGTGCTGACGCTTAAAACTGTTTTACCTAATTACTAATAATTAAAACGTCACTTTGGTACTAGCATCGTCCAAGTCTAGACATAAGATATTTTAATTGTAAAACTTTTTATTGAATTAAATTAATTTTTATAAATTGGTTTTTTTTAAGTCCTCCGGCTGTCACCTTCGTAATTGACGCAGTCGGTAGGATATTCGAGGCAGTGCGCGGCGCGGTATAGGTTTCCAAAAATCGTTAACCTGCTGACTCCGATAGTCGCTGTCGGTATCTCTATACCTCATCGAATATCTGAACTTAGAAGACGCAGCCGAGGGCAGTATCCAGCTATCGATACGCAAGAAGAACCAATGTATATGTAAGTGCTTGAAACTTTTCTAAAGTGTTGCTTCCTTGTCTTTTCCTTACCTGTTTAAATTAATATACCAAGATTTTTCACCCACGGAAAGCCCGTGCAAAATCTGTCTCCTCTAGACAGACACGTAGACGTATAGAATTAGATAGTAATAGGTTTTTAGACTCAGATAGCTTAGATTTAGATATATTATTTAGTGTCGAGTTAAATAATTCCGAAATGGATTTCAACCCAGACATTATATACAAAGCCTTGCGCGCAGTACCCGAGTTTGAAGGCAATCCGAATGTTCTAACGCGATTCATTAAGATATGCGACCAAGTCGTATTACAGTATGTGAAAAACGAACCTGGTTACGAACTAAGTAATTTATGTGCAATAAATGGCATCCTAAATAAAGTTTTTCTTCTGCATATCAACGACATGCTGTCTACCGGCAATGTTCATTGTTATGCAGACGATAGCACTTTACATGGGAGTTATCATGGACATCCAGCGGCCAAGCAGTCAGATATCGCGGAGAAAAGGCAGATTCTTGTCACTGAGCTTGACGGGGTCCTGAATCACATTTCTCAATGGGGCTCTGAGAACCTGGTTGAGTTCAATGCCAAGAAGACGCAGGCATGTGCGTTTACAGCAAAAGTATCTTCTTTCCTTCCCCTCCCCACTCTTCAGAGCACGCCACTGCCGCTGCAGGACAATCTCAATATCCTAGGTATGGATGTTCGCTGCAACCTGAATAACAAAAACTACATCGAAAGCATCATCAAAACAGCCTCACGAAAACTCGGAGTCCTGAACAGAGTGAGACGATTTTTCACGCCGGAGCAGCGGTGTCTTCTATACAAGACACAAATTCGCTCCTGTGTGGAGTACTGCTCGCATCTCTGGGACGGTTCAGCAAAGTACTTACTAGATGCTCTCGACAGGTTGCAGCGACGTGCGATCCGCATCATTGGGAATCCCGAGATCACGAACACCCTAGAACCTTTACAGCTGCGTAGAGATGTTGCGTCCATGGCTGTATTTTACCGTCTGTACCATGGGGAGTGTTCTGATGAGCTCTTCCAATTAGTCCCACCCTCCCCTTTCCTACACAGGACAACGCGTGCAGGTCTTAGATGTCATCCGCACACGGTGCAAAACATCCGATCAAGAACCAAGCGGTTCGGAGACTCTTTCCTCTGTCGCACCATTAAGGCCTGGAATTCATTACCAGCTCACGTGTTTCCTTCTTCCTACAGTCCCGGGTCCTTTAAGCGGGGCGTGAAAAAGCATATGATAAGGCCGTCAAGCTGAGTGTCACCATTGTCACACGGTATGTGTAAGTAATGGTGACCCTCTTTTCTGGGATTTTGCCTTCAGCTTACCATCAGGCAAGGCGAGGTCCAATTGACGTGTCCTATATAAAAAAAAAAAAAAAAAAAAAAAAAAAAGTTATGGGCTCGGCAGCCCGCACGATAAATGCATATGGCATACCTGAGAATTGGATAGGAATTCGGAATGCATTAATTAATAATTTCTCTGACCAACGAGACGAGACAGCCCTTTATAATGACATGTCCCTATTGACCCAAGGAAGTAGCACTCCGCAAGAATACTATGACAAATGCCAGACCCTTTTCAGTACCATCATGACTTATGTCTCTTTACACGAGCATATACCTACTACAATTGAGGCCAAACGCGATCTTTATCGAAAATTAACGTTACAATCATACGTTAGAGGTCTTAAGGAACCTTTAGGGTCCCGCATACGATGTATGAGACCCGAAACTATCGAAAAGGCTCTAGAGTTTGTCCAACAGGAAATGAATGTACTGTACTTACAACAACGTAACGAGAGCATCCCCGAGCGGCGTAACGCAGTAGCGTTACGCCATCAACGGCACCTTGTGGGCTGAAGACGTAGTAACGTCTTCAGCCCACAAGGTGCCGTTGATGGCCCATCCATCCGCACCCAGACCTTTTAGCTTTCCTAGCGCAGGGCCCAGCTGGCATAAGCCCATGCCTATGCCACCACAGCAGCAGCAGCCGTGGAGACCAGGTTTCCAGCCTATGCAGGTACCTAATCGTCCTCCCAATATGTTCAATCGCACCCAGCAAATGTTTCGCGCTCCCCCACCGAATTACAACCCCCAGAGCAATGTATTTAAATTACCGAACAGAAATCCCCAAGTTACGAATACCGGTCCAAAACCTATGAGTGGTGTTAGCCACTTCACACCGAGACTAATGGTCTCGGTGTGAAGTGGCTAACACCACTCATAGGGTTCGCGGAACACGATTGGCGTAGATCTGGAAATCCACCCCCCAATAATTACTTCAAGGCTCGTGAGATGAATTTTAACCAAATGACTCAATATGACGACTCCTATGACTATGACTATCAATACGAACAAGTTGACGATCCGTATTACTATGACTATTCAGACTATCATAACCCCGAGAACTATACACCGGATTTTTATTCGTATGACCCGAGTAACATACAATATGAGGTCCCGAGTGACGATAACGGCACGCAGACGTCCCTATCTCGTACACCGAATGATAAGGATGATAAGGAAGTTAAGGATTTTTACAAGGATCCGAGTCCCCGCAAATCAAAATAGAATTGAACTTACAAACTAAAAGAGGGTTACGCTATATCCAAATTTCAGATCCCCCATTAAAATTACTTGTAGACACTGGCGCTAATCAATCTTTTATGAGTCCCGAGACTGTTTAAAAGTACTTCTCCCAAATCCCACTGAACTACGATCCGTTTGAAGTAACTAATGCGCGAGTAACTAGTATGCACGAGTATTCGATCACTATACCAAATTTCGTAGAGTTCAACGACCAGTCTAATGTAAAGTTTTTCATTTATAAATTCCATAACCATTTTGACGGCTTAATAGGACTAGACTTGTTAGATGGAGCTCAAATAGACCTTAAAGATAATTATTTAATTACGGACTATACTAGAATACCCATTCACCTTTACCAATGTAAAACACCCAAGTATCAGGAGACAATTCCTGCTAACTCTTCGAAATTAATTAGTATACCTATCTATAGACCCGACGGAGACATTGTGGTCCCGCAGCAATCATACTGTAATTGTACTATTCATGAATGTATCACTACAGTTACAGATCGTACTGGTATCATTGAGATAGAGAACCCAACCGATTACGATATTCCCGTTAAGTTTGAACTCCTTTTACAAGTACAACTATTCAATACCGAGAGTAACCGAGCCAAGCCCAGTGCAGAACGCATTAACCATGTCTTATCGCGATTACGTACTGATCATTTGAACTTAGAGGAAAAAACAAACTTAGAATTGCTATGCTCTCGCTACGCAGACGTATTTTATGTCGAAGGAGAAGCGTTAAGTTTTACAAATAAAATCAAACACCGAATTAGGACAACTGACGAATTACCCGTATATACCAAAAGCTACCGATACCCATTTATCCACAGACAGGAAGTTAGAGACCAGATTACCAAAATGTTAGACCAAGGTATTATAAGGGCCTCTGAGTCGGCTTGGAGCTCACCTATTTGGGTAGTCCCTAAGAAAGGAGACGCATCTGGACAGAAAAAGTGGCGAATAGTAGTTGACTTCCGCAAGTTAAATGAAAAGACTATAGACGACAAGTACCCAATCCCGAACATAACTGACATCCTCGACAAACTTGGTAATTGCCAATATTTCACGACGCTAGACTTAGCCTCTGGATTCTATCAATGCGAAATGCACCCCGACGACATCCCTAAGACCGCCTTTAACGTAGAGCAAGGACATTTCGAGTATATGCGTATGCCTATGGGCCTAAAGAATTCGCCCTCTACGTTCCAAAGGGTAATGGATAACGTTCTTAAAGGGTTACAGAACGAAATTTGCTTAGTGTACCTAGACGACGTCATCATATTTAGTACGTCATTACAAGAACACCTGATAAACTTGGAAAAGGTCTTCAAAAGATTACAGGACTCCAATTTCAAAATACAAATGGACAAGTCCGAATTTCTCAAACTAGAGACAGCATTTTTAGGTCACATAATTAGCAGTGATGGTGTTAAACCTAACCCAGACAAAATCTCAGCCATAGAAAACTACCCCTTGCCAAAAACTCCTAAACAGATTAAACAATTTCTCGGACTGCTAGGTTACTACAGAAAATTTATACCCGACTTTGCTCGCATTACCAAACCCATGACTAAGTGCTTGAAAAAGTATAACAAAATCACACTTGACGCTGACTATATTGACTGTTTTAACAAATGTAAGACGCTCTTAATGAACGACCCTATTTTACAATACCCGGACTTTAGCAAGGCATTCATTTTAACGACAGACGCATCGAACGTGGCCCTTGGAGCAGTGTTGTCCCAAGGAAATCTAGGATCCGACAAACCTATTTGTTATGCGTCTAGAACACTAAATGACAGCGAGACTAACTATAGTACGATAGAGAAAGAACTTTTAGCCATAGTATGGGCAACCAAGTATTTTAGGCCATACCTATTTGGACGTAAGTTTAAAATTTATACAGACCATAAGCCCCTACAGTGGATTATGAACCTAAAAGAACCTAACTCTCGACTAACTAGATGGCGACTTAAACTAAGCGAATACGACTACTCTATTATCTACAAAAAGGGCAAATATAATACAAATGCAGACGCCTTATCCCGAGTAGAACTTAATAACGAGGAGACTGAATCATTGATAGCTAACCCATCTGAAAGACCGCACCTACATTCGGACTCTTCAACAGCCACAGCACATACTAGCACTGTTAACCCTATTCTGGAAGTACCTATAACAGACGAACCTTGAAATAAATTCCATCGACAGATTTGTATAACAATCGTAGGCGACATCAAGCGTAGAACCGTAGCCACTAAACCTTTCGATACACATACTAGGACCTTCATTCAAGTTTCTGAATCAAATTTAGAGCAAGACGTTGTAAATGCCGTCAAAGAGTACGTCAATCCTAAAGTTAAAACTGCACTAAAGATAACTCCTCCTCTAGGGATGTACTCAGTCATCCCTATCATTCAAAGTAACTTTAAAAACTCAGCCATGAATTTAGTCTTAGCGAAATCCGAATTAGAAGACTTTAAGGGATATTTGCGCCAGCAAGAAATTATAAAACACTATCACGAGGGTAAGACTAATCACAGAGGAATAAACGAATGTTACTTCGCCCTTTCTAGAAAGTACTATTGGCCAAAAATGAGAGATGACATCACTAAATATATTAATGAATGTGCAATCTGTGGCCAATCGAAATACGATAGAAACCCAATTAGACCACAGTTTAATATCGTCCCCCCAGCCTCAAAACCATTTGAGATAGTGCATATGGACCTCTTTACTGCTCAAAATGAAAAGTACTTGACTATAGTAGATGTATTTTCGAAGTATGGACAAGCATACTACGTAAAAGACGGAACTGCAACCAGTACACTGCAAGCAGTCTTGAAATATTGTACCCACCATGGCCTCCCTCTAACAACAGTAACAGATAATGGTACAGAATTCACTAATCAATTATTTTCAGAATTTATTAGATTACACAAAATTAACCACCACAGGACTTTAGCTCACTCCCCTAACGACAACGGTATTGTAGAAAGATTTCACTCCACACTGTTAGAGCATTTACGCATCCTATGCCTACGACAAAAAGATGACCCTGTAGTCAACCTCATGCCGTATGCCATATTAGCTTATAACAGTTCGATTCATAGCTTTACGAAGTGTAGACCCCACGATATTATAAGAGGACATTTTGACCCTAGAGACCCAGTTGACGTTGACCTATCAGAACATCTCATGCAGCAGTATATTTTAACTCACAAAGACCAGATGAAGACAGTTTACGACCTAATAAACGACTTTACACAGACTAACCGTACTAATATCATGCAAAACCGAAATAAAGACAGAGAGACTGAGGTAGAATATCTACCGGACCAACAAGTGTTCGTTAGGTACCCCGTAGCAAGTAGACAAAAGCTAGCGCCTCGTTACACTCACGACACTGTCCTAGCTGACCTTCCCATCCACATTTACACATCGAAAAAGAAAGGCCCCGTAGCTAAATCCCGACTGAAGCGTACCCCTGACAGTTCTAAATTGTTACAGAATACTACTCGCCATGATAATCAAGCTGACAATGGAGCACGAGATAAGACTTGAGAGTTTAGACAAAGGACCTGGAATTTTACCCTTTAAACTTGGACAAGCCAGATTCATTACACACTACCATTCCTTCTTACAATACATTGAATTGACAGACGTAGAAAATAGACTAGCTTCAGTAGAGTCACAAATTAATTACTTTAAAAATAAATTAGACAGCAATACGACGCCATTATTCGAATTTAAAATTAATCATCTATCCACCAAATTACTAACTATTAATTCGCAGCTTAAGACATTGGAACCAAGTCGTTTTAAAAGAGTGATTATTGATGGACTAGGATCCATAATTAAAAGCATAACCGGTAATTTAGATCATACGGATGCCCAATTGTATAATGAAGCGATTGTACTTCTACAGAATAACGACAAGAAATTAGTCTCTGAGTTGAATGAACACATTAGCCTTAATAAGGATTGGATGACTCGACATGCTAACATACTTAAAACCATTGTCAAAAATCAAGAGAAAATTAATACGACTCTAGAATCACTCTTAGATGAAAATTTATCCTATCAAACCGACTTTGTGCGATACACCAGGATGTCGCAGCTTTTATCTATAATTAGCGACAATGTAGATGATTTGCTCTTAGAAATAATTAGAATAGAGAATACCTTAGGTTTTATACGTGCATCGAGCACTCATCATAGTTCGTTAGATATAAATACGTTAGGTAAAATGATTAACAGGCTAAAACTAATTTATAGCTCAGAACAGATATTAGATCTAGACTGGAGGGAGTACTACTTTACAATAAAACCCGGTTATTATTACACAGGAAAAAGAATAGTTATTATATTCAAAATACCCATAATAGCTCCCACTAAGTTTGACTTATACAGATTAGCTATAGTTCCTAACAAACTAGGATATACTTTCATTCCTCCTTATCCCTTCCTAGCAACAAATGGTAAAGCTTTCAAGTACATAGAGGCAGAATGCCCGAAGTTAAGCCAATGTCATCTCTGCGAGGAAGATATGAATTATCCACTGGGAGAACATCTAGACTGTATCCAGGGAATCATCTCTAACCAACCCTCTAATAAATCATGCGCTCCAGTCAAAATCACACTAACTCAAGAAACCATGGAACAACTAGATGACCGACGATATACACTCATATTCCCGCATCCTACTAGAACAGAATTGCAATGCGAAAGACAAGAATTCACCCTACTCCATGGGAGCTACCTAGCTACTATATCACAAAACTGCCTGCTACGCACTAAGGAATTCACCATTACCAACGTTAATGATCGCATCAAGGGTCAGCCACTGAAAATCACCGAGATTCCGAGAGAGCCAAATACCACCGAGAAAATTATCCCACATCTGAAATTGAAGTCAGTCAATATGAAAAACCTACGTGAGATTGAAGATAAAATATTAACACAGCATCCAATACAGATCCCAAGTCAGACTAAGATTGACTATTCGCTGTTCCACACCACCATACCAGTATACACCATTACGATATGTGCAACTGCATTCGCTATGGCCATTGCTGTAAGAAGACGATGTATTACATGTAAGCTGTTTAAGAATCGGAAATCGAGAGAGAACCAGCCCGATAACCGACACACAGAAGAGGAAGAGATGTCAAATAGCCAAGAGCAACCACCAGCATCATTTTCGCTGAAAGTTCTCAAATAGCTGCTGGTCTGAGGGGGGAGGTGTTACGTGCTCTGCCTACACCAATTCCGAATGGCGAAACCGGTCAGGTCTAATAACAAATATAAAAGTACAAATGAGTTCACAATATGTGTAACAATAAATTCTACCAAATGCCATCAATCAACAGTATAAATAGTCTCAAGGAAGAGTCTTGCTCTGTACAATGTTGCAATCGTAGACATCAGCTTGACGGCCTCAACAATATAACTATTCAAAATAATATTGTCGAATGTTTACCCGAAAATAACTCATTAAAATAAAACTTTTAAGTATGATTTTTACAGATTCCATATAATCCGACAAAATCGCATTGAAGGGATTTATTCAATGCTTCAGTCGTAATGCTACCTAAAAATGCTACCTTCAAATTGTAAAAATAATAGCCTTACATACAGGCATAGTTTGGGGTTATCTATGTTTGATCGAAAAAAAATTGCCAAATTTCCAATTCCAAAAAAATATCTGCATAATTTCATATACCAAATTATAACTTGATTAATAATTGTAATACAAACGTTATGTTTGGGTAGTGAACGTTTAAACCATAACTTATTTACCATTTAGTTCTTTTACCAATTTTTATTTAGTCTGATGTTTCAGTTGAAATAATTCCTTTTACGCCAGATCAAATAAGACTTGGAACCTTTTTGGAGTTACACCATCGAAATTGATGTTGGTGTTGGATGATTATAAAAAAAATAACCACGAACGCAAATACCCTTCTAACCTAACCCATCCAAGTCGGGATGCGCAATGGTAATAGGCCTTTAACAATATAATTTCCAAAAACTCTCACTTTCTTGTCATAGCAAATCGTTTGACCAAACATTTCTTGTCTAAAGATTGTTTGTTTTTATACCACTTAGGTGGCAGACAAGCGCATGGCCCACCTGATGGAAAGTGGTTACCGTGGCCTTTAGACGTGTGTAACACCAGAGAAGCCACACCCGCGCTGCCGACCCTGTAAGCACAGAGTTTCTGTGCCGTCAGTGTAGAGGACAAAGCAGGATAAGCCTTTAGTCATCCCACTGACAGCACAAATTCTCCAGTGAGCTCTGGCTACCCTACTCACCGCTGGGAACACAACACAAAGTTATTATAACCGCGGTATTCTGTAGGGCGGAGGTACTTCCCCAGTCGGACTGCTCAATTGGGTGGAAATGCCTAAGTGAATCATTTGATTGAAAATCATATGCTATAAAGATATCCTTGGTAATATTCTGCCAAATAAAAATGTTGACGAAATGAAAAAGTGCGTACTAAAATTATTTCAAACATTGCATTGTTATAAAAAATTGTGCCCAAAATTTGTTTGAGTAGTGAAATTGTAGCAAAATCTTTTCGGTAAAACAGCATTTTCTAAACTAGTCTAAAAAGTCATTGGTGTGTGCCATTGTAAAACCAGGGATCGAACCCGAGACCTCGTCTTAGCAGTCACTAGCACTAGGCTACCACTAAGTAAACCATTCTTCCGAATGGTTTAACTATTTGTGTGGCATTGTAAACCATTCTTCCGAATAGTTTAACTATTTGTGTGGCATAGTTTACTTAGTGGTAGCATAGTGGCATGAGTAATGGACTGCTGAGACGAGGTCTCGGGTTCAATCCCAGGTTTTACCATGGCACACACCAATGATTTTTGGATACTTTTCGAAGTTATGTGTTTTTATCGCAGGTTTACAAGTGCCCAGTTAATGGCAATAGACTCACCACCTATTACATTGGGACCTAAACATAAACTGACGAAATGTGAGTACTAGCACATCTACCTACCCCTTCAGGGATATAGGCGTGAAATATGTTATGTTATGTTATGTTAATTTACTTATGTACTATTTTCAGCGTGAAACTCTACTAATTTCCTCAACGACAAACACATAGGCGGATTTATACATGATATATATGTTTAAAGGAAAACCATGTTATGACGGTGTATAGCAACAGACGACGTCATTAATTTTATACTTTAAACATTATCTGTTTTATAGTGACGTCATAGCTGTGCAGTGTTCACCAAGTCTGCGTCACATCTTTATGAGACGCAGTCTTATCCCCGTTTGGTCCTGCTTTTGAGAACTTGAACTTGAGCTTGAATTCCCCATGAAACCAGTGAAGAAGTGTGAAATTTTTTAAAGGGAAATTGGCGAAAATATATTTTTATCCGGATCTAGTTTGTACGCACCATTTAAAAAAAAAAAATTATACCACGTAGGTGGCAGACAAGCGCACTGCCCACCTGATGTAAAATGGTTACCGTGATCTGTGAACGTGTGCAACACCAGGGGAGTTACAGCCGTGCTACCGACCCTCTAAGAACAGAGAGTTTTTGTGCCGTCAGTGAAGAAGAAACAATCAAGACCAACCTTTAGTCTTCCCACTGACAGCACAAAAACTCTGCAGTGAGCTCTGGCTACCCTACTCACCGCCGGGAACACAACACGAGGTTATTATACCCTTGGTATTCTGTAGGGGGGAGGTACTTCCCCAGTCGGGACGGGAATACTGTCGTGTCCTACCTCCTGGTCCGTGATCGCGGTGCTTGCAACAGTGACGAAATATCAGAAACTCGAAACAATACAACACAGTAAATTTTTCAATACCTTTAATACAAATTGTATATAGAAAATAACATTAAACATCTGCGCCATCTCTGCAAGGAGAAGACGGCGGAGATCGGGTTATAGAGATACCTTCGCTATTGGTAGATATTAGACTATACATAAAGAAGCTAAACTATTTTGTAACAACTAATTCTACTAGGTTAATTATTATATTTACATCGACACAGGTGTATGAGGTTTGTTAACGCCTGCTATAATACGGAGCCATGTGTTACTGCTATCTAAATCTTATAGGCGCTTTATCTACTTCGATGCACCAATACCAAAAATATAATTTCTTTTTCATCTACATTTTACGTGCGAGCACTCTGTCAATTAAATTAATACAGGAAAAAATTGTATCAGTCCAGACGGGATTTGAACCCGCGATCATTTCTTTTACAGGAGGAATACTCTGATCACTGAGCCATCTAAACAGGCTTGAAATCATCCAAATCTTCATATGTATATCCGGTTTACGGAATCCGTCCGTCCTATCTTAATATATTTGAATAGTTAGCATACTAAATGCTTTAAAATTTCATTCATCAATTTGTCAATGTAGGGACACATTGTAGTCAAGTAAATAAAGCGCGCACTCAGCGCTGTGATGTAGGACTAAGGTACCTAGAGCGGCTGCGCCGCGGTTAAGTGAAGTCATGTATAACCAGTCGAATAAACGCACTTAGATCGGACCCACGTCTCTACTTGTTATTATTTATGCACCTCTGCCCTTCTGATTAAGGTTACTCCGAAAAGTAGTATAAACCTTACAGTCAATTATTTAGGTAATCTGTGACTCTGCCCCTAATTTAATGTTAAAGTCAGTTATTAGACATCCCTATTAAACCAAGTGAAAGTTAGATTTGGGAATTTTGGTTATCTGCATTGAGACACCAATATGTTCATTGAGATCTTCGGGTCTTTATTAGGAGGTACCTACACCTGCATATTGATGGACGTTGCTTTGGTACAGGTTTTCCTCTCGGAATAGATTGGTCAGTCACCAGTACATAGCTTTATAAATCGATAGATGGTTCCCGGCAGAGTAGAATTTGTACCACCCCATCTCTTCCCATATGGCGTCGTACAAGGTGACTAAGGGATGGGGCTGTTTAACATCAGACAGATACGAGTACATAAAGCTCAGACTCAGACTCAGATGCATGGCTTGAGTCAATAATAGTGCCTTGAAGACGACAATAGGCTCACCCCCTATTACGTTGGACTAAATTTAATGATTTGTGAAATGTGGGTGTTAATTCACCTCTGCCTAACCCTCTGGGGACAAAGGCGTGATTATATGTATGTACTACTCCGGACCAATCATCGGACCACGCATGCACTTTGGAGGCAGGATCCCGTGACTTATCACATACTTTTAGGTGAACGTGCTCAATCAGGGCTGTTTAACATCAGACAGCCCAGACTCAGCCTAAGATGCATGACTTGTGTCAATATTAGTGCCCGGAATACAGCAATAGACACCCCCTATTAGATGGGACCGAATACAATTATTGGTGAAATGAGGGTGTTAATTCACCCCTGACTAATAATAAGGGGATGAAAGCGTGATTGAACGTGTATTCCACCATCAGCCACGTCATCACTTATCAACAGGTGAAATGGTGGTCAAATTATGTATAAAAAAAGACAAAAAAAAAAATATTTCTTCCTTTCCACCTTTGGAAAGGAAGAAATATTCGGATAACATTCGGATTTACCTCGTGGGATTTCATATTTATGTTTCTGATATGGTAACCAAAAGACTCGTTAAAACGGAATACTGTGTGGTTTTACTGAGTTCAATCCTTACATAGTCAAGTTGATGAGGAGCGTGAAGTTGATAAAGGCGATACCTATTGTAGAAGAATGGAAGGAAAATTCGTAAAAATAAAAGCAAATATCTTTCAACTAATAATATAATTTATTACTTATCAGTATTAATTAACATTTATTTACATCACAAATCATTTAATACTTCCTATTAAGGCTGTTATAACACTATCGGAACTTAATATTTAAATAATAATTTCTCTGTTACTGTTCACCCTGGATCAAATATTTCCAGTGTCATAATTTCGATGTATTAAACTGGAGATGAATTTTCAAACTACTCATCATCAGCCTTGAGTCACAATCACATCTGAGGCTCCAATCTTGAGGCCTGGGGTTCATTTCAAATTATAAATAATATTTACAATATATGCATAGCATAGTGGGCTGATTTATATGTTGTCTACACCAAGACTAGGGATTATATCAACCTATTTCCTGTAGTAAATCCCATAGTTTGTAGTGATATGATAATATAATACAACGTTGTTTATTATTATAAATATTAATACATAAACATGTACAATCAGTGTTTTTATCGTTAGCCTACATACAAACACTCTTTGAAAGAACATACATACAAAATATATTTGTATAATGGTCCTATCATGGCGAGTTTTATATAATATCTGTCGCCATCTAGCGACAGTAAGCTGAACTACTTAGAAACTACTGATACTGCATCGTGTTATTAAAGAACAGTCCCCTTAGAGATATAACAATTCGTTTGCCGGCGTATTACTGAATAAATAGATGAATGATCTTTTTTTTTTGCGCAATATCCTCACGGATACATCCAACATCGGAGCCGGTGGGGGAGGTTATGTCGGACTTGAACCGACTAAAATGTACTCCGACTGTGTGGGCCGCAGGTTGCCCGAGGTGAGATATCTGAGATGTCCCTCGCACTCTGGCTGATACGTCTTTTTTATTTATTTCACAATTTTATCCACCACCTTTACAGGGATACCCCCAAAACAGTACTGGACATACAAAATTACTAAGATAGGACTACTAAATTAGATAGGAGATACTAAATAATTAATCACAAAACAATACACAATAAAGAAATACAAAAAAAGAAATACATTTAAAAAAAGAACACCAGAAAAAAATACACTAATTCGACAAAATAAAAAAAAAACAATTTACTGATTTTCATACTGATATCATTCTTGCCAGCTCACTCCAAGTGTCAGTTATTGACATCATAAACGACAATATCATTGAGATACAAAGAATATAATATATAAAAAAATTATGTATTTTTGTATTTCAATGGTCAATACCATTCATTACCTATTCTATTTTACAATATATGCCGGCCAACAATCTGCCACTAGTCTCGAAGGCTGATCGAAGAATCCTCCTTTTATATTGGAGGAATATCATGCCACGTTTCTCCTCAGACTCTTTTAAAATAAAACATAACATAAACTCACGCCTATATTCCCGAAGGGGTAGGCAGAGGCGCTAGCACCCATATTTCGCCAGTTTATGTTTAGGTCACAATGTAATAGGTGGCGAGCCTATTGCCATTAACCGGGCAATTATAAACCTGCGATAAATACACACATAAATTCGAAAAGCATCGAAAATTCATTGGTGTATGCAATGGTAAAACTGGAGTACTGAATTGCAGTGGTATGTACCTACTTACACTTGCTGTTACGTTAGATTTTATTCGGTGACATCTCGGAATTCGTAGGTTTGATATTGATCATCTTAATCTCATACTGGTGTCCTGCACAAAACAAAATAGAACACAACGTCAAAATATATAAATATATTATATATATCCCATATCCCATATATTTATCATTCTATTCCATAATATGCTGGTCAATGAACTGCCAATTATCTAGGAGGTAGGTCTTTTTATTCTAGTGAAATGCTGTTAAAGTAACAGACTGCCATTTGAACTATGAAATCGTGGTTCCGGGCAGAGTAGAATTTGGGCCACCCCATCTCTTCCCATGTGTCGTACAAGGCGACTAAGGGATAGGGCTGTTAAACATCAGACAGATATATATACAGTACAGACTTAGCCTTAGATGCATGGCTCGAGTCAACCGAATACAATGAATGGTGAAATGTGGGTGTTAATTCATCTCGGCCTAAGGACCTACATAAATAAAGATATTTCATCATCATCATGTCAGCCACACACAGTTCACTGCAGAACATATGCCTCTTCCACAGACTTCCAGAATGACCGATCTAAAGCAGCCCGCATCCAGCGCTTCCCGGAGACCTTGATGAGGTCGTCCTTCCACCTGGCCTTACGACGTCCTACGCTACGTTTGCCCGTACGAGGTCGCCATTCCAGAACTATTTTGCTCCATCGGCCATCTGTTCTGCGCGATATGTGTCCCGCCCATTGCCACTTCAACAAGCTAATCCGCTGGGCTACGTCAGTTACTTTTGTTCTCCTACGGATATCATCATTTCTGACGCGATCACGTAGGGAAATACCGAGCATAGCTCTCTCCATAGCACGTTGAGTGATTTTGAGCTTTTTTAGGAGACCTAAAAAAGCTCAAAATCACTCAACTCACTATAGTGAGGGACCACGTTTCAGATCCGTTAGTCATTTATGGTAACACACATTGGTTAAAGACTATCGTCTTTAGGCACTGAGGTATATTTAATTTAAAATAAATGTGTTGTACTCACCCCAGACATAAATTGTTTCATTATAGCATCCATCTTCGGTTCCAATAGTTCATAGTTTTTTGGTTTAATTGTACAGAAACGTTTGCCTCTACATTCAATAGGAATTACGATTGCATCTAAAAAAAAAATCTTTCATTTCAAAATATTATTTAAACTTCATACTATGACGTAGTACTTATCTTGATTAAAGTAATATTTCTGGTTAAGGTCTTTTGAGTATGAACTCAAAAGACTGATCAACTCAACAACTAATTTTTTGAGTAACTATCTAATGATAGAAATCTTTTTAAAATAACGCATGGATCTTTCTTTTTTTTTATTTGAACAAATAAAAAAGACGAGACAATATGTACATCAATCAATTTGCTAAAAAAACTTTTTTTTATACCACTCTGGTGGCAGGCAAGCGCACGGCCCACCTGATGGAAAGTGGTTACCATGGCCTATGGACGTGTGTAACACTAATACTAAAGTAAAAATAATAGAGGCTTACCCGCAGTTGGCGCTGAAAAACTTGTTGCTGATAACATCAGTGTGATCAATACCTATAACAAAATACAATTTATTTGGTAAACAAAAGATCTTAAGTAGATTAGATTATGTAGAAAATATAAGGTAGAAATATTAACTCACTGTGAATAAGATTAAATGTAAAATCTTCATTTTTTCGATTGCAAGTAGGCCAAATTACTTAATAAAAAAATTTTGGTGCCAAGATACGTCCACTTGAGATATTTTAATATGTTATGTTTTTATAATATAAAATAATAAATTAAAAAATATACAAGTATAAGCAATGTTGCTTCTTGAAACGTTGAAACTGTATGTTCATCTTAGGCCGTGTACAGAAGTTTTATACGTACACGCATGTCTACTCGGGGAAAATAGATAATTTTATTATTTGTAAACAGTCGCAGCGTAAATACGCGTAATGATATGAAACTCAGAAATGGGAATTTCGACAATCTTGTGTTATCAAGTGAGTCACTCTAAAGATTAGTACAGACCGGCGGCGTTACGTGATGACTAAAATGTCCAATCATTGAGCAGTCCGACTGGGAAAATACCTGCAGGAAGTAGTAGGCCACGGTAACCATTTTCAATCAGGTGGGCCATGTGCTTATTTGCCACCAAAGTGGTATAAAAAAATGTAGATGTCTACCCAACCCGTCCCGGCTTCGCTCGTGGTATATTTCGAAAACTCGCATCACCCTTTAAGCCATAATTTCATTTTCAAAAAAAAATGTTCGAGGCATACTTTCGAGTATAAACTCACGCGTATATCCCCGAAGGGGTAGGCAGAGGTGCTAGCACCCAAATTTCGCCAGTTTATGTTTAGGTCCCAATGTAATAGGTGGCGAGTCTATTGCCATTAACCGGGCACTAATAAACCTGCGATAATACACACAACTTCGAAACTGATCGACGCTTCCTGTGACCATAAGGCTGGCCTTTACCTCGCTCAAAGAATTGGCATCGCCATTCAGCGTGGTAATGCCGCCAGCCTCTTGGGCACGGTACCAGTAGAGATCGATGAGGAGGAATTTTTCGATGCCTAAAATTACAGTCTCCCTCTTTTTCTCTATTCTATTTTTGTATATATTGTATAGTTAGCATAGTTTATATAAATTTGTAAGTAATTGTATATTATAATAGCATATTTTATGTACCTAAACTGAATAAATTCAATGTCGTTAAAGTAACTTCGAAAAGCATCGAAAAGTCATTGGTGTGTGCTATGGTAAAACCTGGGATCGTACTCTTCTCATCAGTCCATTACCCGTACCACTAGGCTACCGCAGTATCCCGAGGTATACCGCGGTAGAATGTATGCTTCGTAAAAATTTCGTGGATGTAGGACGACGGTATTTCCATCTAATTGAACTGTCCCACTGGGAAGTTCCACCGCCCTACATAATACCGCGGCCATAATAACATCGTGTTTTGTTACTGGCGGTGAGTAGAGTAGCCTGAGCTCTCTGGAAAGTTTATATGCTGTCAGTGGAAAGACCAAAAGCTTGTCCTGCTTTGTCTTTTACACTGATGGCACAGAAACTCTCTGTGCTTACGGGGTTGGCAGCGCGAGTCTGACGCCCTTGGTGTTGCACACGTCCATAGGCCACGGTAACCACATTCCATTAGTGTGTGCCTGCCACCTTAGTAGTATAAAAAAAATGGTAATCTGTCAGTTTTGTTGACATCTATGATTACATCTTTAACCTTCCTCGATAAACAGTCTATTAAAAAAAAAACAAAAAAATGCATTTCGCACTAGTAGTTCCTGAGATTAGCGCGTTGAAACAAAAAACAAATTCTTTATATTATGAGTATAAGGCTGGCGCGAGCGAGGTGCTCAAGAATTGGTATCGTGGTATCACCATTCAGAATGGTAATGCTGCCAGCTTTTTGGGCACAGTACCAATAGAGATCGATGGGGAGGAATGTTTCGATGCCTAAAGTTGCAGTCTCCCTCTTTTTCTCCATTTAATTCTTGTAGATACTTAGTCTGGCCATAAATACTGTTACAATTAAAATAAGAAAGATATTACATTTGAATTTGGAATTTGTCATTCTTATACGATTGTTCATTGTGTTTTCTAATTTTGGCGCCAATAAATTGTACAATATTTTGCTATATTATAATGGAGTGGGGTGATAAAGAAAACCGAATCGCTGTGATTGCATTACACAAAGTTGGTATGGAGCCGAATGTAATTTTTAAAACTCTCCATACGCTTGGTATTAGTCAAATGTTTGTGTACCGGGCTATTAATAGGTACAATGAGACCTCCTCTGTTTGTGACAGAAAAAGATCTGGCCGTCTACGTAGTGTTCGTACGAAAAAGGTGGTCAAAGCAGTAAGGGAAAGAATTCGAAGAAATCCTGTCCGAAAGCAAAAGATTTTATCTCGGGAGATGAAGATAGCACCCAGAACCATGTCGCGCATTTTAAAAGGTAACTTAGGACTTGCAACCTATAAGAGACGCACTGGTCATTTTTTAACTGATAATTTAAAAAAGAATAGGGTGGTAAAATCGAAGCAACTACTGAAGCGGTACTAAAAGGGAGGTCACAGAAAAATTTTGTTTACGGATGAGAAAATCTTTACAATTGAGCAACATTTTAACAAACAAAATGACCGCATTTATGCTCAAAGCTCTAAGGAAGCTTCCCAATTAGTCGACAGAGTGCAACGTGGGCATTATCCGACTTCAGTGATGGTTTGGTGGGGTGTTAGCTATGAAGGAGTGACTGAGCCATATTTTTGTGAAAAAGGTATCAAAACATCGGCACAAGCGTATCAAGATACCATTCTTGAGAAGGTAGTTAAACCCCTTAACAACACCATGTTCAATAACCAAGTATGGTCCTTCCAACAAGACTCAGCGCCGGGTCATAAAGCTCGGTCCACGCAGTCTTGGTTGGAAGTGAACGTTTCGGACTTCATCAGAGCTGAAGACTGCCCGTCGTCTAGTCCCGATCTTAATCCGCTGGATTATGATTTATGGTCAGTTTTAGAGAGTATGGCTTGCTCTAAACGCCATGATAATTTGGAGTCCCTGAAACAATCCATACGATTGGCAGTTTTTTTTTTTTTTTTTATATAGGACACGCCAACTTGACCTCACCTCGCCTGATGGTAAGCTAAAGGCAAAGTCTCAGGAAAGAAGTGAAGAATTTTCCCATGGAAAGAGTGCGTGCTTCTATTGATAACTGGCCTCAACGTTTAAAGGACTGTGTTGCAGCCAATGGAGACCACTTCGAATAAGCTTTTTATATTTTAAATTGTTTTATATTTATGTATTAAACTAACACACTGTAAAAGTAATAAATATTATTTGCAATAAAAAAAATGTTTTTTCTTCGTAACAATATTTATGGCTAGACTAGGTATTGTATAGTTAGCATAGTTTTGTATAAATTTTATAAGTATTTGCATTATCTAGTTCATAATAAATTTATTTTTTGAGCAAGCTCAATCAATGCAGAACTATTATGAGTATAGTATCACCTAGGTGATATTATCCCAAAATGAAATAAAGAAATGGTAAGACTTCGAAGTTTGAACACAAATTGATAACTCACTTATACCTAGAAACATCATGTTTGAGTGTGTCGCAATGTTTATAAAGGAATGTTCTTAAAATGTCATTGTAAACCTTTGAGGATGCCGTAAGGCGAAACTGGTCACGTCTAATAAATATTAAATGTGATGTGGAAAAGTACAAGTTATTTGAGATTTACATGGGCGCTGTCACAAGCACCATGAACACAGTGTACTTTCCATTGTGAGTACACCGTGATCATGGCGCTTGTAACAGCGCCGAAATATCGGTTGATCAACATAAATAATAAACATGGTAAATATCCCGGCGAGTATTAGATACACTAGTAAGTACAAGTGAGTTATCAATATGTGTAAAAACAAATTCCACCAAGTGCTATCAATCAACAGTATAAATAGTCAACGTTTGAAAATGAGTCTTAAAACGTTTATGTGACAGAGTTCAAAATTGTACAGATACGTGGCCGAAAAAATGTCACGCAGTTGCACGAGGTGGAATAACTCTGATGAAGATTACGTTTGCAGCAAGCATATAGATACACTGTTTTCTTTAGAACATGATATATTGACATGCATAAATGGACGAGATACGCAGATTCATTCAATATAATACTGTTTCAACGTTCGGAAATACCAGAACATAATTACTGGAAAAAAAGCTATTTATAATAATAATATACGCGATAAAGACAAATAAATATAAGCGTCATAATAAGGTTATCTAAACTGAACATAACATACAAATGATTTAATTGTAATTACTCAATGAATGAAGCAAGAGTACTATGATTTAAATAATATTATCTGAATAACAAAAATAAAGTACTGCAAACATAACAAAAAATAATTACCTATAATGTATGAATACATGATAAACCAACAAGTCTGCAATCTGAATATGGTAACTAGAAATCTAGCTACCACCTTATAATAATGATATTTATAAATATCTAAATCTTATGGAGGTAGGACACGACGGTTTTTCCGTTCCAATTGAGCAGTCCGACTGGGGAAGTACCTCCACCCTACTGAATATCACGGCTATAATAACCCCGTGTTGTGTTCCCGGCGGTGAGTAGGGTAGACAGAGCTCACTGGAGAGTTTTGTGCTATCAGTGGAAAGACCAAAGGCTTGTCCTGATTTTGTATTCTGCACTGACGGCACATAAAATCTCTGTTCTTACAGGGTCGGCAGCACCGATGCGACTCCACTGGTGTTACACACGTGCATAGGTCATGGTAACTTCTATCCATCAGGTGGGCCGTGTGCTTGTCTGCCACTTAAGTTTTATAAAAAAACACGTAATAAAAATAGGAAAATCTCATTATTTAGGACGAGGATTATTTTCCTTCCTTAAGTAAGATATAATATACCTCTAATTACCCATCTGGGGTTATTACCATACAATAAAACAAATATACATTGCTATAATAGAAAGATCACGCCGGAAATAGATTGTTAATATCGTGATTTCTCAAAAATCCATATACAAATAAAATATTTGTAACTGACTCACAGTGATATTTGTAGAACGATGACCCAAAAATCATTGTACGATTACCGGCATATATGGTAACACCAGTGACGTCACAATATTATGTACTCTTTATGCGTAATATGCGTTTTTTTGGGTGTTTTTTGAGGATAATACGAGGTGCCACGGCGGCAGAGAAGTTCAAATCCAGTTATAATTTAAGTACATCAAACCTATGTATGTTATGTTGACATTCAAAGTGGAACTATTATTACTTTGATTTTACTATAATTATGGTGTTCTTTTATTTACGAAAAATCCCCACGGATACCTCCCCGCCGGTGCCGGTAGGAGATGTTATTAATTAAATTAAAATTCATTTATTGTCAGACCATCGATCCATAGTGTTAGTAACAATTTAACTTAAGAACTAATGTTAGTAATAAATACAAATGAATAACAATACTCCACTATCTGTGGCACGTGTGGAGTGTCATCCAGTGTTGTAACAAGGGGGAGTCCCACCTATCCTTAAACACACTCAGGAGACTGTTGGAGCTGTTATGCCGAACTCGAACCGACTAAAACGCACGGTTCCTGTTGGTCAATGTTGGTTGCCAAAGGTGAGGTTGACAGACATATCCCTCGCACCCCAACTGACCCAGGGCCATCTCTCTCGATCTGGCCCCCAGGCCTGCGATAATATGGTGTCTATTATGATGATATTGAAAACATGTTGATGGATTCTGAGTAACTTCATTTTTGAGTTTTACACGTCTAATAGTAGACTGAATCTACGGAGCACGAATAATTTTATGTAACAACCCATTGTACCTATATTCATGCATTAAACGATTTTGCGCGACCTGTGGTCAGAATATATACCGAAAGATGTATCAGTTAATTGAATAATTAGCAGATACCGCGGGGCACCTAAAAGCATTATTCGGTTAGAGCAAGTGTTTGAAACAGAAGGCTGTGCTTCTCGATACGGTATACATTCATATGAAGTCTGTACTGGATTCCGATAGCACTGTATTTAATAAGAGTGTTACCTATCAGTATATTTACCATGAATTGTAACACACGCCAGGATATTTAACATGTTTATATGCGTTATGAGTTTTCGATATTTTGGCACTGTTACAATGTCTATGAACTGGGCCTCTATTCTGCTATTTAATTTTTTTATACCACTTAGCACACGGCCTACCTGATGGAAAATGGTTACCGCGGCCTATGGACGTGTGTACCGGTGTGTGCACAGTTGCGTTGCTGTCATTGTAGAAGAAAAAGCAGGGCAAGCCCTTAGTCTTCCCACTGACAGCACCAACTCTCCTGTGAGCTCTGGCTACCCTACTCAATGCTGGGAACGCAACACGAAGGTATTATGGCCGCGGTATTCTGTAGGGCGGAGGTACTTCCCCAGTCAGACTGCTCAATTGGAAGGAAATACCGTCGTGTCCTACTCTGCAAAAAACATTAAAGGGCTTTTTGCAGAGTGAATGAAAAAGTGTAATGAAGCTATTTTCATTTTGGACTTTAACTGAATAGTAATAAAGTCTAAAATTTAATGCCTTATTTTGCCGTGTCTATTGTATGACAGTGGTTTGGCTTAAGTACCATCGAGGGCCTCACCATGACAATCTCAAATCATACACTGTTTTAAATTGATTAATTAGATTGATTAAAAATAATTTAACATGTAATGGTAAGTGTTTAAAGTTTAAAAAGAAAAATAATACAGGTACATTTTGCTTTTTAATGTAAGTATTTAGGTACATACAAAATGCTTATATTTAACAGGGATTATATTTTAACTTTATATTGTTCAACAATAAATAATTGTAAATACATATAGGTACATTTTATTTACATTCTATACTCCAAATAATTTATATTTACAACAATATTAATACATCATAACCCTACTTTGACTTTGAAATAATCGGGTAAAAATAAAACAGAATACTAGTTTAACAAAAAAACACACACACACTCACATGCATATTTTTTGGAATATTTTTTTTGGTATATAGCCATGTGCCGGCCGTTGCTCAATTAGTAGAAATTGACCCAATATAATATTTACGTCCATACAATCCTGTCATATCTTTAGTCACCTCCCTTCCTATTTATATCATCTTTCACGCATAACATCCATATCTTCCATTTAGAATATAGTTAGTTCATGAAATATCATTAATATATCTAACGCTGCACTTGCAACAGGCGGGCACATCGAAGGGCTTCTGCACCACAACATTCCTCTTGATATCAAACACATATAAAGTGCGCCTGGCATAGCTGGTCTCGCAGGATGATTGCATGTTGAACTCGGGATTCACGCCTAAGTCCGCGAAGCACTGCACCTGGCTGTCAGTCTTGATGTATTCGACCCTGTAGCAATAGAAAAAAAATTAAGAATATACTTTGAAACAATTATGGCAAATATTCATTAAAAGAAATCATTAATATAATGTCATTTTTTAGAAAAAACAATTATCACAGCAAGTTAGGATAACCATTAACAAATGCTGCTGTCCATGGCCCCTAAAAAGATCTTTGGGGCTCAATTCAACCTCAATTACACGCCCTGTTGTCAACAGGCTAGACTCCGACGCAAATTTCCCTCTCGGCGTTGCTGATCATGACAGTCATCATCGCCCCAAAGTAACTCCAAAGTCATACTATAGTGATTTCCATAAATGCTAGATAAACCTGAGATCTTGGAAATGTGAAGGAAAGACTTCTCGGGGTCCAAATTGCAAGAGTTGGATTCAACCGAAATTGGTTATCGAATGATAATGAATTCGTTAAGAAATATCCGTGGCTATCATCATATTATCACATCTTAATGGTGAATAGTGAATTCATTTTAATTTTATTTTACCAGAGATTATGCAAAAATACTTCAAATATACTTACGCGCAAGAGACGCTCTCGATGTGTTGTGCAAACAGTTCAGTTTGGACAATAATTTCGGTGTTTTGTGTATCATTGGAATACGCTGCGTACCAGGTTTCCGTCTGCAAAGAAAAATAATATTAAAGTATACAAATACAGCAACAACTGTAAACTTAAAACGAAAATAAAAACGAAAAAGGTAACTGGATGCGGAACACATGTTGGGCGCTCTCAATGTGTACCAATGTGGCCACTCCCAATGTGTGCCATTTTTCCTGATTCATACATACATAGGCCACTGCATAATTCCAGCAATGGATTGCGATAGATATATTTTTATTTATGCAAACTCCGTTCAGCCTTTTTGGCGTTATTGAATAACAATAATTCATCCATCATCACACAAACCGCATTTATAAGATGTATTTACCTTAGTTATATAAGGACAGTTGTGCCAGTCGTCCTTGGGAGACAGTACTGGTGGAGAAAGAGGGGTCCCACTTCGATCAGCATATTCCTAAAAAAGACAAAACTTTGAATTATTATCGCTTCACATAAAATAAATTCTAACACAAGTAGCGGGTTCTTGAGGGTAGTGTAATGACTTTTGAATCTGCTACCTTCACAATAAGGTATTTTATCGTATCTACCATGGCGTGTCTTTTTTTTTGGTGTCAGTAAACATGTAACCCAAAACCAGTGCCTGGTCACCAGCAATAAGTAACAAATGATGACCTGTTTTAAACAGTTTTTTTTATTTTAGGCTCCTCGATGTTTGGGTTAAATTTAGTAATTAAATTGTAACTTAATTAGTTAACAGGTAGAGTATCCTCTTCCTGTTAACTGATTGATTTCATATTTAGTACACTATTTTTAGTTCCAATGAGAGAACTTTCAAAATATTTTCTACTACACTAAAAATATATTTTTATCTAGAATAAGACAATTTGACCTCGCCTGATGGTAAGCTAAAGGCAAAGTCTCAGGAAATAGGGTCACCATTACAGACACTAAGTAATGTTACAATAGTGGCACTCAAATTGGCGGCCTCATCATATGCTTTTCCCCGCTTAAAGGACCTGAGACTGTAGGAAGAAGGAAACACGTGAGCTGGTAATGAATTCCAGGTCTTGGAGGTACGGCAAAGAAGTCTCCAATATTATGATTATTTTTCTAGAGCACTTAATATTTACACAATAACAAACCTTTTTAAGGAACTCCGGCAAAATACTGTTCATCTTCTTTTCATACTCTTCATAGCCTTTGGGTTTGACAGAACAGAAACGCTGACCGACGCACTCCGGAGGGATCTCGATAACCTCATCTGAGAAAAATAAACAATTACTTAAACATGTTGTCTTAAGATAATGTATATTAGCTAAAGTTTAGGCTCACGTGCTAAACAAAAGTCGGCAATGTGCACTGTAACCACCACCAAACAACGGTTCCAGCCATTCGATGCGTATTGACTTAGAAACATTATGTCAGCCACATCATCTTAAATCTCTATAACTGTATATCTAATAATTTACAATTGTAATAACATGTACCTAATTGATAATTTTATCTGAATTGTTTAGGTATTTGAATTTATTATGAGAAGGAAATAACATTTATGAACTTGGTTTATGTAAATTTTGCTGTTTATCTATTTATTTTTTTCATTTTCTAGTTCATATTTTGGACGTATCTGTCCAAATAGCACCTAATAATGTTGCATGCACCTTCATACCTTACCATGTTTCATGCAATAAATGGATTTATTAATATTATAATTTTAATAGTGTAATGTAATCTCAAATCATACAATATTATTATTATTATCAATTCTGTTAATCAGCGGATGTACCAGCTAGCAGTTAGACAAAGTAGACTTAGTAAATGTTGTAAATAGACCAAAAAAAATGCCCGCTGAGTTTCTTGCCGGGGTCTTTTCAGGTTATGACCGGGCCGCGTTTCGAACCGGTGTGGTCCATTTGCTAAACTAGTCTTTCATATTTCTTTTTATATTGACTTTTGTAAGTGCCCATTTAATGGTCTATGCAGAATAAATGATTTTTGACTTTGATTGGCTTGGACCAAGATGATTTTAATATAACTAACTTCAAGTTATAAGCTAATAACAGCTATATGCTGTTGTCTATGGCGCCCAAACTTAGCTTATTATACTTTCCCGCGGTGGTCTATCTCTGTATCAAGTTTAATCAAAATCAATCAATGGGTTTAGACGTGAAAGCGTAACAGACAGTCAGACAGAGAGAGTAAATTTGGAAGTATGGATTTTTATCACAATCAGTTTAACCGTCTTGATGTGTTAACGTAACAAACATACAGAGAATTAATGATTATTTCTATGAAAATCTGACGCATTGGATTTATGTGACGCAATTATTAATACAAACATTAGTTCTTACCTTCAGTAGGAGCGGCACTGCTAGTCACTACGAAGAGGGCAATCTGTAATTTAAAATGGTTATTTTTAATATTTAAAGCATCAAATTGACTGCATCCGGCCTGATGGTAAGTTAGGATACAGTCCAAAGAATAATGACCGCTATTTACAGATCCGCTGTTCCTAGAATCGCGGATCCTTTTGCATTTTTTGGTTAAATTCCTCACTGTGTATCATTATAGAAAGAAATGTTCGTGTTAATGTTATCTTAGTTTTGAGGATTATTAATAAAATTAATGTAATTTAGATATAAGAGATGGGCCATTAGAAAATGTTTACCCGAGGTCATTTTAGATAAAATGTCCACTCGACTCGACAATGGAACAATCATGGACTGGACAAAAAAATCCTACAAAAGGATTTAATATTTATTACGTATAAATAAATCAATAAGAGAATCACATTAAAATTAACACAAAATACTATATTAATTTAAAAATATATATAGTTTATTTTCACTGAACGCTAAAATAATTTGGTTGGCACTTACCACAATGAAAAATAAATTTGACGCCGCCATTTTCTTTCACAAGATAGTTACAGCAACAGGAATAGAAGAAATGTAAAAGTGTTGTATTGATCAGTTTGTCTCGTTGCCGTCAACACGGTATGTCACTAATAGTAGTGACTATGCAACACTGATGCCAGTATTGGGAAACACTGCCTTATAAACATATTGATCTATTTTCCTTAATGTGACGTAAAAGGCCCTCCCGTTCATTCAGCAGACCTGCATCCTGTAACAATTCTAATTAGTGACGCCATGGGTATGTGCATTTTTCTTAAATTGCGTAATTTACCGTTGTTATGTGATGCATACAACGTAAAAGCAGAAATTCACTATGTATTATTCATTATTCGAAGTTTGAGCAGCATTATGCTGCTCGAACTTCGTCGTATGCAGCGAATAATGTAATAATCTTTATGTATATAAAAGTAAAATTAAATTATTTTTTGTGTGTAAAAAAACCAACGGTAGCCTAGTAGTATGGGTAATGGACTGCTGAGACGAGGTCTCGGGATCGATCCCAGATTTTACCATGGCACACACCAATGACTTCGATGCTTTTCAAAGTTATGTGTGTATTTATCGCAGGTTTATAAGTGTCCAGTTAATGGCAATAGGCTCGCCACCTATTACATTGGGACCTAAACATAAACTGGCGCAATGTGGGTGCTAGCACCTCTGCCTACCCCTTCGGGGATATAGGCGTGAGTTTATGTTATGTTTAAAAGGCCACAGTTTAGCTACTGCTACAGATTGGGTATAATCTGCAGCGCTGGTTTTCAACTGAAGACCAATCCAAACCAGGTAGCATGCTGTATTAGCATAAATTAAATAAATAAATAAAAATAACATTACACACCTACTCACGTACTTACATCCACACAAAATGTACGTAATGCACACATCAGTATACACGAGGGCACAATACAGAACAGCAAAATTTTATATATGATACGAATCCAATTACAATAAAAATCAAAAAGACAAAAGCAACACAAAAATAGACTTAACTTATAACAAATTAAAGACTACAATTCATTGATTAGTCACGAAATCTCAGAAACTATAACACCTATAAAATTTAAAATTAGAAGTTAGATTTCTTATAGGGTGTAGACATCCGCTAAGATCAGATTTTAGGAAACTCCACCTTTAAGGAGGTAAAACAGGTCCACGCGTACAAAGTTCTGTGTATACGACCGTAACTCTGCATGGCTGTTACGCGTTCACGCTTAAATTATTGAACCAATCTTGATGAAATTTGGTACAGATTTAGACTAGAGCTCGGGAAAGGACATAGGTTACCTTTAATCGCGATAGTCGATATTCACGCGGTTGGAGCCACAGGTCACAGTCATCTGTATTTGCTTTATGTGCTCGTATAACGTATAAAATAACGGTATTATGAAATCAATCAATGCAATTTCAAAAGCTTTTAGACACATCGTGAAATATTTCACACTTTTTTATAAACCTAGTTAGTTAACATTTGGCAAATTACTTAAGTGCATTAATATTACACCAATACAGCCATATATTTAGAATGTAATCATGCAAAGAAGACATGCCAAGAGTATTTCAACATTTAATTTATTAGAGTATATTATTATATACAACAGATTTATGATTTTAAATACCAGCATTTGGTGACAAAATATGAACTTTGCAGATTAAAATATATTTCTCTTTCCAAACTGTCCCACATGCCGTCACCCGACAGAGCAAAAATTATGGTAAGGCACAAATATAGTATATTATTTCTTCGGGGCTCAAAACACCCTTACTTGCTTAACTGTGCACCTGCTAATTTACGAACCAGGCTATGATTATTAATTTGATCTCAGATTTTTTTTATACCACTTAGGTGGCAGCACGGCCTACCTGATGGAAAGTGGTTACCGTGGCCTATGGACGTGTGTAATACCAGAGAAGCCACACTCGCGCTGCCGACCCTGTAAGCACAGAGTTTCTGTGCCGTCAGTGTAGAGGACAAAGCAAGACAAGCCTATAGTCATCCCACTGACAGCACAAATTCTCCAGTGAGCTCCCTTAGTCTATCGCAGTCCACTGCTGGATAGGTCACTCCATATATGCGCCATTGCTTTCAATCCAGTTCCTTCTGCATCCAGTCCATCTCAGTCATCATTTCAGATCTTCAGTCCATCTGGTCGAGCAGCGTCCCACCTTACGTTTGCTTTCTCGCGGTCTCTACTCTAGGATTCCTTTGCTCCTTCCTTCCTTCGGTTCTTCGACAGATGTGGGCAGCCCATTGTCACTACAGTTTACTTACTCTGTTAGCTATATTGGTAACTTAAGTCCTTTGTCAGACGAAGACACTATTGGGGCAATTATATACTTCAAAGAGACTCCAAGCTAGCTCGCTCCATAGTTGGACCAAAGCCAAGTGAAGAAAAAGATAAGGAAATACCATATTATAATACCATATTCCAGGTCTTTAAAATGTGAGCTTCAAATGCAACTGGGACAAACGAAATTATGAAATTATGATCAAAGAGTAACGAGCCAACATTATCGTTATCGTTAGCTGTAAACTGCATAATCATTGCTAAGTACCTAGTGGTTTTATACTTCAGACTAGCTGTGCCCGCGAATTCGTTGCGTAGATTTCAATCGGGGTTTTTTTCCCGACGCAAAAACGACGGGGCGTTATAAATTTGACGTGTCTGTGTGTGCTAGTTTTTTTTTTGTTTGAAAGGTATATTAGTCGGTAGTGTTCTTAGCTATGTTTGAAAAAAATCGGTCCAAGATGGCCGCCGCTACAAAATGACGGAGTACAATTTTATCTCAACTACCTCAATATCGACATGACAAGGCTTGCATCAAAATGTATTACTAGGTATATCAAAGTTATAGCGCTAACTAACACGACTTTTTGGGGTTGTTTTTTGTGATGGGGTTTTTTTTAGCCTTTTTTAGTTACTTGGGAGAATATCTGTAATAAACCGACAGTAGGACACAGAGACAAAAACCTTAAAATACTTGCTTTTTTTATACTTAAACTACCATATATACATATGTCTACGTATACCAATATATTCATAATTATTTGGACTTTTCGCGATATTATATGTTGCATTACTATTTCTGCCAATTTAATCGCGAATAGTCCCGAACTGTTGTATAGTTATGAATTTACACCGCGATAGTTTAAACATAGTAAAAGTAGTCATTTGAAATATTACAGACAGATACTTCAATTCAATTTATTTATGTAGATTTCTAAGCTTCAGACTTGCTACATATTTAATAAGAAATAATATTCCTTTATGCCAAACAGGTAAATCTAAATGATAGCATAAACCACATTACATATTTAGCTGTCTCTTTGTGGCTTTATTTATATTCAAATACTTAATATTAGGCCTAATGTACCTACCTCATAATAGTGATTCAGAAATATTTGGTTAGGTCAAGTATTAGCTAGGCTATAAAAAATTGGATACAAATAAATACAATAAACATATAAGTTTTTTTTTATACCACTTAGTTGGCAGACAAGCATACGGCCCACCAGATGGAAATTGGTTACTGTGGCCTATGGACGTTTGTAACACCAGAGGAGTCACAGACGCGCTGCCAACCCTGTAAGTACAGAGTTTCTGTGCTGTCAGTAGAAGACAAAGCAGGACAAGCCTTAAGTCTTCCCACTGACAGCATAAATTCTCCAGTGAGCTCTGGCTACCCTACTTACCGCTGGGAACACAACACGAAGTTATTACAGCCGCGGTATTCTGTAGGGCGGAGGTACTTCTCCAGTCGGACTGCTCAATTGGGCGGAAATACCGCCGTGTCCTACTTCCTTCCTTTATTTAATTAATAATATGATATAGTGCACCTTTATGCGGTCAGAATAGCATACAACTACGCAAATATATTTTTGATTGAATAATTTTATTTCATTATTTTTTCTTTCTTTCATCTAAATCTGCTGATGATATGGTAGCTATGAGTTTTCTAAACTGTAAAAGAGTCGTACAGATCTCTACCCAGCATAATAACGTGGCCAGAATAACCTCGAGTTCTGTACCAGGCGGTGAATAGTGTAGCCAGAGCTCACTGAAGAGTTTTTGTGCTGTCAGTGGGAAGACCAAAGGCTCGTCCTGCTTTATTTTCTGCACTGACGGTACAAACATATGTTCTTACAAAATCGGCAGCACGAATCTGACTCCCCTGATATTGTGTACGATAATCACATTCCATCTGGAGCCGTGTGCTTGTCTGCCACCTAACTTGTATAAAAAGATAATGAAATACGTGTCATAACTATGGTAATATTATATTTAATGAAGCGATGTTTATACCATTGTGTGATATACGAGAAAAATTGCATCATTGTGTTATAATGAGTCACACTACGATTAATTTATTTGTTAATAATATTAAAAGCTCCTGTGGTGTACCACAGGTAGCAGGTCTCCGAATCGGTTCGTTCGATTGTAATGGATTTTATATACTATTACTAGGCCCCTAGATGATTAATTGTATTGCACAATATTAGGAATTGTGCAATATGGTATCATATCATGAAATAAACTCTTGTGCTTACAGGGTTGCCAGCGCATTGTGACTCCCTTGGTGTTGTACACGTTCGTAAGGCACGATTACCATTTTCCATCAAATGGGCTGAGTAAAAAATCATGCTGACGGCTTAGCAAAGTGAGTGATTCTTTTAAATTGCCTGAACAGGTCCTTGGCATGGCTGACAATAAATTTAAAACCTTTGTTAAGATCACCTTATGTAAAAAAAACATACTATACCTTACAGACAAAAATATCTGGCTTGAGCATGGTGCATGCCCCTCCTAAATTGCTAGAACTACGGTATAATATAGTAGTAGGCACGCGACTTTTTTTTTCTACTATTTCAACGTTTAACTTAGGTAAAGTTTTTTTTACTATAACGTTTTTTTTTAAATACATTTAATTATTTTGACAGGAGACAAAAATATACATTCGTACATATTTAGTCCATTACTATTTATAAGCTGACGTCTTCTCCGCTAGCGCCTAGGAAGTGGTAGTAAACTTAGTTTTAAGCAGAATTTGACGTCAAAAATTGTACTGAAATGTAACTACGTTGCACAATTTTGAGAAATAAAGAATTTGAATTTATTTATTAAAATCGCTAATTTCATAAGACCGATGTACGAAAGACCGAAGTTCGAAATCCCCAAATAGAAAATATTTAGAAGTTCAAACCACGAAGACTAATCTATCTAAGTCGAATCGCGGGCTTTGACAAGGATAAATATAGATGGTATGAAAAAAAGGACTAAAAAAACATTTATTTAGTACAAACTGATGACACAATATAAAAAGTTACACAATAAACAAAAATGGTAACAGGTATCAATATTTCATTTTCGTCAATAGGAATTATTACTTGTAACATCAGACAGATATATACACCCAAGAATCAGCCTCAGATGAATGGCTCGAGTTAACAATATTGCCTGGCATACGGCAATAGGCTCACCCCCTATTAAGTGGGACCAAATACAATTATTGGTGAAATGTGGGTGTTAATTCACTTCTGCCTAACCCTCCAGAGATAAAGGCGTGATTATATATATGTATGTAATTATTACTTCAGTTCAGATGCGATTTCTAAAAACGGGCTTCCCCAGACGAATGCCATGAAACGGAAAAACCAGTAACCAATTATTATAGCAACCACGTGCATTTCGATTAATTAGAATACAAGGGACACCGTCTCTTTCAGTTTCTCGTAATATATTAATCTATATCTATTTATTTTTATATTTATTATAATAGCCTAGTCGAACCGCGGTAGCCTAGTGGTATGGGTAATGGACTACTGAGACGAGGTCTCGGGTTCGATCCCAGGTTTTACCATGGCACACACTAATGACTTTTCGATGCTTTTCGAAGTTATGTGTGTATTTATCTCAGGTTTGTAAGTGCCCGGTTAATGGCAATAGGCTCGCCCCCTTTTTTTTTTTTTTACGTGCGCAAAATCCCCACGGATACCTCCCCACCGGAGCCGGTGGAGGAGGTTATGTCGGACTCGAACCGACTAAAACGCACGCCGCCTGTGGGTCGTTTTGGTTGCCGAAGGTGAGGTTGACAGGCATATCCCTCGCACCCCGGCCGACCCAGGGCCATCTCTCACGATATGGCCCTCTTCTCGGGTGTGGGGACTACAGAGTCCCCAACTCGTCCCCGGAAACGGGGAGGCGCGCCACGCGCGCCACCGCCGCGGCCTGCTTCTGCCAGGGTGACAGGCGGCTTCACCTGTCACCCCCAGGCCGGCGCTCATGGGGGGCGGAGGTCGTTCATCGACCTCCGACGCCCGAGTTGCCTTCGTGCGCGGGCAGCTTGTCTTGCGATCCTTCGTCGCTCCCGCTGCCGCTCTCGCCCCGCCTCCTCCTTCACGAGCATTACTTGCTCGCAGAAGGAGGCGCCGGCCGCCCACGCATCCGCGCAGCGAACCATCGCCGCGAGCAAGGTGGAGAGCGTGAGAACCCTCACTCCCAGGGCCGCCACAAGCTCCCGCCTCGGCGTCTCCCACGCCGGACACTCGGTGAGCGTGTGCGGACCTGAGTCCTCGCTCGCGTCGCAGTGATGGCACTCGGACGTTGGCTCTTTCTGCATCCGACGCAGATACTTTCCGAAGCATCCGTGCTCGGTGATCATCTGCGTCAGACGGTACGAGAGGCTGCCGTGTGGCCTCTCTAGCCACTCCCCCATGATGGGTCTTACCGCCGTTACTACGGCGTGCCCTGCGCTTGGTTGCCCAAGTCGTCTCTCCCATTCCGCCACCATTTCCCTGTGGAGCCGGGATCTCACGGCCCGAATTTCTTCGGGCTCGGGATCGTGACCCCGCTCCCGCGCCGCCCTTCGGAACCGGTATAGCGCCGAAAGGCATCTCGCTTCCAGGATCCATGGTGGGGATCCGGCGAGGAGACTCGCCGCGTTGAAGGATATCGTGCGGTACCCCCTTATGATGCGGCACGCCAACTTCCGCTGCGGACGCTGCAGCAGAAGCATGTGCCGATCACTCAGGGTGTCCGCCCACACGGGACACCCGTAGGCTCGCCCCCTCACACCATTACATTGGAACCTAAATATAAACAGGCAAAATGTGGGTGCTAGCACAGAGGTGCTAGCACTCACGCCTATATCCCCGAAGGGGTAGGCAGAGGCCTACCCCTTCGGGGATATAGGCGTGAGTTTATAAAAAACAAGAAATATTTTTATGGTCCGAAATAAATGTTTTTTTTTATTTATTTATATTATTGACGTGGTAGACAAGAACACGGCCCGCTTAATGGAAGTGGTTACCATCGTTTATTGACGTAAGCAACACCAGGCCATCGCATCGGTTCTAGTAAAGCAAAACCACTGCTAAACCTCAAACACTGTCAATAATGGCATAAAATTTTATACTTTTTTTCTATACGCTCAAAATCCGAAATGAAATGAAAAGAGTTTCATTACACTTTTTATAGTCTTTTTATATTAGACTTTAACCGCATTTATCTAAAGTCTAAAATAAATAGATTTTTTAGCAATATAAAGTACCCCGTCTCAGCTCTTTTCTTGTGGACAATGAGTAAAAGACCACTGCTCCTCTAGACAAGTAGCAAATCGTTGGCCAACGTATTGTAGAATAGAATGATAAATGTATTTATTAATAGAATGATAAGGTATTTGACGTTTATGACAGTTGTCAAGGCAAGTTATAAATATTTTTTTTTAAATATACAAAAATCAAATTATAATAATGTGCACTAACCCTAATCTAAGTCGTTACTAACACAATGGATCAATGTTATCCGAGAAATAAATTATTTGATTTGATTTTGATAAACGTCTTTCGATGAAATCTGAGTAAGGGATAAATTTGACTTTGGAAAAGGACAGAGCCTATGTTTGATCACGATTACCGACATCCAAGTAGGCAGAACCGCGGGTAACAGGTAGTGAGAGATACCTAAATCCTGTCTCTGCTATTTTCTCGTGGACAATGAGTAAAAGAATGAAATGTTCCTTATTAGATGACATACAGTTCATAAAGAAGTGACCGGTTGGCGAAAAGGTAATTTTAGTCTCTGAATCGACACGGCGGTAGCTTAGTGGCTAAGTCGTCGGAATTGCGATTGATAGGCCATGGATTCAAAGCTAAACAGTACGTAAAGTACATAATTCCAATCAATGTCCTCTTGGACAATGAACCCGTAATGATTCAGTGACAATAAAAATGTATTAAGCCATTCTGTATAAACTTACTTCTGTCTCAAAATAATCGGGATATTTACCATGTTGCATTGTTTCGAGTTTCCGATAACTAAAATATCAGAAACTGGACACAACAATTCAACATAGTAAATGTCCCGATTATTTTGATATTAATGTAAGTGACCATGATAGTTTAAAAACCTACTTCTGTTTTTTTAGAAAAAAGGGGAGTTCCTTTTAATAAATTGTACCTAAGCGAACTGAAAAATGCCAACGATCTTCAAACCGGCTTGCTTTTAAGCACTCAGTACCTAGTATTATTACGTCATATTATTTATATTACAACAATACGTTAATTTATCGTACTGTTTGTTGTTTATCAGTGCTGGGAATTTTCATTATTAATCAATTTGTTTATTATTAAATAATAAATAATAATTTATTGATTATAAATATGACTTTTTTTAACGTGCGGAAATCCACTCGGATACTGCTAGCCGAGGCCAGCGGGTGGTTATGTCGGACTCGAACCGACTAAAACCGCACGGCCGTCTTGGGCCATCTGTTGCCGAGGGTGAGGTAGCCTCTGGTATATCCCTCACGCACCCCGACTGATCCAGGGCTACAGAAGGCCCCAAGGGACCTAAGTCTCCTCCGGCCCAGTTTCCCCATTTCCTTCTTGAGCATTATTTTCTCACAGAAGGAGTCGGCGGCAGCCCACACGCGCGCGCTCTGCACCATCACTGCAAGCAACGTGCGAGAGAACTCCCAGTCCCAGGGCAGCCAAAAGGACACTACTCGGCGTCTCCCACGCCAGACATTCAGTCGATTATAAATACGACTCTGCTTATTTTAACAACCCCCAAATTAGAGTCGATATGAGAGCTTAACGTGCTCTCCAGAGCCCTTCCAACCAATAAACTTTGGATGCAATATCACAACAAAACATTTTGTACAGTGAGTAGTCATACTAGGACGCAATTCCATAGTGAACTAATAATTTTATATAGTGAAGAGTTAAGTACAAACAATTGTATGTAATAAATCGCAATACTGTTCACATGAACTACAATTATGACGAAATTCACAACTATAATTACATCTAATCTTACTTATTGCATGTAAAGCTGTCACGTTATGTCATTAAAATGTAAAAATAGAAGGTGAACTAAAAATGCGTCTTGGCAAAACATTTCTGCAACAATCCAGGCACACACTCACTTAAATACAAACCTTATAACAGAGCACTAAGATATGTTTTTCTTCGGTTTAGTAGCTGGAGCTTAACCATATAACTGTTTCGCCCTGTTTCCTGTCAAAATTGTCATCGTATAACAATTGGATATGTGATGTTTTACACATTCTTTTGCTGGTAATAAACGTATGCGACATTATAAGCTGTGAGTTATGCAATATGTAGCAATGTGCCTCAAACGGTTGACTCTTAGTAATATTTTGTAATTTTTTTTGGGATACATTGTTTCCCTTGTGTTTAAGTATTTTGTTGTGTAAGGAAATGATAAAGTTACTGTTGCATACTTATTTTCAGTGTTAATTGTTTTAATGGGGGTAGGGCATGACGGTATTGCCGTCCCAATTGAGCAGTCCGACTGGGGACTTACCTCCGCTCTACAGAATAATAACCTCATGTTGTGTTCCCGGCGGTGAGTCGGGTAGCTCATTGGAGAGATTTTGTGCTGTCAGTCCATCAATCAATTAATCTTGTCCTGCTTTGTTTTCTGTACCAACGATACAGAAACTTTCTGTTCTTACAGGGTCAGCAACACGAGACGTGACTTCCCTGGTGATGTACAAGATTAGATCTCCATATGCCACGGTAACCACTTCAGGTGAAAAAAATTCACTACCCAAACAAATTTTGGACGCGTTTTTATACCAATGCAATGTTTGGAATAATTTTAGTACGCACTTTTACATTTCGTCAAATTTTTATTAGAAAAAAATATCAATATCATTATGCCAAGGATAACATCATTATGGCATTTGATCTTTAATCAAATACAGCAAACAATCTTTAGACAATAAAAGTTTGGTCAAATGATTTGCTATGACAAAAAAGTAAGAACTTTTGGAAATTATATTATTATAAAATGCAATTTTATTTTAGTATAATCATTAAAGCTCCAATTTAATTACTATTTTCTATGATGTAACTTACTCTGAAACGGTTCCAAGTCAAATACTGCGCACCCCGACTTAGATAGGTTAGGTTAGAAAGCTAATGCAACAAACATCAATTTCAATGGTGTAGCTCCGAAACGGTACCAAGCCTTATTTTATTTTGCGTAAAATTTGTTATTCCAACTGAAACATATAGTACATAAAAATGGGTAAAAATACTAGTTGGTAAACATGTTATTCTTCAAACGTTCACTACCCAAACATTTGTGTTTATGAAGAGATTTTTTGCCAAGTAATAATTGAATTTAAACTATCACATCCCAAAAAAATTAAGTAGGAATTATTTTTGGGGTGTGATAATTTGGCAATTTCTATTCGGTCTAAAGTAGGTAACCCCTAAGAAGGACAAAAATACCGTCAGAATAATGACGTATATGACTTCATTGCATCAGTTATCTCCTTTTATATGTAGAAACCCCCACGTATTACGTCACTGGAGTGCAATGAAGTACGAATGACATAATATAATGACTAAACGCACATGGTAACTATGCTATGATACTATGACATGGTGCTGTTTCGTCATAGGCGCTTGACAACTGGGCGTTGCGTGTATTATTGACTATAGGTAGGGAAATCCCAGGAATGCTACAAGGTACCTCCCCGCCTTCTGATGGGTTTGAAATTTTAAACCAAAGAACATGTGTGCCAGTTTAATGAAGAAATGCGCCCTCTAAACCGGAACTGACAAACAGACATAAATACGGATAAAAAGAATCAGTCAACGTGTCGAAACGGTGACTATCGCTTGCTTCGCTCGGTGAGTAAATCAAGTAATAAAGTAACTCTGTCTGTCTGTCTGTCTATATGGTACACTTTCACGCCTAAACCACTGAACCGATTTTGATTTAATTTGGTATAGGGATAGATTAGACTTCAAGAAAGGACACAGGTTATGTTTGATCGCGATAACCGAAATCTGTAGATGTAGGTATACTCTGTGAATGGCATGCGGACAACAGCTAGTGTTCTAGCTAGGACATTTCACACGGATCTAGACCAAAGTAAGCACATGAAAGAAGCTCATCATTACCACCACACTCAAATTCAAATGTGGATGCAGTCGATTCATAGAATAATAATAGTGATGTACACAGAAACGTACATAGCGTCATATAAATTGAGCATAACTTGTATTATGGGTTCTAGAATACGATTAACTAACTAATATATGATTTGGGCCAATTGATTGATTGATTGATTGATTTTATAAACATTTTTTATTTATTAATTTTAAACTTTATGCACAAGTACATAATGCCACAGGCATTCTCTACCAGTCCACCAAAGGTGGTGCAGAGAAAGACTCAGTAAGTGCATTATTGACTGTAATGTTATAGAGAGAATGTACCGTTTATAGGAAAAAAAGTTCTATAAAGTAATATATAATAACTTTTAAAATATCGAGTTCTATGATATACAATAATGTTAGCGGGAATTAAGTATACCTATACCATATATATTTCAAAAAATGAAAAAAAAAAATTCTAAATTGATTTAATTGCAGAAATGTGGTCAAACAAAAATTATTACAGTTCAGCACATCTACCATTCAATGGCATGCAAATATTAACTTAGGCTCTATTTAAGTATTTACATGTGCATGCTTAGCTATGCAAAATAAAATTGAAATTTAGTTAGAAATAAGTCTATGAGAATTAGATTAAAATACAAAATGCCATAGAATAACCGTAGTCATAATAGGATGTCAACATAGCAATTATAGTAATACAATGTCCAAGATAATTAATAATTCACATCGTAACGTAAAATAACATCAGCGGTGGTCAGTCTGATCGAAACATCAGGCAAAATAAAAGTATATTTGTACCTATACCATGATCCCGTTAACATTATTTAATCTCATCTCATAAACTCACACCTATATCCCCGAAAGGGTAGGCAGAGGTGCTAGCACCCACATTTCGCCAGTTTGTTTAGGTCCCAATGTAATAGGTGGCGAGCCTATTATTGCCATTCACCGGGCACTTATAACCCTGCGATAAATACACACATAACTTCGAAAAGCATCGATAAGTCATTGGTGTGTACCATGGTAAAACCTGGGATCGAACCCGAGACCTCGTCTCAGCAGTCCATTACCCATACCACTAGGCTACCGCGGCCTGCCATATGATAGATATGTAGAAGGAAAACTCGAAATAAAACCCTGTGCCAACCCGTCTGACCTGGGTGGAAACAGTTATAGGTCAAATCTAATATTGGAAGTGGCCTAGCTATGACCAGCAGTAGACTGTGCTAGACTTAATTGATTGATTGATATGGTAGATATGTATGATATGATGTCTTTCTACCACCAAACCATATAGGTCTTTATTGATACACATAATCACGCCTTCATCCCCGGAGGGTTAGACAGAGGTGAATTAACACCCACATTTCACCAATCATTGAATTCGGTCCCACGTAATAGGTGGTGAGCCTATTGCCGCCTTCCGGGCACTATTGTTGACTCGAGCCCTGCATCTGAGGCTATATATATCTGTTTGATGTTAAACAGCCCTATCCCTTAGTCGCCTTGAACGACACCGCATGGGAAGAGATGGGGTGGCCCAAATTCTACTCTGCCGGGAGCCACGGACGTCTTTATTGATGTCCGTAGCAATTTTTTTTTTGTTATATTTTATTACATCGAATTATAATTGAAACTGTTGGCAGTTTATGCGAATATCACTCTTTCAAATAAAACTACCTTTTTAGCTGGTTGTATCGTGATTTAAATGGTACTAGCTACCGCCCGCGACTGTGTACGCGTGGATCCGTTTTATCCCGTCTTAGGAGTGAACTTTCATAAAATCCGTTCCTAGCGGTTTTTTATACCCTATATGGATTCTATTGCGATGGTACGGCGCCTAACCAAAGCTGAGTAAATTTCGATTTTACGTATTCGACATAAAGCTATGTCTTCTGAGGGGAGATGGCACATTCGACATAGCTTTATGTCGAATACGTAAAATCGTAATTTACTCAGCTTTGGTTAGGCGCCGTACCATCACAAATTTGTGATGATACGGCGCCGTACCATCACACTATTTGCTAAATTTCATGTTTGTAGGTGTTATAGTTGCCGATATTTCGTGATAACTCAGTGAGTGGTATTTCGCTTTTATTATATAGAAGTCTGTGGGAGAGGCCTATGTTCAGCAGTGGACTATGTGCGGCTGACATGATGATGATGATGATATAGAAGATAGATTTACATTATACCCGACGTTTCGATTACTTTTCAGTCACCCCGCGACCATGTCAAGAAGCCGGAACGTCGGATCAAATCCGTAATACGTTGTATTATGAATAAAATCAATTGACCACGTATAGATTGTTACTTATATTATGCAATATTATCCATACTAATATTATATATGCGAAAGGATTTATCTGTCTGTGTGTTTGTTACGCTTTCGTGTCTAAATCGCTGCACCGATGTTGATGAAATTTGGCGTAGGTTTAGATTAGACCTTGAGAAAGGACTATGTTTTGTGTGGGCAACAGCAAGTAATCAATGAAATAACTAATCTATTTATTTACCTCATCTTATCTCATATGCGTAATTTTCATTAATTAACACAGTTACAGATAAATGGTTAATCCCATTGCGTAATAAATATAAACCAATATCAATATTATCAATTATTATTTATTACTATTTTCCCTGTATGTTAATAATACAAATTATTAAGGACATTTTAATGCAGGGGAACAAAATATTATCACAATATACCTAACTATGTACATTTTGTTAAGTTAATTAATAAAATAAAAAGTATCATGAAACTTTATTATAACACTTGCTGATGCCCGCGGCTTTATCTGCGTTGAATTTCAATCACGTTTCCGCAAAGCATGGGAACCTATTCCCGAGATGAAAATTAGCATATGTGTCTATAAGTTGTTAGAACGTGATTGAATAACAAACAAACATCTTAACAAACTCTCACATTTAAAATATTAGTAGGATAGAATGGAATATATAAGTATAATATACAAATACATAATAATAATACAGGCTGGAAGATATTGACCTTACCTTTTTTTTTATACCACTTAGGTGACAGACAAGCACACGGCCCACCTGATGGGAAGCAGTTACTGTGGCCTATGGACGTATGCAACACTCGCGCTGCTGACCACGAAAAAACCTTCTGATGCCCCTCTTGAAGAACCTGTAGCAAAGGTAGGAAAAAACAAAGGAAACATTCATTTATTTTTAAAAAGAAACAAAACTGTATTCTCGTTTTTCTGAAAACTCGCTTGCGACATCAGGTTATTGAACCAAATGAAATCCAAACAAGTAACATCTTGTATTTTATAGCATCAATTGATAGTGTCAAGGATAAGGATAAAAACTCTTAGCTTCAAATCAATCTACCGGGTGTGATAAAATAATAACAATGAGCCAAAGACCTATGAGCTGTTCAAAATTAAAACCTAGTAACTCAATTTTTTTAGAAAATCGTTTTTCTCAATTTTTGACTTACTAGGCATACTCGATAGATGGGGCTGCTTAAAACACCCATTTTCGTACGAGTTTTCTAGTTAGTCACCTGGCAAGTCGAGACACCCGACACCACCACCGGGTGTGCTTGTTTTGTTTCGTTTTAAAAATAAAAGATGTATTCTTTGAGTAAAATTCGCTGTCTACAGCATTTAGAGTACCTACATTCCCTCCAGGTAAAGTAAAAATCTTACACCCTGTAGGTATAAATACGGGTAGTTAGAGCCATCAAAAGTCCGACTAGTAGTAGTAGTAACTACAGAATTTCGATATTCCCAATTGGTTTAATGGAGGTCAGGTTGCAGTCACTTCATGGATAATATCGAAGTGCAACCGCATCTTAGTTAGACTTGAAACCAACCCTAACAGAGTTGAGAAAATACAAAACAATACGGCGAAGGGATACCAAAACTAAGCAATAAATTTGTTCATTACAAAAATGTATCTTTAAGATAATCATAACTTGAATTCCTAAGCTATAAAAGCACCAAACATTGCCCGGACGAAATGATAAGGCGAATTGAATAGATTATTTGTGTATCTAAAGTTTTAATCGCGTAAAGATTATTCTTTGTTTAATTTATATTATAAGACACATCAGTAAGAGAATTTTTCAGAGGAGGTGGGACCCGGCGGTATTCCCGCCCTATTGAGCAATCCGACTGGGGAAGTATCTCCGCCTTACAGAATACCGCAGCTATAATAACTTCGTGTTGTGTTTCCAGCGGTGAGTAGGGTATCCAGAGCTCACTAGTGAATTTGTGCTGTCATTGGGAAGACTAAAGGCTTGTCCTGCTTTGTCTTCTACACTGACGGCATAGAAACTCTGTACTAACAGGACTGGCAGCGCGGCTGTGACTCCTCTGGTGTTACAAACGTCCATAGGCCACGGTAACCACTTTCCATCAGGTGGGCCGTGTGCTTGTCTGCCATCTAAATGGTATAAGAAAAAAAAAACAAAAAAAAAAGGAATATTTTTAGACTTCACCTTGTCTGATGGTAAGCTGAAGCAAACTCTCGGGAAAAAGGGTGACTATTACATACATACTGTACCATGTTACAATGGTGACACACAGCTTGACACACTATGCTTTTCGATCAGGCGAAGTCTAATTGACGTGTCCTAGTAAAAATATTTTATTGCTGAAAAACTGAATTTTCAATCTGAAAATAGTCATCAACCATTGACGCTTAATGTGACGTGTGCAGTAAAATCGATAAAGACAAGATTATTTCCCAAGATACAGATTGTATCCGCTTATGCGCATGCGCATGCGCTGCTGCTGCATCAGCGGAGACTCTCAAACGGCGCAAATATACCAATTTAACTGGTAATTATATTTTTGAGCCGTTTGGAGTCGAAACGTTGGGTCCGTGGGGTCCTAGCGCGCGCGCGCGCTATTCAAGGAAATAGCGAAGCGACTAATCGACGATTCCCGTGACCTATATAAGGCTGGCCTTTACCTCGCTCAAAGAATTGGCATCGCCATTCAGCGTGGTAATGTCGCTTAGTCGCGCAGTCTCTTAGGCACGGTACTAGTAGAGATCGATGGGGAGGAATTTTTGATGCCTAAAATTGCAGTCTCACTCTTTTTCTCTATTCCATTTTTGTATATATTGTATAGTTAGCATAGTTTTATATAGATTTGTAAGTAATTGTATATTATAATATCCGCTTAATAAATTGAGTTTTTAGTAAGAGATATAGCAAATACGCTTTTACAATCAACTTTTCATCAACTTTTGACGCTTTTGACGTGTGAAGTAAAATCGATAGATTATTTCCCAAGATACAGATTGTATCCGCTTATTAAATGGTGTTACTAGTAAGAGACATAGTAAACGCTTTTACACAACGAACGAGATATTGCCCAACGCGAGTACCGGATGCCTGTGGCGGGTGTCCTCATATTGATCGAAAGGCTTTTGGACTTTCCACTTAATAGGATATTGTACTCATACCTACCTACATAAGCTATAATCACACTGGTGAATCCCTGAAGAGATAAATTATTTATTAAACACATATATTGTTTTCAGTTGTTATTGGTTGTTCGTCAGTGTTTATTGGTTGATTTGAGATTGGCATGTTATTTGGCTTACCAGAGACGATGCCTTTGAAAGAATAGGTGGAGCTTACAAACGTAATAAATGCAGCATCGTACCACACCGCACACATGTCTCTAAAGTGATTATAATATAAAAATATGGTAGTGTATAAGCTGTCAGTAAAAACAGTACAGAGTGGACACATGCATGAGTTCAACATTTGAAAGATACCTTACTTCACGCACCTAACTTGGTAATATTATTACATTAATGCTAATACTAAAGCTGCCTTACCTGCGTCTCTTCTCGCGTAGATGCAGATTATCACGACTTTGGTCTTTCCTCTGGTTCTACTCTATCTAGAACTATCAATAAAAAAATCGTTAAAATTCGTTCAATAGTTTTTACGTTGATCGCGAACAAACAGACAGGAATTCTGAAAAAGTAGTGTAACACTCACCGGAATATTCATAATGTTTTTCATTTGTTTCGAATGTGTACATCTCAAAAAATCTAAGAAGTGTCAAAAAATTACAGTTATTAAAAAAATATTAAAAATATTCTCCTAATTACTTACATTCTAATTTCATAAAAACTTTGAATCATTATCACACCTAAATATACCTAACACCAGCTTGGTTTCAAAATAATTACATTTTGATTGATGTATATTTTGTTTAATACAACCAGTGTGACAGAAAGAATATTGAAACTGAATATTTTGTAACCGTATGGTTTTGTTAACTATTTCTCTCTTATTTTTATATTTTGATTATGTGCAACTCTTGTGAAAATTCTCTCTTCTTTTTGTTGTGATTTCATTGTTTTGTCTTTACCTTGTTATTACATAAATACATATAATCATTGCAGAGGTGAATTTACACCCACATTTGACCAATCATTAAATTCGGTCCCACGTAATAGGGGGTGAGCCTATTGCTGTCTTCTGGGCACTATTGTTGACTCAACCCATGCATCCGATGCTGAGTCTGGGTTGTATATATCTGCCTGATGTTAAACAGCGCTATCCCTTAGTCGTCTTGTACAACACCGCATGGGAAGAGATGGGGTAGTCAAAATTCTAAATATTTTTATTTTTTTATACAAATTATAAATATTTTTTTTATTTTATTTCTCTTATACTATTGCAATCGGTTAGTAAATAACTATTTGATACTACCCCACGGAACTCTAAAGTCCTCCTATTTTCCTCAAAACAAACAAAACCCATTGCAGCAACTAAACAGATTTATGGTAGTAGAACTCTTGCGCAGATTCACGGACGTAAGCTAGGATGCCGTTAGGTTACGTGGACGTTACGCAACGTACCCTTTCACACGTGCATCAGAATCTGATAGTTAAATTTGATTTTCAATATACTTTTTGCGGATCAAATTAAATGACTCAGCAGTAGGAGGTTAAGAAATCGCTGTAAATGCACAATACTTTCAATAGCATGTCACTTGACTGCGCTATTGAGATTATTAATGATGAGGGTACTTTGAAAAATTAACATTATTAATGTAAGATGAACAATATTAATATTGTCTCTCCCAATAGGTTGGTGCGAGCACAGCATAACTACCTGTTAATTGCTGTGTTATTTTTAAGTTATTTTATTTTGCATCTTATTATTTATGTTTCATTTGTCTTTTTTGTTGCGATAATCGAGTTTTTATGTGTAGTGTAAGCGTGTGTGTATAATAAACGGTTCATTCTTTTTGTTTCTTTCTTTCAATGTTGGGAGGCTTTGGCCTACTGTTTGGCGCTGGCCAGACGGGTTGGTACAGGTTTTCATTTCAAGTTTTCCTTCTCTGGCAGTGATATCGTCTGCGTATTTTTCGGTTGGTGTCCTCTTACGACACCCTTCAGATGAGATGGGGTAGTGATACTTGTATTCTATCACCGTCACCACACGGATATGGATCTTCAGGGTCTTTTTTTTAACCTGGAAGAAAAATAAAAATGTCATTCGCATCCTTTGGGATACCTATACGGATACGCTAATTCTAAATTATTGCAAACAATCGCCGCGCGTCAGGGCCTTTTTTGTACCACGATTTAGTTCCAAGATACGTGGTCTGAGGTATACACGGGGAAAGTCACTATGGGTATGTAGGGGTCTTCACAAAACAACTTGTTGTCTGCTATGCCTACTGATATGGGTGTGTTAAGTCAGGTAGTTCTTCTCCACTTGAGTCAATAATACACGTTAGCTTAAAAAGTCAGAAATAAAATTCTGATGTCTCGACTACGCCACTGACGGGCTTTATTTAGTTAGATCATTTCGATCGCAACTGGTTACGAAACACTGGTTACCATGGCGGCCGAAGTGATCTTTACTGCAGGAGGTAGAGGTAGTTACGTGTGATGCCGTACAATATAACCTCGCTAAGAGAATATTTTGTCATATTTGAATTAAATATCAATACACATTCATTACTTTTAGAGGAATAATTATACAAAACTAGCTAATCAAAACAAAAACAAGTGCTAAAATCCTTATGCGTGTATGCGTACTGGCTATAGAAATAGATTGGCCATTACGTTTTGATACAAGAACCTATTTATACAAGAGAGTAGGCTTTGAAGAAAGACTTCAAAGCCAAAGATAGGTCAACACCTATCAACACCCATACTTATACTAATAAAGTATACTTCGTAGTGATCAATTTAAAAAGTTAGTTCATTTAGCCTTTGGTTAGTTTTAGTTTGCGGTGATTAGTTTAGCACCCTTGCGTTCTGGCCTTCTATAAAATAAAAATACTCATTAATTTGAAGATGCATTTATATTCACGCCTATACATTCCCGATTAGTAGGCAGAGGTGTACTAACATTTCGCTAGCTGTTCATAGTAAAACTCGGGGCTGCACACGGCATGGGAGACGCCGAAACGGGAGCCGGTGGCGGCTCTGGGAGGGAGTGAGAGTACTTACGCTCGCCAGCTTGCTCGTGAGGATGTTTTGCTGCGTGGATGCGTGGGCGACCGGCGCCTCCATATGCGAGCCATTTATGCTCGTGGAGCCACCAGTAACCCTGGCAGAAGCAGGACGTGGCGGCGACGCGCTTGAAACGTCTCCCTGTTTTCAGGGACGAGTTGCCGACTCTGTGGCAGTGTGGAGATGGCCCTGGGTCGGCCGGGATGCGAGAGATATGCCTGTCAACCTCACCATCAAAAATGACCCACAGGCGCCGTGCGTTTTAGTCGGTTCGAGTCCGACATAACCTTTTCCACCGGCACCGGCTCCGGCGGGGGGTATCCATTGGGATTTTTCGCACGTACAAAAAAAAAGTTATGAACAGTACAATATACATAGCGTATAAACACGCCTTTATCCCTGGAGGGTTGGCAGAGGTGAATTAACACCTACATTTCACCAATAATTGTATTCGGTCCCACATAATAGGGGGTAAGCCTATGGCCGTATTCCGGGTACCTACTATTGTTGACTCGAGCCATGCATCTGACTCAGTACAATATAACATGGCAAATATCACAATAGCTCTAATAGTAAAGTACATACATACATATAATCACGCCTTTATCCCTGGAGGGTTAGGCAGAGGTGAATTATCACCCACGTTTCACCAATAATTGTATTCGGTCCGACGTAATAGGGGATGGAGCCTGTTGCCGCATTTTGGGCACTATTGTTGACTCGAGCCATGCATCTGAGGCTGAGTCTGGGCTTTATATACATAACTATCCGATGTTAAACAGCCTTATCCCTTAGTCACCTTGTACGACACCACATGGGAAGAGATATATTGGTAGAATTAGTAGTACTGACATAGTTTTATTAATTATTTCTTTACCTCTGTTTCCTTTAAATTTTTCAGCGATTAGGTTAGGTTAGGTTAGTTTTCAGAGATTAGGCCATAACTTGGCTCTCTGACCTATGCGAGGTGAGGCGTTCACACAGCTGTGAGAAGATTACAAATTCTCAGCAACCTTCCCTAAAGGAATTGATTGTGAGAAAACGTACCTAGGTTTTCTCATCATATTTAACTACACGTACCTACTATTAAAACAAGTGCTAATTAATTTCTAATAAGTGTATGAATTAAAAAAGATCAGAGGTGTGTGACCAGGGTTTGTATAGGTCCTGTCTTAATTGCCTGAGATATCGAGATTGTACATAGGTAGGTATGCACAATGTCGTACTTTGTGCATACTACATTTAGTTATAGGTATAACTAACTACAAAAAGTGAGAACGCAGTTTAGTGCTCCTTGAAAAAATTTCAGTAGTGAAATTCAATTTAAGAAATCGTGCTTGAGAGGCTTTGATGACTCCCTTACGAGAAGCTTCAGTAACATTCACTCAATAGTGAGAATTGTCAGTTCTTTCCTTTCATTAGTGGATAATGTAATTAAAAAAAATAAAGCATTTCGCACGTTAAAAAATGAATTAGAGAATAAAACTCATTTGCAGTGTCCCAGATTCAAATAGGATCGCACAGTCAATTTCCTTATAATAGAGGAACCATTTGCTTAGAAGTTTTAGTAAGTCTAGAATTGTCAATTTCTATTTAATTGCGATGCCACTGAAATTACTGCGGACAGTCTTTAGAGCGTTTAAAATGATAGGTCTATTTTAATGTTAGTTTCAATAGCTAATGTTAAAGACAAAAATTGTGTCGCGGTTCCTGGATGAGGTGAGAATGAAATTTTGAATATCGAATTTGCAACGAAACACAAAAATTAGACAATTTGATTATTAAATTTTAACACTAAATTTATAATCGTGATTAGAAAAAGGAATAACGTCTTTGTTGAAACCAGAATTAATATTCGATTAAGATAGGAAAGATTTTGAATCAGTTCAGGCAAGATTCCAACCACCGAACTTCGCCACAAACAATCCAAATCCACCTAAATATCAATCTTTATCAAGCTGTCATTCTTCGAGTGTGAGGGATTACGGAGTCCCCATCAATTTCCCGGGTATGGGGAGGCGCGTATCACGCGCCGCCATCTATCTAATTGATACTGGAACAGATAACAGAAACTACGTCAATCAATCAATCAATAGGCCTCTCCCAATGTTGGGAGGCTTTGGCCTACTGTTTCCACGTTAGCCAGGAGTACTTCCGCCCTACAGAATACCGCGGTTATAATAACTTCGTGTTGTGTTCCCGGCGGTGAGTAGGGTAGCCAGAGCTCACTGGAGAGTTTTTGTGCTGTCAGTGGGACGACCAAAGGCTTGTCCTGCTTTGTCCTCTACACTGACGGCACAAAATCTCTGTTCTTACAGGGTCAGCGGATGTGACTCCACTGGTGTTACACACGTTCATAGGTCATGGTAACCACTTTCCACCGGGTGGGCCGTGTGCTTGTCTGCCACCTAAGTTGTATAAAAAAAAAGCCAGACGGCTTGGTACAGGGTTTCATTTCGAGTTTCCTTCTCTCGCAGTGATATCGTCTGCATATTTTTCCGTTAGTCACGGTAGTATCAAACGGGGTAGTGATTCTTGTGTTCTTTCTCCGTCATCACACCGATCGGAACTACGTAACAGAACCAAATATTATATAACAGAACATATCTGATACAGTTGCAACAGCCGGTCGTTCTCAGCACAATCTTCAGTCACACATCCCTTCACTGAATGTTGCAATCTGTGGTCGTTACCAATCATACGCCCTGATTAGTGTAAAACTATATAACACACAAATATCATTAAATCTAAGTGCATTCAAATCATTCATCATCATTATTATTACTTAGTGAGTTTTGAAACTGTTCCATAAATTGTGATGTATGAATCAGATACATAAGAGATGAGATTGGTTCCGCCATAGATTATTTATATTATACTAGCTGATGTTTATGGTTTCGCTCGCGTGGATTCGTTATATTAAGTATATTCTTGACTAAAAATTTGATGATTGCATTTTCAGTCATATCTCCGGTTTTTTTTATACCACTTGGTTGACAGACGGCCCACCTAATGGAAAGTGGTTACCGTGACCTATGGACGTGTGCAACACCAAGGGAGTCGTGCTACCAACTCTGTAAGCACAGAGTTTCTATGCCGTCAGTGTAAAAGACAAAGTAGGACAAGCTTTTTGGTCTTCCCACTGATAGCACAAAAACTCTCCAGTGAGCTATCCTCTACTTACACGAGGTTATTATTCTGTAGGGCGGAGGTACTTCCGCAGTCAGACTTCTCAATTGGACTCAACCAATAAAATTGTATTCAAAAATAAGGCAGTTCTTAGGTCTAACTAAGAATTTTTAATCTTCTTCTGCTTCGTCATCGTGTTAATGGCAACAATTAAAAAATAAAAAAGAAGCTAAATGCGCCCAGCCCAAAATTCGGTGACATTAACCGCACTTTTCGTCGCTTCATTCAGGTCAGCAATTGTGCTGGCGTAGGGGCACAGTGGGCACGACAGGAGGTGGTCCATCAACTGCAGAGGTGCATCACAATCACAGCCATCACTAGGTAACGCAATTTTTAATAAAAAAAAACTACATCAAAACATGAGCCAAGGTTGCTTACAATGAACAAATATTATTAAAATAATACGCGAACAAAAAGACATTAATTCCAAAATAAAATATATTTGAATTCAGAATCACGAATACATAGGTTACACTAAAAGTTTCCGGAACTGGCCACTTACATAAACAATATTTAAAAATTTATTACAACATTTGAAAATATAACTCTTTGGCTGTAGAATACAGTTTGTTTCATCTGACTGTCTTTTGTTTTTACCTTGTGGCGCCATTTAAAAAATTGTGTGTCTGCATCAACATGGATTTAACTCGGGAAAATTTTCGTAGTATGATTTTCTACGATTTTAAGTGTAATTTGACGGCTCAACAGAGCATCGCTCGGCTTGAAACAGCTTTTGGCGATGAAGCTCCATGCAAGACGACTGTTTATAGCTGGTTTGCAGAATTCAAGCGTGGTCGTATCAATCTCAGTGACGAATCTCGCGATGGTCGGCCGTCCACCACTGTGACCAACAAAAACATCGATGCTGTGCGCCGTATGATTGAAACAGACAGGCATGTGACCTACCATGAAATTCGCGCATCCTTAGAAATAGGCATGAGTCAAATACAATCAATCCTACACAAACATTTGGGTGTGAGAAAGCTGTGCTCGCGGTGGATCCCACATAACTTGACCGAGGATCAAAAAACGGACCGCGTCACTTGGTGCAGTGCCATGCTTACCAGATTCAACGAAGGTGCGTCAAATTTGGTGTGGGACATAGTAACAGGTGACGAAACATGGATTTATTGCTACGATCCCAAAACAAAGCAGCAATCGAGCGTATGGGTCTTTCAAGATGAGCCGAAACCAACCAAAGTGGCGCGCGTGAAAAGTGCATCTAAGCGGATGATTGCTTCTTTTTTTAATAAAACTGGACACGTGGCTACTGTTGCTTTAGAAAATCGTCGTACTGTGAATAGTGACTGGTACACGACCATTTGTTTGCCGGAAGTTATTGACGAACTCCGTAAAAATAACCGTAAACGCCGTATCATCCTGCACCACGACAATGCTAGTTCTCACGCGGCCAGACAGACAAACGACTTTTTGAAGGCGAAAAATGTAAAACTCATGAGTCATCCTGCATACAGTCCCGACCTGGCACCTTGTGACTTTTATCTGTTCCCAAAAATTAAGAACCAATTACGCGGCCAACGATTTTCATCACCAGAAGAGGCTGTCGAGGAGTATGAAAAACACGTTTCAGAGGTCACCACAGAGGAGTGGCACAAAAGTTTTCAAAACTGGTTTGATCGAATGAAAAAGTGCATAGACGCCAAGGGAGATTATTTTGAAAAACAATAAATTTATTTTGTACCTTTAATAGTATTTTTTCATATTCATTCCGGAAACTTATAGTGCGCCCCACTTATACTTGATATAACCTATGATGTGTTTTTAATATATTCAGTGTACAGACAAAACTGTTTTATAACAATAGTATGTAGATACAGGTACATATTAGAGATGTTCCGTAGTAAGAAATACAGATTAATTAAAAATTGTTTGGGCAAACCATAGATATGTCATAGATAGTAGAATAGAATGGGATTGATAAGACTGGAGTGAAATTTAGTAGAGCGGAATGCAATGGATATAATTAGATTACTTAGATGTTATTAAAACAAACATAATTGAATGTAATAGTTTACTTTTTCATAATATAGGTAGTTATGGTTTCTGGCATATATCTTGATCTCATACAAGTCACAAGATGTACTCTTTATGAGTATTGTGCATTATATCGGGGTCTTTTGAGGATAGCACAGGGTGCTACGGAAGTGGAAGAGCTCAGACCCACCAATCATAGATTACATCAAACCAATAAGCATGCGCCAGGGTCTCGTTTTTCTCGCTGGGCTATGATATATGCCGGTAGCTATACACGTAAAACAAATGTAGGTACTGATACCCGTTCTGCCTTATACATAAATTTAACTACATTAGCATCGCCTGAGAGGGTAAGCAGTACCAATTACAAATCTAACCCCTGCCCGGAGAGGCAACCACGTTGCTGTGGGGATTGGGAGGTCATACAGTAATCAGTTATTCAGGTAAAATAAATATTTTATGTATGAAAGATTAGCTGTTGCCAGCGGTTCCACCCGCGTTGATAGCGGTTATCGTGAGAAAACATAGCCTGTATTCGTCCTCAAGGTCTAATCTAGCCATATACTAAATTTCATCAAAATCAGTTCAGTGGTTTAGGCGTGAAAACATAACATACACACAGTTACATATTAGTATTGAATAGAGACCTCTGAAATAGAGCAACGTAGAGGACTTTTTCCTGTGGCCAAGATTTAGGCCAACAACGTTTTATATATGCCAGACCAAGAAGAAGTACGACTTAAATGATGGATTAAGTATGGATGGAACTATTTAAAATACCCGAAACGATCACAAAACCGACCTTGAAAGTAATTGTATTTTTGATATTATGTTAAATTATATGTATTTCACAGTCAGTGAGATTTGTTATAATACAATTAAATTAACTAAGTTAAGGGCAAACCTAGAAAAAAATCCTAGAAGCAATTTTCTTTCGGTACTCATTGAGGGAGACCACTGTTTTTTGCCATCTTAAATTTAAAGGTGAAATTTTATTGACTTATTTAGTAAATCTTCTATTTTTAATTTTACACGAAAAATGGTAATACTGAAAATGTTTAAAATTTTATTTTCTACTTTGTAGTATTCATATTTTTTCCTAGGATCGATACTTTACTATTTATACCTCAAAAGATGGTGAAGTTTTGTTCGATTTTTTTTTTAATTTTGTTAAATTTATAGTAGCTATTTTCTTTGGGAATTCGTTATATGAGGTCACTGGGAATTCGTTATATGAGGTCATTTATACCTCAAAAGATGGTGAAGTTTTGTTCGATTTTTTTTTTAATTTTGTTAAATTTATAGTAGCTATTTTCTTTGGGAATTCGTTATATGAGGTCACTGGGAATTCGTTATATGACGTCATTTATACCTCAAAAGATGGTGAAGTTTTGTTCGATTTTTTTTTCATTTTGTTAAATTTATAGTAGCTATTTTCTTTGGGAATTCGTTATATGAGGTCAATGGGAGTCAAAAATTCGATTTGCGGTTCAATAAAATGCCTTGATTTTGGTGCTGATGTGTTATCAGCCTAAGTGATAATATAATAGTAGAGCCCTGAGTTTACCAGCGCAAATAGGGTAGGTACCGGAACCGAATCCCTAACAATATGAAGACTTCTGGGAGTCTACTCTTTCTTGCATATTTCCCATTCGCCTCTATTCCTTTCCTTCTCCGGAAGCCGGAATAATACGAAAATGTTGCAATTATTATTAGTGCATGTTATGTATTGACCTAGTGTTGCCATTTTTTATATTTATTGTTACGTTCATGTATAAAAAGTCTACATGTGTACGGTCAAATCATTATAAGATGACCGACACTTTTTTAAACGTGTTGATCACCTACTTATCAAATATATATCCTTCCCGAATGGCGAATTGATAAATACAAGATTATGTGATAATTCATGAGCAAATAGAGGGGATTGTAAGTTTAAATAAAAAGAAAACACGTTGCCGTAGACAGTGAGAGTGAGCCGTCTAAGCGAACGCGCGCGAAAGTTGCGTTCGAATTTTAAATATTGCGAAAATTTCAACACCATTATATCCCGACCGCCATCTTTTTTTCTGGAACAGATTATTATCAATACGTGTTAGTAGATTTTTAGAAGATTTTTTTTACACAGAGTGTTTGTGGGGTGACAGTGCAAGTGCTAATAAGTGACTTTCGCCGTCTAATTGTGTAGGATGATGATTATGCGGAATATTAAGGTAAGCTATTACAAATATTACACTAGAAATATAATTTAGATAACTAAAATGATAGTTACAGAAATAATAAACATTTAAATCATGAACAAAAATACTACTAGCACCCGTTGTATTTATTTTTAGAATTAAAATATGGGTATTGTTAAAATTAAAGTTATGGTATTAGACCGACTTTATAGAATTAAAAAAATAGGTCAAATGGATAGTTATAGGTAGTTTTGACTGATTCTTTTACCTTTAGTCTGTCAACTGTAACTTCTTGAAACCAACTTTTTGTTCCGTATAGCGAGTCTAGATTTTTTAAAATATAGGACATGTCTATTAGACTTCGCCTGCGCATGGTAAGCTGAAGGCAAAGTCTCAGAAAAGAGGTGACATACATGTCCGCATTTTAAAACCTATAACACGAGCTAGTTAAGCTTATTTATTATTATATTGTTACTTATTTTGGAAACCAGATAGAGCTGTATAGAATATCGTAAATTATTTATTTACTATTAGGTATTAAAAATAAACATACTAGAAGTCATTGACTGTGACACAATTTTGGTTTTAAACAGCTTGTATATAAAATCTCTAAACAGTAGAGTTAATTAGATGCAAGTCTTTTTGTAAACCAACAATAGTATTATCAAATAGAAAATATTTGAAACATACTTAATGAAGTTTCTCTAGCACAATAGCGCTTCGTAAAAAGGTGAGAGATTACTATTGTGACATTCGAAAAGAAAAAAAAGACTTGAGAGTTGTTTTAAAGAAAGAACTTTTTGAATCATGAAATTGTTTTTTTACTGTTATAAATTCCTAAAAAGAAAGGTAAGATTTACCAATAAACTTTTTATTAAATTTAATATCCGTAATTAATAGTACTCCCTTAACATTTCCAGCTAAGCTAAACTCTTTATATTAGGAGTTGGTTCATGTCGATAGTGTTATGGCGAAGATTCATATTCGGGACCTAAAACACGTCCTAAACAATTTTACTGTGATAAAAATTGCAATAATAAAAAATCAGTGCAAATAGATTCAAGACCTTTCCTTGCGCAAAGGATTGGTATTGCCATTCAACGTGGTAATGCCGCCGTTGACGTCGATGGGGAGGAATTCTTTGACGCCTGAACTTGCAGGATTGTTTAGGTATAATCTGTTCCTTTTTTAATATTTTAATTTACATAACTTCCGTGTAAGTACATTTCATCACATAGACCACGTTTTATGTATTTATTAAGCAGAAATGTACTCGGCCGGGGTGCGAGGGATATGCCTGTCAACCTCACCTTAGGCAACCAAAACGACCCACAGGCGGCGTGCGTTTTAGTCGGTTCGAGAGTCCGACATAACCTCTTCGACCGGCTCCGGTGGGGAGGTATCCGTGGGGATTTTGCGCACGTAAAAAAAAAGGAGATATGTGCTAGATACGAATTCTTTTTCATCTTCTTCATCTTACCGTTAATCTCAGTCGCAACCCGTAACCCTTACCTCGTAGTCTGTGGTCCGCTTTAACAGTCTATCGGTGGATTTGGATGAATTTTAATATTTTCCGTGAAGCAACTTGACGTGAAGAATACCAACTTCTGAAATTCACAACCCAAAGGCAATATTGAAGCATTGTAGTTAGACCAGCTGTTAGATTTTTTAGGGCTCCAACTGCCCGTAACGACTATCATAGATGTTTGTATGGAAATCGGGACCAAAGGCCTAACAAGCTATCAGACGCACGATCAAAAACATGTACTATATACGAATATTAAGTAGTAATAATTTTGTGTATAGCACAAACTACCTGTTCTAAATAGTCTATATATTGGTTGTCTGGAAGAAATCTTGACCGCCCATTGTCCAACTCTCTTTTAATTATGTACGTATCCTCTGTATGTACCTATCCTATGATTGGTGTGCAATAGAAAATATTTTTCATATCTTATCTTTATCCCGGGAATAGATTCCCACGCAGGAGTTGCCATTGGCGTTAGCTAAGCTAGTAAATAGCTAAAGGCACATTTTTTTTTATATATAAGGACACACCAACTTGACCTCACCTCGCCTGATGGTAAGCTAAAGGCAAAGTTTCAGGAAAGAGGGTCACCATTACAGACACTAAGTAATGTTACAATGGTGGCACTCAGCTTGGCGGCCTCATCAGATGCTGTTTCACGCCCCACTTAAAGGTCCCGGGACTGTAGGAAGAAGGAAACACGTGTGCTGGTAATGAAGTCCAGGTCTTGGTGGTTCGGCAAAGAAAAGGGTCTCCGAACCGCTTGGTTCTTGCTCGTATATTCTGCACAGTGTGAGGGTGACATCTAAGGCCTGCACGTGTTGTCCTTTGTAGGAAAGGAGATGGTGGGATTAGTTGGAAGAGCTCATCAGAACACTCACCATGGTAGAGACGGTAAAATACAGCCAAGGAAGCAATATCTCTACGCATCTGCAAAGGCTCGAGGGTGTTCGTGACCTCAGGGTTCCCAATAAATCGGACCGCGCGTCGCTGCAACCTGTCGAGAGCATCTAGTAGGTATTTCGCGGAGCCATCCCAGAGATGCGAGCAGTATTCCACGCAGGAGCGAATTTGTGTCTTATAGAGAAGACACCGCTGCTCCGGCGTGAAAAAACGTCTCACTTTGTTCAGGAGTCCGAGTTTCCGCGAGGCTGTTTTGATGATGCTCTCGATGTAATTTCTGTTATTCAGTTTGCAGCGAATATTCATGCCTAGGATATTGAGATTGTCCTGCAGTGGCAGTGGCGTGCTCTGAAGAGTGGGAAGGGGAAGGAAAGAAGATACCTTTGCTGTGAACGCACAAGCCTGCGTCTTCTTGGCACTGAACTCGACCACGTTCTCAGAGCCCCATTGAGAAATGTGATTCAAGATCCGGTCCAGTTCAGTGACAAGAAGCTGTCTTTTTTCCGCGATATCAGACTGTTTCTCGCATCCGAGGCAGTCTTCACGTCCGTAACATCGCAGATATAATACAGGAGAGCCGACTTAGCTAATGCGGCCATATTTTGGGGCAACCGCCGGGCTACGTAGATAAAAAATGCCTGGCAATGGTACCCTCGCCGGGTCCAGGTAGAAGGGGTAAGCCCAAGAAGTCCTGGCTTGATGTCGTGGAGGGTGACATGCGTGCAAATGGTCTCACTGTCTCACAGCAATCGGCTCAATTAGTTACAAAAGCCCCTTTGGACAAGTGAAAGATTGATCAATATATTAGTTATTAAGTTAAAGACTGTCGGATAAACGTTAAAATACATCCATCCAAATCCCATACATCCATCAAAATTAGATAGATATGTTTTTTTTTTACGTGCGGAAAATACCCTTGATAGATATATTAGTTATACAGTTAGTTATTAATGTAAAATTAGGATAGGCCTGTGGCGTGGCGGTAGTGAACTGCAAATATTTGTATGCATGAATATGAATATTTGCATTGGTCTGGTCGTGACTCGGAGGGCACGTTAAGCCGTCAGTGGCAATGCAAAACATCTATGGCAATCGTTACGGTCTAACTGCAATGCTTTGATATCGCCTTTGGGTAGTGGAGGTCACATGGTAGTCGCATCACGGAAAAAATCGAAGTTCAGCCAAATTCGCAGTAAGGCTATTAAAGCGAACCCCAGACGCCGAGGTGAAAGCTTCAGATGCGATTGAGATTAACGCTAAGATGAAGTAAAAAAAAATATAAAGAGTAGTGAAATTACCAGATTCTGAAAGCCTTACTAGTTATAATTAGCTAAAAACTTCAGAAATATTATATTTCGCAACAAATTATGTAGAATAAGAATTACATTTTGTTTTAAAAAACGCAATTATTATCGTTATTAGCTAATTCGTCAGGTCCGTTATGATTATTTTAGCACATAATTAAATTTTATTGTTACGACTTTTATTTTTATAGTCTATATCTGTTAATTTATCCACCAAAACGTTGCAAGCAACCGTCTGATTGTTAATTATAAGCTATGAATGCTTGAAATACCTGAGATGTTATTTATGTGCCTAGACGCAGTCCCAAAAAACGCAGTTAGAATGGGGATTAAATAACCAACACACATTTCCAGGGAGGACAAAACAATTTTATTCACTCAAGCTTATAACATGGTTTCGGAGACTTTCGATACCACCATCTACAAATCTGACAAATTGTACAATGCCATCTAGTGATCAACTCGGAACTAAATTTTGTACACATTTGAATATTTAGCACTAAACAGTGCCTATCAGGCAGGAATCGAGAGCAAAATACAAGGAGAATCGGAGAGAAGCTATCATTCTCATACCAAGCTTTTTATTTACCAACATGTGTTTCCTATGGCATCTGTAATGATGACTCTCAGTACTTCCCACCCTTGGAATGGAATGGAATGGAAAGGGACTCCCTTGTCCGCACTTAACCTCCCTTTTGGGCCATTGTGCGTGCAGAGTACTGGCTAGAGTAGCCAGCCTAGCTCCGCCCAGAAGCGCAGAAGCTTACTGGGGGCTTCACAGGCTTCGCGGAGCGACCTCACTATACCGAGGATTTGTGATCGTTGATAGGCTACTGCCTCACATTCCAGTATTACGTGGGCGGCCGTTTCCTCGGCAGCAAAACATCCCCTGCAAAGGGGACTGTCCGTGACACCAATGGTGTATTGTGCTTGTGGAGGGGGCAGTGGCCCGTTATAGTCCCCATTATTGTTCTTAGACTTGTTCTGTCTAGTTTTAGGAGACGTTTCGTGACTCGTTTATTTACTGATGGCATAACCACTTTTGACTGCCTGCTATCGGTGTGCCCACTCTTTACATTTAGCTTATCACTAGGCGAGCTGAAGTCATATTGATGTGATCATTATAAAAAATAACATCTGAAAAAGAAAACAGGGATCCAAAGGTCTATGACGGGCGGATTCCTCACAATATTACTTATTATTTAACGGTTCGGGACTTTTCGCGATTACTTTATGGAACTTAATATTATAGCCGACGTTTCGGATGCGTTGCAGCACCCATGGTCACGATTTCACTGCAACGCAACCGAATTCACACCGCGATAGTTTAAAAATAAAGTATTATTTCTACATTATTTTCTGATGTCGCTAGCGTCCTTATACAACGAATAGAAAGTGAACGTATTATGCACAGAGGTCTCTAAGGTGCAAGAAGAAAGAAGAAGAAGAAGAAAGCACACAGCGAACATTAAACTCGAACCGGGCAAGACGCAAACGGGAGAGTTGTGTTTGCATCTTGGCCCTTTTACCTATGCATCGTGTCTTTTCAACCCTGGGTGCAAAAACGATGGGATGTTTTAAGTTTGACGTGCCTGCGTGTGTCTGTCTATCAGTTTGTATGTGGCATGATAGTTTCCGAACGGTTAAATTGGTTTTTGGGTCTTGTCTGATTTTAACCTAAACGATACTTGAGAAGAAGAATTTTTAATATCAATTTCGGATATAATGTTAGGCTAGGAGGTGATAATTTTTTATTTTATGTAGGTACATCTATAGTCTGCCACTTTACAATACCTCGCTAGTGGGCATGCAGAAAGAGAGAAATCGAAGTAATAAAGGGCAATATTCCAGAGGTTTACGATTCTGAAATGGTGGTCCTTAGTTGAAGGGCCTGGCCCAATGCTTTTTCACTTGTAGGAAGAAAAGACGCGTGATTTGCTCAGGTGGCGGCCACTGATAAGAAATAAAAAATCGGACACTATTCGATTCAAGCGTTCGCCGCCAGAATTAGCTGTAGGTCCATTGATTTTTTGCTATTAATGCTAGTTTTTATTTATTTACTTTTTCTATTTCCTTTCTATGTGTGATGTGTACAACTGTGTGATCCGAAATAAAACAATTTCCTTTCTTTCTTTACGTGTCAAAACAGAATCTAAAGCGGTTTCTCTATAGCTACCGTGCTCTATATATAGGTATATGAATTAGTAAAGGAGGAAGGCCTTTGGCACGTCATTGATTTATCAACGTAGAGCCGAAATCATGGACAGTACATTCCTTCAATTGTGTAGGCAGGTTCAATGTCTAAGAGTATCAAATGGTCGGGCGAAAAAACATTGTCTCTTAATGGGTACAATATGGTTATCATATTTTTTTTCAAAATTCAACAGGTAGGGTATGATTCCGAAGCCAACTACATAGGACATCTGCCGACGCATGCAGCAGATACGCGTAATTCATTGCAGCTTCTTAATGGTCCCCTTTATTAAATACAAGTAACGTATATAATGTATCTGGTGCCGCAGGTAGTTGTCGTATGCGGTCGCCTTTGGAATCATACCTTTAAACATAATAAACTAAGGATTGATCTCATAAACATAACATAAACTCACGCCTATATTCCTCGAAGGGATAGACAGAGGTGCTAGCACCCACATTTCGCCAGTTTTATTTTTAAGTCCCAATGTAATAGGTATCGCGCCTATTGCCATTAACCGGACACTTATAAACCTGCGATAAATACACACATAACTTCGAAAAGCATCGAAAAGTCATTGGTGTGTGCCATGGTAAAACCTGGGATCGAACCAGAGACCTCGTCTCTGCAGTCCATTACCCATACCACTAGGCTACCGCGATCGCTATGTACACAAAAATATAGACTACACTAAAGTATGAGAATAAGAAATTTCAAATCTAATAAAGATACGGGTGATAATGTAAGATTAGCGTAATTTTAAATTCATTACTATGTAGTATGTTAATTTTTCTTATATAGTGCTATGTACTTAGGCTTACGAACGCTGTGCATATCTGTAATTGGGTTATGTACTAGATATAAGTCCACAAAACCTGTTATTTAAGTTTGAAATGTAATATACATAATCTGTTGATGTGCCTAATAAAAAAAAAAAAAAAGTAAAACGATAATCAATAACCAGTAGATAAGTAATAAAATAGCTAGCATGTCGTCAACACTATAGAAATTTTTATCGTTTGTGCTTTGATTGAAGCATGATGACCATGCCTAGTTACCTAGAGTGTTTACGATTTTTCTATGTATTGAACGAGTGACTTCGCTGGGGTTATCTAGGTCTAGTCTTGACTGAACGAATGTTCAACAATTTTTTTTAACTAGATTATTTCATTTTTTTCATAGACATGATTGATTGATTTATAATTGGATTATTACCAATCAATTAATCACTACTGGATATACGCTTCTCCCAATGTGCGCCATTGCTCTTATTCCTCTGCCCTCCGCATCCAGTCTGTAAATTTCGGTCATAACTAACTAAAAATGTTGGTCATGACCACAAACCAATCAGATCAATAACCTCTAACCGAATCTTTTTTATATAGCTCAGAAAATGAACGGAATATTGCTTTTGCATTTGGAGCCTGATTGCAAGAAAATATGTAAATTAAAACCTATGGGAACAGAATCTGGTAATAAAAACTCACACTGATTTTTCTACTCGTCAGTTATTAAAAACAACTCATTATGCTTCTAAATAACGTTGATTCCACCATTCAATAGATGATTTTAATGTGAGAAAATTACCTAGGCATATGAATAACTCTAATTAAAAAAAAAAACACTGTGAAAATTAACTATTCTGTCAGTTTTTATGTCAAGACTGTAAGATCAAAGTCGCAGGTCAGTTCTCAAGCAGTATGTAATTCTTACATCTTAATTCAGTATAGATTGCAGTTATAAATGACAAGCAATACAAGTGGAAATTGCCTATAATATACAGTAATTAGGTGAATAAGATAATGCAAAGTAAAAACACGCGATGGACATAATTATGGTCTATGTAAATATTTTACTAAGGAAAATAAAATCTAAATAAAGCTTTAAATAGATATAAACTCATACTACGGATAGATGAATAGATGGAATATAGGAATAGGCCGGCTGAGGGTTAAGCAGAGGTGAATTAACACCCACATTTCACCAATCATTTAATTCGGTCCCACGTAATAGGGGGTGAGCCTATTGCCGTCTGCCGGGTACTATTGTTGGCTGAAGCCATGCATCTGAGGCTGAGTCTGGGATGTATATACCTGTCTGATGTTAAACAGACCTATCTCTTAGTCGCCTTGTACGACACCGCATGGGAAGAGATTAGGTGTTCCATATTCTACTCAGCCGGGAACCATGCGACTATAGGAATGGGAGAATGAATGATAAAAAAGAAGACCTAGTGTCTTCTTAATTAGTAATGCTTTGGAAGCATTTGCATCCACTCTTGCTATTTACAAGGAGCTGTTTTGCGTGACAATATAATTTTAAAATATTTTCACGAATGACATTTCCGTAATGCAGAGAACTCTTTGAAGTAGTGACAGTTGATCTAACTAACAGTTACCTCTTCAAGAGTTTCTGTGTTTATTATTATCTATACGCTTGTAAAGTACACGGAGATTATGATTTTAGAAGAAAAAAAAACTATTTTAGAGATAATGATAACTGATATCAGAGTGTTACTGTTTGTTAGAACTATCTTAGTATTGGGGACTCAGTGATCCCCACACCCAATGAGGGCCAGATCAAGAGAGATGACTCTGGGTCAGCCGTGGTGCGAGGGATACGCCTGTCGACCTCTCCTTCAGCAACCGAAAACGAGCCACAGGTGCCATGCGCTTTAGTCGGTTCGATTCCGACATAACCTCTCCCACCGGCTCCGCCAGTGTGGTATCCGTGGGGATTTTCCGAACGTAAAAAAAAGAACTAGGTATCTTAGCAAGACTTTTAAACTATACTATCGTTATGTCTAACCTCTCTAAGTTAGATAAGCACCAAAAGTAACTGGTACAAAAAAATCTGCTTTAACCTTTTTTACTTCCTGAGCAATCGCACTTATATAACAAGTAGTGAATGTTTGCTAAAATTTTCCTAAACCATCTTTCGTAACTTTCGCATTCACGGTATTTTGTTTATTAGTGCATCTTATTTAATTAATTAGGTTGCTATATCATCTTATTTCCGTGTTTTAAGGCTTGCTTTCTTTAAGTTTTTTCAAAAGACATCTATTTATGCATTTATTATTTTTATATTCTACTTAAGGCGAATAAGAAAGGCGTATTGAGGCTGCTCACAAATCTCTTGATTCTGAAGTTGACATTTTTTAAATATTATTTCAACTAGTTTTGTAGATTTGTTTTCCATGGTTTTTTTATACAGCTTAGGTGGAAGACCAGCAAGTGTGGTGGGCAGTGATCCACCTGAAAGTGGTTACCGCGACCTATGAACCATGTATAAATAAATCCGCAAAATTAATATATATATACAAACCAAATATATGCTCTCATACATTCAAATTTGACCACAGCCACACACAAAAATTTCAAGGCTTAAGAAACCTGCTGATTAAACATTGTAGCGTTCGGTAGCTTACGATTATACTCCGACGTGAACCCACTTCTAGCACAAGACATTCAGCTTAGCTGGAAGGGTTAAAGGGAATAAAAAGAATGAGGCACCGGCTTTCCTCTCAGAGCTACAATACAAGATAAATTAAAAGAAGAGTAGGATAGCGACTTCAAAGTATAGGTTTGGATGCAAGATGCAACTGGCTCAAAGTTTGAGATGATGATGATGATTAATGTATACTAGCTTAATGACAGCATGAACGCTGCAAAAGCCTAAGTGCTCAGCTCTCCAATTGTCACTGTGTGTGTTACGTATAAGTGTTGTGGTTTCGATTCCCACATAGTAAAGTATTAACATGATTCACAGATATTTGTTTTTTTATTTGTTCTTTATGTAACAACAAACAAACAACTAGCCCATTGCATACAGTAATAGAAAAGCAAATGTAAGAGGTAGGACACGACGGTATTCCCGTTCCAATTGAGCAGACCCACTGGGGAAGTACCTCTGCCCTACATAATACCACGGCTATATAATAATCTCGTGGTATATTCCCGACGGTGAGTAGGGTATCCAGAGTTCATTGGAGGGTTTTTGTGCTGTCAGTGGGATAACCAAAGGCTTGTACTGATTGTGTCTTCTGCACTGACGACACAGACACTTTCTGTTCTTATAGGGTCGGCAGCACGGATGTGATTCCCTTGGTGTTGCACACGTCCATAGGCCACAGTAACTACTTTCATTCAGGTGGGCCCTGTGCTTGTCTCTCACCTGAGGTGTATAAAAAAGTGAATATATTAATATTAGCATGTATGTCAAGTAACATAAAAAATAAATATAACTAACGAGAACTTGAAAACTCTTGTTACTTAATTATCTGGAGTACCTATTCAAAAAGATGGGAAAGTAGAATAAACACAAATTTGAATGTACATTTTACTGTTTTTAAATGTAGTAAAGTAGACTTCATTGAATTAATGTTTAAATGTATGTTTTTAGAATTGAGAAAGTAGCACGAAGGTTTATCGCGTGGGAAAACTTGTATAGGACAGGCTGAGATAAACACCAAAGTCAATAGTTTTTTTTTTACTTCTTTCCAATCTGTCGCTTTGTCTTTTCTTTTTTCAGCCACCTTTTTTCTGCCCGCTCCACGGTAATATTCCCAAGGGCTTTAAGACTACACTTAAATATTATTATTATACTCGTATATAAAATCGTTTCCAAAGGCTCCAAAATGAAGTAAAAAAAAAAAGATAGATTATTAAAAATGCCATGTATTAATTAAAAGGCATTTGAATTAATAAAAAAACTATATAATACTGGTATTTTAAGATAGTCCAACCAATTTGAAATTTATGTCCTAACAAAACAATGCTATTTATTAACTAAGACGCATTGATATTTATGCAAGTTATAATATATTGGCATTTTAAACTAGTCTGTTCTCCGTGGTTAGCATACTAAATGCTTAAAATTTCATTCAGTTAAATTCGTTCTATTCTGGAAAGTACACATTTTTCATCTTCTTCTCCTTCTACAAGAAATACAGACGACAACTTTATTTGAATTCTATCAATCTATATATATATCAATATTCTCCAGGAAGTATATAACTATCAAGAAACTTCAATTTAACTCCAACTTTTAACTTCAATGTGAAACTTTTCATAATGTGTGAAGTTGTCACTTTATAATATTCTTATAATAGAGCCACCTACATTTGATGAAATTTCTCAGGACAAACGTTGACGGAAGTCAGCTCTTGTCGTTAGCCAAGCCAAACAAAAGACTACATTTCCTTAATCTAAACTTTAAAACATTGTTTGTTGTAATTAGTTCTTGTTCTTTTTATTATCATTTTTACTTTTACTTTTATAAAGATGAGGAGTCTGTATAGTTAAACTCATTTATCTCGGAAGCTACCGGCTCGAATTGAAAAATTCTGTTTGTGTTGAATAGTCCATTTGTTAAGGAAGGTTATAAGGTAAATATCATTATGCTACTGCCTAAGTAGGTTTAACAGTCATCATAAATGCTAACCAATCCTGCAGATTAATATACATTTTATATCAATCTGCAGGATTGGTTAGGTTAGGTTAGAAAATCAATTAATTGCGGGCATATTCGAAGTATGCCACGGGTCAAATCTGAAAGGACAGACCCACACGCAAAATATATTAATAGAAAAAACATTCATGCCAAACTAGTTTCAAACTTTTTGTATTACATGACGCGATGTTGCAACTAAAAAACATGTACTATAACGTTCCATGTTCTAAATGATAAGTTAATAAATTACCTATATTATGTAACCAGCTTTACTTGCTAGTACAAATTATTGCTGCATCATCAAATCTTAGTTTCTATCAAAGGGTCATAAGAAAGGTATAACCTCTGGCATTAAATAATATATATAAAAATATAACTTTCGTAATGTTACAAATGAAGTTACATCAGTAACTTTCATACAAAAACAATATTAGTAAGACCTGTTTAGGAGGAGGTAGGATACGATGGTATGCCCGTCCCAATTGAGCAGTCTGACTCGGGAAGTACCTCCATCTTACAGAATACCACGGCTATAATAATCTTGTGTTGTGTTCCCGGCGGTGAGTAGGATAGCCAGAGCTCGTTGGAGAGTTTTTGTGCTGTCAGTGGGAAGACGTATCCTGATTGTGTCTTCTACACTGATGGCACAGAAACTCTCCGTTCTTGCAGGGTCGGTAGCATGTTAAAAAAATTACCGATTTGATTGTAAGGTAACATAAGCCTATGTTATGATGCTTTTGCTATTATTTATACACAAAGTTACATAAGACATTTCTTGTAGGTACTAAATCGGAACCAAGGTTTTTTCTATTTAATGTTAGCCCAGTCATCATTTCTCCTTTGGTTGGACCAAAGGTCTTAATCAAAATTTATCTAAATAGATCAACTGCACATTTTTAATAGGTCAACAATTTTGACAATGCAATCTGCATGTAATAATCATAATATTTTGTAACGATTCAGACATTATTTCGAAAGAATTTAAAGAAAGTAATTTAAAAATGATTCAAATAATTTAAGTACCTTCGCCCTACAGAATACCGTGGCCATAATAACTTAGTGTAGTGTTCCCAACGGTGAGTAGGGTGGCCAGAGCTCACAAGAGAATTTGTGCTGTCAGTGGGAAGACTAAAAAGGCTTGTCCTGCTTTGTCTTCTACACTAACGGCACAGATGCTCTGTGCATAGGGTCGGCAGTGCGAGTGTGGATCCTCTGGTGTTGCACTTTCCATCAGCTGGGCCGTGTGCTTGTCTGTCACCAAAAACAAAACTTGTAAAAGAAACTAAACAAATATCGATTACGTAACAGCAAAAAACAAACAATCAATATCATTGAATCTTGGACTCAAAGGTTACAAAGATCACAACGTCATCCACGTATAACACCGGTCGCATCGTACAACGGCCCGGCACTACTAGCGAACATCGAAAGTGATGTCGTTTTGCTTTCTGAATACTACCGCCCGGTGTCGGTCAAATTATAAACATTACTACATTAAGTTACGTTCAACTTATTGATAGAAAGTGTCTACCATCATGTTTGTACAGATTGAATAACGGCATTGTTACCAACATGATAGGAAATATTGATCGTTGAAGAATTGAATTTAACGAAAGAGGAATGTGGTATATTCTGCAGGTTATACTGGTATTAATGTGACTTAAGTCAATGTATTAGGTCTAAATTTGATAATGGTCATATTTCAACTAATTATAATTTCTTAAGCCTTTTCACAAGTCAGATGTTGACTTTCCAGTCTAACTGTGATACGACTGAACTTTGATATTTTCCATGAGGTCTACCATCTGACCTCTATAAATAATTCTTCTTTAGTTAGACAAGTCGGACTTTTGAGGTCTCCTCCTACCCGTACTACGATAGATGTTCGTATGGCAACTGGGACTGAAAACTTGACGTGCTTTCCGAGGTATGAAAATACCCATTTTTGCTTACATTGTTACCTATATCAATTACAAAATCTATACGTTGTACACAGCATTAACACCCATGAAATTCTCATGTCTATGCAGAGAAAATGTCTATTCAATTCCGCCATTTGATTCCAACTATAAACAATGTCACTGTTTACGACAGGTGCAAACATAATGAAATTACTTCTGTAGGTAGTAAAATATCTATTCACTTAAACAAAACACGCTAAACTCGTAAAGCATATTATTGAAAATGTTATGTAAAGAAATAATGAAAATAGAAAATCTAGACAGATAAAAGAATATGATGTAAATAATAATAATTTGAAAGATACGGGAGCGAGATCTGGTGGTAATTCAAAAGGAAACACTTCGTCAGAAATTTCATTAATGATAATTTAGTTTTAATTTGTGTCCTCAATTATTAATGTGGTCTAGTTAATCCAATCAAACATAATTTCAGCAATAATATTACTTAGGTACTGTATGTATGTACTTAAATTAATTCGTTGTGTAATTCACTTTTAATCATTAATTTATTCTTGCTATTTAAAGGTTATTTAACTCTCTTCCATTAGTTAATGAATGATGTATTATTCAATTGCCAGTAAAAAACTAAACATTTCATAGTAACCATAAGCTATAAACTATAAAATGTATAAATTTAACAAGTGAATAAAAATACTAATGAAGTTAAGTTGGCCATAGTAATATGCAATACAGTGTGTTTTGGCTCTCTCATATTGTAATCGTCGAATAACAATTTTAAGTCTCATTACATTCTTTATTTACGTACTCGTCCATACGTATAATTTCTAGGTCAAATAAAAATCAATAAAATAAATACCAATAATAAATCTAAAGTCGTAATCGCACGCAGTGTAACACGGAAGAAAGAGAATGTTAGAGTGGATATTTAGGTCAAAACCACAAAAGCAAGACAAACAAGTTCCTAGACGATAAGCTAAGTCTAAAATATGCACATTACATGTGGACATCATGCAATGTAACATGTCAAATACTTATGCAACAGTATTGTATTTTGAACATTTCGCATAGATTTTCCATGTAACAGTGGCTAATGGCCTAGATAATAATGGGTATATTTGGGAGATAATACTATTGTCCTATGCAAGACTAATTTTAGGTTACTTGAATATTTAAAAGATCATTATTACAGCAGTGTGTATTATGAAAATTTTGTAGTTCATACTTTTGTTATAATAATAACAGACGAGTCATTTAAAAATGCTAAGCTTAACTTACGCCAAGCTTCATTATAATTCCAATGCCTCTCACTGTTAATATATAACAGTTTACTTGATTTTTAAGCTAATATTGAATAGGGTACTCTATTATCGATTGTAATTGAAATAAAAATAATGTAATAGGAGTAGATAGAAGATTACTAATGTTATAATGATTGTATTATGATTTAATATTATGATGTTATAATGAATGTATTAGACAATTTATTTCGGACATATTATTATTTTGTTGGTAAAAAAAATTCATATATTTCGACAGATGAATGATAACTTCATGTGAGTGATCAATACTAATAAAATTTTAAAATTGGCAAGAGGGCATTCAACACGGGTATAAACCTGAGTGGTTTATTGATGCTATTAATGTGTAATCCTATGTATTTAATGTTTCGTTCTGATAAATAAATATAAAAATAATTGGAACATTGGATGTTTTAGGACTTAAACATTGTGAAGTTTATTTCAATTAACAGTAACTAACTTGTACCTTATTTTTAAAATTAAATATATAGTATCTTTAAGAGACATAACATACGATGAAATACTTGCAGCACGTAAATTATTCACGTAGAATAACTCAATACTAAATGACAATAAAGAATACTACTCTCCACAACAAAACACCTGAACTATTCAATAATGGTGATCAGTCTTCATAAAGAGCTTAACAAACCAATACATAGGTCGAACTAACACACTGTGTATGTATATTAGCACTGTAATTTTACTTTCACCGTCAGGTTCAAATTCTGATACCGGCTGATGCGCACGCGCCTGGTGTAGGAAATGCACTGCGGAAGTGAATACACTTTGCTTCTATCTTATTTACATGTAGATACAACTGTGTTATAAATGAGTGGAATGTATTTTTTTAAGTAACACTAGAAATAATTGGATAATTTAAATTAACAAATACAATTATTCACTTAACAAAAAAACACACTATTATATCATCCTCATATTGCCGGTAAAAAGATAAGCAGAAAATATTCCAATATTTTACCGGAAGAATTATGAAATGTAAAGATTACTGATCTGAATTTAAAACACAGAAGTTACACTGGTCTTAGTTCTAAAATTTACCTATCGGAAACTGCGGAACCTGCTAAAATATACCTATTAGAAATTTACTAATCAAACTAAATATCTCAAAAGAATATAGTGTAAAATAGACCGATTTCTTATTTTAAGACCAGTCTAATCCCACAAGAAATGATATACAACACTGTCGAGAAAGTTTGTATTTTAATCTGCATAAGTAAGTTTAATTAAACTAGCCAGTCAGCCTGTGATCACGGCCGGTGTAACCTTGTCGAAATGTCAGACAGACCTAAGGTAACGTAACGTATCAATCGATCAACGTATCAATAGGACCTAAGGTAAAAGGTGTACCTATACCATCATCGCGTTAATTCCTGTTAACATTATTGTATATCATGGAACGCGATAGTTTAAAAGTAATTTTTGTATCTTTATTAAAACCTTTTTAAGTGCACCAATCAAATAATTATTGATTACTTATATAATGTACCTACTCTAAGTGGACCAAATTTTTTTAAAGCACTTGATTGGCAGACTCGCACATGGCCCACCTGATGGAAAGTGGTCACCGTGGCCTATGGACGCGTGCAAAACCTAGATAGTCACACTCGCGCTGCCAACACTGCAAGCATGTTGTGTTCCGCCGGGAACACAACACGAGGTTATTATCGCCGCGGTATTCTGTAGGGCGGAGGTACTTCTCCAGTCGGACTGCTTCGGACTGCTCAATTGGATGGAAATACTGCCGATAATTAATTAATAATATTATATCACGACATTTTATAAACTTAAATACCCAACGACACCGGCGGGCATGTATAAAAAAATTATGAAAGTAGAAAAACCGAAAGATGTATATCGGGATTGTAGCACTAGCAAGTGCAAGCATGCAGTCTCTGCCTATCCCGTTGAGAAAGAGGCGTGACTGTATGTATATAATTAAGTGAAACGTAAACTAGCGAAACTTAAGCACCAATATAAAGTTATTGATTTGGCAAATTCCAAATTGATCTCACCAATTAATAAAATGTGGCAATTATTTTTTCTGGGTCAGGTGGTTCATCAAAACATTCTCTTATTAATCATGCTTACTAACGTGTGTGTGCAAACACGAATACGTATAAGCATATTTTATCATGCAATACAAGTGACGAACGCTAGATGTAGGACAATGGACGAAAGCTGCGCAGTGTCATATCGTTTATTCTAATAGTTAAAATAAACACACGGTCTAATGGCTTCTTAATACATTATGACACAGCTGAGAAGAAATTGTTTGTACTAGGAAAATTTGACTTCATCCACGAATGAAATTGTCTTGTTATACAAAATTATTTATTTATTTATTCATTACAGTTTGGCAAGTATAAGTGTTATGAATGATACTCACTCTTGAATCTAGATTTATAACTAGTACTGAGGATAGATTGTAATTGACAATCTGTCAATGAAAATCGAGATCCAGGTCCGCGATTCTACTTAAGCAAAACCACTGTCATATCACAGACTCTGCAAAAAATAGCATTAAATTGTAGACTTTCTTCCTATACTTTAAAGTCTAAAATTAAATGAAAAGAGTTTCATTACACTTTTTCATTCACTGCAAGAAGCCTTTATTACTGAACTTTAATGGCATTGATTTAACGTCTAAAATTGAATAAATTTTTTGAAATTCGCCGCGGTATGACAGTGTTTTTGCTTTAGCAGAATCGAGGCCCAGGACTGAGTATTTTTCTGGAATTTATATTTATTTTCTTTTCTCTACGTTTTTATTCTAAACACGGATTTAAAATTTAAGTACCTACCTACTCAAGTTATTAATAAATCAAAGTGTAGTGAGTGCATTGACTTCCGTTTGTCCTTCCGCATTTGCATTTGACAGTTTTATAAAATGATGATTCATAGTAGGTACTCTCTACAAGTGTCTTTTTAAAGAGTCGTGACTCTAAGAACCGAATCATCTTCTAATTTCTACAATTTCACCTTAAAATTACCTTTTATTACTTACATTTCTTTTAGTATATAACATTGTAATAATCATTCTTTTTACCGGACTGCCAAGAAGGGTTACTGGTTTTCGCGCGTATCTTGTATGTATGTTTGTAATATTCTTTATTACCTATCTTCCAAACTACGGGACGGATTTCTTCAAATAACATATCATTAGATGCGTCTCGGTAATCCATGTGTTCTTATATATAGGTGACACGAAAAAAATCCACATGGCCACTGTAATGCGCTATTGTATAAAGTGAAGAATAAAAAAAATATCACGAGGTTTTCAAAATGATATATCATGATCCCATTTAAATTTTAAAAAAAATATTAAAAATAAAAAAACGAATATGCTGAAAATTTCAAAACAAGTTTTAATAGCAGATACGCATTGGCCAATAATAAACCAAAAGAAAATTAATCGTGCAGGCATTTGTTTAGTTTTGATAATACATTAACTACTAAACATATTCGAACCAGTCATTTACTAGGTTCATATATAATAGTTGTTATGTACATAGATGTTTGCATTTGCGCAGGTAAATAAACTCTCTCTCCATACTTGTTTATCTATACTTCCGAGTACTTGACCGTTACACGACTGGAAGACGTCTGCAGAGTGGCGATATTTTGTATTAAGCAGTACAATTCTCAATAAACAGGAAAAAGTGTTTCAATATTACTGAAATACTTTCGGACATAAAGGAAAGAAAGTGGTCTACAAACCATTTTTTACTCAGATCGATCCGGTTCTGAACCCACCCGTTTGACGCTCGTAACGTTGTAATTGAAGGCTCACTTGTGTGTTGTAATTAAAGATAATTTGCCTCTATACCGTGCTACAGATTTTACTGAAAAATAACGCGTCCACTTTCTTTTTGATTGCGATAATTGTAAGCAATGAGATATTGAAGAAAGTAGGAAAGGATGACAAACAGGAATTTACTCTGATCTTCTAAATCAGGAATTAATTCCAATGTTATACACAACATATACCAATAAAAGTCAAAATGGAACTTGCCAAAGATACCTTATAATAGAATAAAGATTTTAGGATAACGGCACAATGTAGATATCTGTAGCATATTACGTAATCTGTGGTAATGTTAAAAACGTAAAAACGATTAATTGCTAATTGCTTATTTTGTGAAGTGTTGTAACTCAACATTATTTTACTATCAACTGTATGGCATTCTTGCCGTTAAATTCATAAAATCTTCAAACAATAACATTCTATGACAAGACAGATGGTTAGCAAAAAAGAGAATAACAACTGACAAATTCTTCAAAATAAAACAAAACAAAACCCAAGTTTATCTGTCCCTTAAAGTGAAAAACCAATCTTTATCTCACATCCATGAAATCGAGATACAATGAATTACTTGTAATATGAAATAACGTCTAGACAGCTACTTCGACGAAGATCAATCATAAGCAAAATAAAACATTATATAAGGCTTACTATAAAGCAACTTCAACTTGGTATTTCCGTAAGAAATTTTGGTCATATCTCTTATGTATATCGTTAATACTGTTTTATAGTAATTGATACTATTAATTATATAGAAATGAATTTAAAATATCAAGATGCATATTAAATTTATCTATGTTAAATGTTATAAGATTCGCTAATTACGTAATACTACTAGCCACTGTTAAGTCGACCCGGATGATGGTGACCCTCTTTGCCCAATATCCTCTTTTAGACCAAACGCAGTGTGAATAAGTATATATTTTACTAACATCACCAAAAATTTTATGAGAAGCTTTAATTTTTAATCACCCAGCTATTAATTTTAATCGTTTTTATTATTAGATACGTCCTTTTTACTATTGAGTAGTTCAGTACTCACACCTTCTATAGTATTCTTGTACCCAACACATTTTCTAACGTCATCAACATAACAATCATAAACTTCTTCAGTGCCCAAAGTAAATGCTTTACGTAAGAATTACAAAACGTCTAACATCCAATATTTGAAATAAAAAATGCCTTTGAAGGAAACCGCTTTAGCGATGTTATTATGCCGCTCTACTGACCACAAATAGCTACATGACACTTTTATAAGAAACCTGTGCTATTATTAGGGAAATAATTGCTTCCGTTAAATTCTTTCTATAAGTGTACAAGTGGGTGTGTACCTATGGGTTTTGTTTAAAGGTCATATTTGTTAAAACTAAAGGAAGAGATATGATCAACTTTATTATTTTTCTGCCTGTATTTGACCCATGTGATGTGATTTGTTACTTTTGTTTAGTATTTGTTTTCTTCTTTACTATTTAACTATTTATTTGTATAAATTACAATGTTATCATATTATTAATTTAAGCATTCTTAAATGAATCTAATTTATAATTATTTTTTTTAACTAATCGAATAACCCACCGCTGATCGCTCCCGGTGCAAAGGTGCCCATCACACTTGCAGCGTTTCCACGCTGGATTGCGACGGCCTGCACCAGGAATGATTCAGACCGGGAGTCACCTGTGGCCTCTATGAGCCTTGGTCAAATCGCCTTTACAATGCTTTTGGCCTCTTTGCCCCAGCTTCCCAGGGTTAATTCCTAGGGTTATAAATTAGACTTTTAATTTTTATGACGGTTCTACAATATAATTTGATTGAAAAAATATTGTTTATTGTTTTTATCTATAACTAAAAAAAAATAGTACTCCTACTGATGTTTTCAGTAATCGTTGTGAATTTTTAATTCCCTAAACATGTCTCAACAAAAATTAAACATAAGAATGAAGGAATTTAGTTATACCTAGTTATATCCATGTAACTCCCCAAAAACTATAAAGTCGACGATTAAACATCAATCAACATCAAGTGTTCATTTCATCCATAACCAATTGACATACTTTCGGTATTTGCTTCTGACTATGTCACATTGTCGTAGGCGTATCCGAGCACATGGTAATGTTAGCCCATCTATAAAGTTGTTAAATTGTCGCTTTAAAAACTTCATTCGAAAGTAGTCTTGCGTTTAACCTAATGATAATTATGTAAGTACTACATAATCAGATATATCTGGTTTACCATTAACATTCTTCAATGACCTCTTTAAAGTTTTATAATAGTAATATTGATTGGCCTTTTCAACTTAACAAGTAACACATATTTATATTTCTGATAATGCTGTAGTGGTTCCCACGGCAGCTTTCCTTCGTATTGTGATCGATGTAGACAGAATCTAGTAATGATATCATTGGATTGGCTACATTTCGAGGTTTGACAAATCGTTTCAATATTTTATTATTATTACAACTTGGCTATTTGAGTTATGTCCTACTTACCTATGTATTAAGATTTCTACCCATAGAAAAAATCACAGGAGGTTAAACACTATTAAAATAATCACCGCGTATCAGGCACATAATAAAAATAAAGATTAGAATATCATTTGATTTTAACCTCTTCTAACTGATTACGAATATTATTTTCAGTTTTTATCTGGGCTAATTATGTAGATAAGCTGAAGGGTTTGTTTGTTTGGCGGAAAAATATATTATGACCACAGGTTTTGAAAAAATCTTTTTGTGTTAAGGACTGTATATTATCAAGCTACTACTTAAGGCAGCGTAGCGGGGCGTCGGAGGTCGATGAACGACCTCCGCCCCCCATGAGCGCCGGCCTGGGGGTGACAGGTGGAGCCGCCTGTCACCCTGGCAGAAGCAGGCCGTGGCGGTGGTGCGCGTGGCGCCCCTCCCCGTTTCCGGGGACGAGTTGGGGACTCTGTAGTCCCCACACCCGAGAAGAGGGCCAGATCGTGAGAGATGGCCCTGGGTCGGCCGGGGTGCGAGGGATATGCCTGTCAACCTCACCTTCGGCAACCAAAGCGACCCACAGGCGGCGTGCGTTTTAGTCGGTTCGAGTCCGACATAACCTCCTCCACCGGCTCCGGTGGGGAGGTATCCGTGGGGATTTTGCGCACGTAAAAAAAAAAAAGGCAGCGTAGTAGTATTCATAAACGTTAACAATTCCGGCAGATTCCCACACTTAAAGGGATGATATGATTTTTCGAATAATGCGAAACCGGGTCTGGATGGCTAGTTATGTTATATTATGAAGGGCTAATAGTGGACATTGGAAGATACATATGTAATGACTCACTGAATGACTGATTGATTCTTGTAGGTAAATTCAACCTAACCTAACCTAACTCAAACATCTGTCAGCATAAATACCGAAAACATTGACCTAATGTTACAGCAACACTTGCGTGTCTTAAGTGCCTAACATAACAACTATTGAGGATAATGATTTAATATAGGTACTCACTTACTCATAATGATTTATGTAACTTTATTGTCTTATGGGATTTGGAATTCCTACACGCGTGCTATTGCGGTTTGCCTTACGAAGTAGGTCACAAAGTTTCAAATTGGATCTGCGTGACTCAGAAAGTTCTTAAAATATTATGTGAGAGAGGTTTGAATTTTGTGACATTAAATTTGGAATGATTAACATAAATAAATTATACCTTGATCTTGATAGAGGTCCATACATCTCACCAAGATGTTTGGGACTCAGGCTAACATCAAAGATAGGTACTATAGCCATTTAAGATTTTTTAATATAATGATATATTGTACCGACAGAATAACTGGGACAAAGGCCGGCAGACGTACATAACAATGAATTTAGATTTTACTTTTATACATTAGATTGCCTAAAGAGGATGTAACATAAGCATTAATTTATGCAACAACCTAATGCCATACCATCCGGACATGGACTTCCATAAAAGTAAAAATGTTAGTAATCATAGTTTTAGAGATATTACATAATCTTGTGTTACTTTCCTGTTACAGAAAACTGTACTCTATTTACATATTTGTTGTTACGAGAACAATGATTATGATTTATTCTATCTTTTTTATACCAATAAGCACAGAAAGTTTCTGTGGCGCCAGTGTAGAAGACGAAGGATGAGCCTTTGGTCTTCCCACTGACAGCAAAAACTCTCCAATGAGCTCTGGCTACCCTACTCACCACCGGGAAGTCCGGGAACACAATACGAGGTTATTATGGCCGCGGTATTCTGTAGGGTGGAGGTACTTCCCCAGTCGGACTGCTCAATTGGACGGAAATAACGTATTGTCCTACTTTTACTGTTATACTGCTTTGGGCGCCGAAGAAATAATGTACTGTTTTTGTGCCTTACCGTAGTTTTTACTGCGTCGGGCATTTGGGACATTTTAGACCCTGGTCTGACTGCTCTATTGTATGGAAATACCGCCGTGTCCTTCCTCCTACATATAAAATTTTAAGAATGTAACGAAAGTAAACGTGACTTAACAAAGTATAATTATTTAATAACTAGGTTCAAATTTGGCACTAATGAATGTCTGTCAAACTCTGAAGAAAGACCTATTACTGCAAAAATAGGAATTCGAGAAGTGAGAAAGTGAAATCTTTCCAATAAGATGATTCTGGAAATTTTCGCCTCACCTTGACTCACCAGTTTAAAGACATTGGTATTCTGTTAAAGTGTTGAAGCAACTAAAATAGCGATTAATACACATGAATAAGTTAGCGATATCCTGTCTTGGGAAATGTATTGTGATCATAGCAACAATACAGCGAACTTTATACACAGCGTGTTGCATAAACATGAATGTAATGTAATCTACCGAGATCACCGTCCAATAACAAGTTGTACAGCGTGGAGAAGCGTTCATCTGTAGTATATGTAATATGCATATTGTTACGCCATTACAGTTGCAAATTTAAAGTTATCGTATGTTATCGAAAATAAGGTATAGCGGCACTGCCCGCGTGAACTTCTGAACCCGTTCCCGCTACTGACCCTCCCCTATAACGTGATGAAATATAGCTTTTTTTATACCACTTAGGTGGCAGACAAGCGCACGGCCCACCTGATGGAAAGTGGTTACCGTGGCCTATGGACGTGTGCAACACCAGAGAAGCCACAATCGCGCTGCCGACCCTGTAAGCCCAGTTTCTGTGCCGTCAGTGTAGAGGACAAAGCAGGACATGCCTTCAGTCATCCCACTGATAGCACAAATTCTCCAGTGAGCTCTGGCTACACTACACACCGCTGGGAACATAACACTAAGTTATTACAACCGCGGTATTCTATAGGGCGGAGTCCCAGTCGGACTGCTGAATTGGGTGGAAATACCGCCGTGTTCTACCTCCTATAAATATATAGTTTATGACACTCATAAATAATGTTTCTTTCTATCGGTAAAAGAATTTTCAAAATTGGTTCGGCAGATCCAGAGATTATTCCCTACAACGTTACAAATTTCCCTCTTTATGTAGAAATAGAACTATAGATGATGAATCACTATCAACTGCTTAAATAAAACAATAGAATAACTAGAATCCAGGTCAATATTTAAAAAAAGTTCTCAAATTATTTAGTTTGATACAGAATTCAAATTCAATAAAAAAAACCACTTACAATTTTAAAGTCAGCAGGGTATAATAAAATAATCTTATGCATTTAATATTGATGAATTAGTGTTTCGTGGCCACAGCAGGCGGAACCATGTACAATGACGTCGAAGCAGCGCACACGCATAAAAAACTTTCGCTTTTCACTGCCAAGGCTCGGGCCGCGGGCGCGTCGTCGCATCGTCGCGTCGCTGTCGTCATAATCATGTCATTATGTCCGCAACAATATTCCTATTGTTTTGTATCAATCAAATTATTAGAAATGTTGTAATACAATAATCTAATTTAAAGTAGTGTGACATTGTTATGTCCTATGCAATAAATTGTACGATGATACTGTATCGTTAGCGGTATTTCTCTGGATTGCTAATAGACGTCATTGTTATATTGTTAGGTTATAAATAGAATTGTTTTTATGTCTATGACGCGACTGTAATGCTTTCAACCGACAAACAATTTGTTTTTCTATTGATTATTAGAAACTTGATGTTCTAAAAACGGAACGATTACTATAATTATATACGTCAATGGTTTATACGAATTATATTTGTAAGAGAAAATATAACATTGCTTAGGGTTTACTTATTCTGACATTGATATCAACCAATCAGCCTATTCTTAAGTCCCCTGCTGAATATCACTCCCAATGTGCGCTATAGATCCCAATTCCTCTGCTTTCAACATCCAGTCCATCCCAGCTCTTATTCATATAAGCTTACGAAATTGAATTCTATTAATATATCTCTATTCACTAAAATATTTGAAATGCATCTCGTTTAAGTTATAAATTTGTGGTATCAAATGTTGCCAAAGATTTTTTATGTTAATTTTAAATTGAATTTAGTAATAATTTTACCATTTTCTTCAACAGCTTTGGATATGCGTGGCGTGCCTGGCGTCATCGCTGGCAGTCCCAGTGCCATCGTCGAATCCTCAGCTATATTTGGACATTATAGACATGGCAGCAATCAGTAGAATGACACCACAACAGCTAGAAACACTCGCAGAAGGATTAGCAGCTGAGGAGATTATGAGGTTAGTGTGCAGTTTTGATAAATTTCCAAAATACTTAGACGTGGATAGCAAATTTTATATTCACCTTAAATAGCATGCCATTTATCAGAAAATTTTATATTATAACTCACAAGTGCTTTTTGTAACACTCAAATAAAGTATTTCCTACATAAACAAAATCAGATAAATAAACAGTAAAAGTCTAAACAAGAGTTTTACAACTCTTGAATGACTAGAGTTATCAAAAATAACGGTTATTAAAAATTAAATGCATTATTGGTATTGGTGTTTATAGTAATTTGAACCTAGTCAGTTATTTTTTGTCGACTAAGTAGTAATGGTAACCGGATAATGAATGGATAGTAATGGGTAAATTAAAAGAGTAGGAAGGTAGACCTCCGGTCTTGTCATGAACAGTAATATATTTAACTAATTCAATCAATCAATCAATTAGCCCACCGCAGTCCATTGCTGGACATAGGCCTCTCCCAATGTGTGCCATTTTCTCCGATCCTCCGCCTTCCGCATCCAGTCTGTCCCAGCCATTTTTTCAGGTTATCCGTCCATCTGGCTAGGGGGCGTCCTACCTTTCGTTTATCTTCTCGCGGTCTCCACTCTAGGACTCGTTTGCTCCAACGGCCATCGGTCCTTCGACAAACTAATTTTGCATTCCCAAATTATTTTCTATAGGACAAAACGGTCATCTGCACAAGCACTATCATCAGTAGTGTCTAAAGCGTCATCGGGCCTGCAAAGTAAAGTTGGTCTTCTCGGCCAGGCATCGTCCTTCATAGCCTCAGCCTCCGGAGGGAAGTCAAGCGGACATGGTGATGAACACACAGGATACTCTTATGAACCGGTATGTATATTAAAATTCTTGAACATATGGAACAGCTTCTTTTGTACGTAAATACAGATATATTTTTAAAACGACGATAGCTTAGTGGTATAGTGTAAACCTAGCAATAGAGTGGTTGAGGGTTTGAACCCTGGTTTTTACTATGCTCTATTAACGAGCCCATGGTAAAGTGAACATAAGTAATTTTATTGAAACTACTCCTTGAAAAAGATTACACCGTATGTCCTGGAAGAGGTAGAAGTTCCCACAATGATTTGGATCCCAAGCAATATAAAAATAATCTATTGGGAGCTACTGACCATAGTTACATAGTTCGTGTTGCAACTAAATAAAAATCCAGTAGATAAACAACTTTATCCAACCAAGTTATCAAACCCAGAACCTCACACACTGTTACTGCTTCATAGAGACATACTTTATGATAAAATACAACATATCCTAAAACATACAAATAATTGCCTTAGAAGTAGTCAATTTTGCAGTCATTCTTTAAACTTTAACATTTTTGTTTTATAGCATGATGAAAAATACGACTACTGGGGTCTCAAGAAATCTATTCTGTTCACTCTGTTCCAAGCTGTTAAAGCTATCACTGGAGGTGTGACAATCCTCAAAGGCCAGCTGATCAAGGGAGGTGGTGCGCTTGCTGCGACTTTAGGCAAAGTCGTGTCAAGCAAAGGTGACGCTGTTAGCAATCTTGGAAAGAAAATCGTTAGCTCTGCTGCACTCAGCAATAAAAAACCACATTGTAAGTATCCTTAATCTCTTAATAATGCAAACACAACATTATTTCAGACCTTACGTTATAAACAGTATTATTTTGGTTCCACTTACATGGAACAATTTTATTACTGACAACATTTTATTGGAATCTGTGCTCCCGCTGAAAATTTCTTAACTTTAGTAGGGTAGCCAGAGCTCACTGGAGAAATTGTGCTGTCAGTGGGATGACTAAAGACTTGTCCTGTTTTGTCCTATACACTGACGGCACAGAAACTCTGTGCTTACAGGGTCGGCCGCGCGAGTGTGGCTTCTCTGGTGTTACACACGTCCATAGGCCACGGTAACCACTTTCCATCAGGTGGGCTGTGCGCTTGTCTGCCACCTAAGTGGTATAAAAAAAATCTTATATTATAAGACTATATCCATCTCAAGAATTAAACTCATCTCGCGATCGGACATAAAAATAAGAGCAAACTTATTCTACAGAACTAACGTTGGACAGCTAATGAAATTTTATATTTATAATACCTACCACAGAATAATATTATAATATTATACAGGCTGTCCACCTAAACCAAGTACACGTGAATCAACTGAGTTTAAAATACAGATGAACATACCTTAGACTAATTTGAATTTGTGAACCTACATTATCATACATAGAAACAAGCAAATTCATAGAAAACTGTAATGTCACTTTGCGAAAATCAAGCTTAGTTGTATATATTTTTCTTAAATATATATATTTATTTAGGACATTTGAATTAGATTTTGATACGCCTGCTGGCAAGCTGATGGCAAAGTCTCAAAAAGAGGGTCACCATTACATACTTAAACCATGTTACATTGGTGACACTCAGTTTGATGGTCCCATCATGTATGCTTTTTCATACCCACTTAAAGGACCCGGGACTGTAGGAAGAAGGAAAAAAAGAAGTTAATCTAATTAATTACTAAAGTGAATAAATTCCTCATATAAATTGAATTCCAATTAATTTTGGCAAATATCTCTTATTTTGAAGCTGTCAAATTTATTTAACACATTCATTAGATATTATTTATTAGGGATATCGGTGAAGAGAAAACATTTATATCTTTCGCTATTAAAAGCAGCCATTTTTATTTTGAGTTGGGATGGATTATTCTTTTATCTCCTCTTCTTACGAACTATACCAAGCAATCAAAACCTTTTCCTGTCTCTCTAGGGAATCCTTTCGATATGTTCAATAGCACAGCCCAGTCAACTCCTGAGCTACCCATGGCCGAGCGAGGTGCGAAAGCCCTTAGTCTACAAGTTTTTAATCTGGCAATGACAGAACGACCAAATAGTATAATTCCTAGAATGGGAAAATCACTCGAAATTGATACTAATCGAAAAATGACAGAACGACAAATTATAATAAATCCTAGAATGGGAAAATCCTTTGAAGTTGATAGTAATCTAACAATGACAGAACGACAAATTATGATAAATCCTAGAATGGGAAAATCCCTCGAAGCCAATAACCAGCAAGACAATGAAGTCGTGTTTGTTACCCCTCCTCCTACCCCTTCACCTGAAGACAACGAAGTTAATGGAAATACTATTGCTGGCAATCGACTTGGACGAGAAGAAAGAAATGGACTAAGCGAGACAGTGACTGAGTCACTGTCTACTACCCCATTTATTGTAGACGGCAACAATGAAACTACAACCGTAAACATACTGACAACTACTGATATTGGGGATTCTAATACGACAGAGGTGCCAGAAATTTTCTTCAACTTGGGTGATTTAGGGAGTAGCCTCAATGACAGTGAAATTGTGTCCACAACAATGACGTCAACTACAGTTGAAGACAATGAAACAACTACTAATAGTGGAGCAATAGCTACTAATTCATCTGAAATTCCTCTCATATCAGAACCTTTAGATAACCGAGTTCAAGTGCGACGAAATGTTAACTCTAAAACGAAAAAGTCTATAGAGAGCAATAATAGTAATATATTCCTGAATTTGCTTTGTGCCATAACCCCTCCTATATTTAGAACGACTTCATGCTCACCATTAGTACTCTAGATCCTGAATACAGATAATAAATTATGAACTTTTAGTAACTTAGATTTTATGTGAAAATTCTGCCATTTTTTTTTTTGCTCGATGTAGTATAAAAATGTTAATTTTTTGAAAGAAATTTTAAAGCATTTAGTATGCTAACTATTCGATTATATATAAGATATAGAAAAAAAAATAATCAGTTCAGGTGGGATTCGAAACCGCGATTTTTTTCCTTACTGGTGGAAAGGTCTGTAAAAGTCTGTTAGGGAAAGATCGCAGGTTCAAATCCCGCCTGAAGCGATTCAATTTTTCTATATCTTAATCGATGTTAATTTTTGTTAAAATATTTAAGTAATGTAATCTATTAAGTGTTAATTAATTAAAATATGCATTTTTGTAATAAATATTAATGCTTTTTGTATTCTCTCTTCAATATTTTCTTTATAAAATTATAACCTGACGTGAATGTTGAACACATAATACTTTTATGTAGGTATCATTTTAACGTTTGCTATACACTATAAACCACAAGTGGATTATAGAGATTTAGACAATACTGCCTGAGACGTAATTGTGTAGTAAAATCTTAACATCATAACTTATCTTTAATAGGATTTTAATATGCTTATAATGATTTATTTCATCCAATAGTTTATTTCTTAGTTTATTTTGTTGTCTTCAAAAATTGGTCATCTTTCCAAAATATATTTTTCAACCTTTACCCATAAGAAAGAATAAGTGGGTTAAAAGCTTTACGTCGCAATATTTTTCTTAAAATCACATCCACATTTTCAGAAGAAAAACTTAAGACAAGTATAGGTAATAATAACGTCATTCTGTGAAGCATCCTGTTTGCAGCGTAAACACTACGTACTAACCTAATTATTGTGCTTCATTGTAAACAGTATTACTATTACTAAGTAGATTGTTATTATTCGCAAAGAAGTAACTGTGGTGACGTATATTGTATGCAACATTATTGTAATCTGTGATTCTGATGCAATTTTGTGGTAGTACATTGTAAATTAGGGCACAATAATATTAAATGCAACCACTGAACGTACTTCTTATAAAGAAGAGGTAGGACACGACGGTATTCCCGTTCCAATTGAGCAGTCCGACTGGGAATGTGCCTCCACCCTACAGAATACCACGGTTATAATACCTCATGTTGTGTTCTCGGCAGTGGTACCCAGAGCTCACTGGAGAGTATTTGTGCTGTCAGAGGGAAGACCAAAGGCTTGTCCTGATTGCGTCTTCTGTACTGACGACACTGTCTTACAGGGTCGGCAGCACGGGTGTGACTCCCTGGTGTTACACACATTCATAAGTCGCGGTAACCACTTTCTATCAGGTGGACCGTTAAGTTGCATAAAGAAACAAGAAACATTTAAACTAGTAAGTGTTGTAGCTCTAATAACCATTTCCAAATTTGCTACATCAAGAAGATTGTCTAAACTAATCACAGTCACACAAATATCATCGTAAGATATAAAATATCACAAGTTGTGTTTCAATATCACTGGGCATCGGTTAATATCATTTGGATAAGTATGAAATCGGTTAATATCACTTGAATAATATGGGAACTGATATTCTTATAGCTTAAATAAATTTGCTATCCTACTTGTGAAGTGTAATGTTACTGAATTACGAAAGCAAAATTTTATTACGTTAGTAATGACCTATGAGGATAATCACTGTAATGAGCTAAGACTTCAATTTAATTCCTAAAGCAGTTCACAGTAACACTCCTGCGTACTTCCTTGGACTTAATACGCAAACTTGCGTATTGACTGAAGTTTCCTAGTAAAATTCATAATATTGAGATTTATTTCCTTCAAGCATCGACTCTTTATTGAGTCAAATCTTAATCCTCTTTATTCTTCAAATAAAGGTTTAAAGTTAATCAGCATGAGATTCAATTACATTCAAAGAATGATCATGTTAGCTAACCACATTGCAATATCATAAGTTGCTTCTGTAAGGCGAAGACTAATGAACACTCTCTACTTGATTTTAAAAATATTAAGTATATACATAAAGGTAGACTCAGGGTGAAATATACAGTAAGTTTTTGTGACAATTTGTGGAATAAAACTACTATATTGTATATTGTGTATATTTTATTAGTTTTTGTAGATTATTTGTAAGAATTGTATCATAAGGTGTTACAATTAAGTAGGTAACATATAAAATTATTTTTACTGTTTGTTTTTCTTTATAACCTGTCCTTTCCTTGTTTATATTTTTTTTCAATCAGCTAATTTGTACGAAACGTTGAAGTTCTGATATATTTCAAGATATAAGTCAACGTGCTAATTTTGTATAAGATAGTAAATATCTTACTCAGAGTTTTCGTTAATAGATCTTTGTATTAGTATGTGTATTTTTCAGATATCTACCGATTCTGGCGCGGTAGTACTAGCATCTAACAGAACATGATAACATGCAAACATAGCATAATTTATCTATACCTATATTTATACTTACAATCACGATGTCAACGATTTTTTCTAGCTTTTTTTTATACCATAATCTTCTATTGCCCACATCAAAAACACGCCTTTCGAATTTTAGATTGGTGCCTAACAATAAATCAACATTAGCCTAATTAGACTTTGTTTCTTTTAAATGACACACTATAAACAAGTGGAATCTTAATACATCCACCGATTCACCAATCTGTCATCATCACCATTCACCATACTCAATTGAAACCACACTTTCCAGCAACACCAGTATATGGACCACCACCCCCCAGCGCCCACGTGGAGTACGGTCCTCCTACAGCATACGGACCCCCAACTGGTGGAGCACACTTCACAGGACCTTCCTTGCCTACAGGATACGCTGCACATAAATTCCCCGCACAACTAGATGGTGAGAGACTTCAGTTCTATTTCTATTTAACTTATATTTTTTCGTTTCAAATGTTTTCCTAAGAATCTAGAAATATTTTCTTCCATGGCATCTATAAAACGGTAGTAAATTTATACAAATTCAAATTAGGTAGGTATATTTTATTTTTTCTAATAATAATTTCATTAATATTATATTTCATACTTATAGATAGGTTATATACAGATATAGTTTAAAGTATAAATACAGTGAAAGATCATGAAATCATAAATAATAAAAATGAATTTTACACTAATATAAAATAAAAAGAAATCGGTTAACAATATATCAATAGCAATTAAATACACAGTCAATCAATGTAAAATCCATTGATCTAATAAACAAAATCAGAATGTAACCGTATATTTGACCTACAAACTACTCAAAACCAGAAATTCTCAAACATCTTATTTGATATTTCCCAAAATTTATCGTTAGTATATCCGTAGGTTTTTAGTAACTGGGAATATCATTCTTGAAAGTTATTAGTCATAAGAAGTGCTAATATGTATTTCTACGTATTACACAACACAATTACGTATAAAGAAGCAGTACTACTGTCAAAAGTATTATGCAAACACGAAAAGTTTTAACAAACAATAAAGAGATCATTCTAAAAGATAATGAAAATATAATTACATTAGTAGCTAATGCGTCTATTGAAGTGGGAATGAAAGATATTTTAATGTTGCTATGCTATACAAACAGAAACTATAAAATATGTATCTGAAAATATGCTGACTTAATTCCAAAGTATTATTATATTACATTACTAGTATCATTTTGCCAGTCATATCTATCTTCATTTAGTTATCTGGTAAAAATAGTTAAAGTTACCAGTGCATAATGTGCACCAACTTTACCATAGAATTAGTTAAATAAAACACTTATTGGATAGTCCTGAAATTATAAAATTGTATAATGTTTTACACCTCCTGTAAAATTCTTAGAATTTCAATTTTATGCTTGCTTGAAATGGAAATATAAAAATATTATTATTTAAGATATGATAATATTAGTTTAAAATTAGTTACATTCTCAATCATTACAGTAGTAATTATTAATATTAATACAGTGTATCTCACTAAAGCCCAATTACTTTATTGGCAAAGTAAATTAATAGTAAAATATAGAATTTATCTCCATCCAGACCACGGCAAAACTCAATTCGATAAGAAGTGAACTTACCAATCGCCATTGGTGTAATCTACAACATTACTTGGTGTTACCTTTTATATAAAATCATACTCCGGATACTCATTACACACAATAAAAAATAAGTTGATACGTAAGATAAATATAAAAAATATTGCAAAGTCATTTCGGAAATTAATGTGTTAAAATATTATCTAACATATAATCACCCTACCTAAAGAACATATTCATAAAAAGCATAAAGTCGAACACTTGCATTCGACCGATTGCGTAATGGTGGGTCATAAGTTCATAGCACCGGAACTGAACCTGTTAAATCATTGTTAGTTTTGTATTCGTACTTACACAACGCAATTAGTGTTTTATAAAGCTTGTTTATATAAAACTCTTTATATCGTGTTTAGGTTAGTGGGGCAATGCACTTTGTTAATTTGAAGCTGTTGAGGTTTAATTATTCTTTAATCATCAATTTTGGATTCGATTTTGTGATAGCAACTGTTTTAATCTTATTTGAGAACAATAATAATAAGGCTAAGTATTAGAATAATGATAGTCTTTGTTTATTCTTTTCAATGCGTTCTAATCTAATCGTTTTAATCACTCTTCAACACTTCTTTAATATTTGCCTCTGACATCTTGACTAGTCTTTGTTTAACATCCTTGTCATCTAATTTCGATTTGATTATTATGGCTGTTATCAATATTACAGCAAATATTCTACAAAAATTACCGTGATCATGGCACTTGTACCAGCATAATATAGGTTACTCAGCGAAAATAATACTAAACATGGTAAATATCCCGGTGAGTTTTACACTATTAAAATATTAAAAGTTTATCTTAAAAACATTCTTAGTTTGTCTTTATCTAAATTGCAGTATTGGAATAAATTATTGATTACGCTGCTTATATACAACAGTAACATAATGGGATAATCATGTCAGGGTTGCCATGATTAACAACAACAGTATTCAAAAATTAGTCAAAGACTTTTGTTGTTAATGGCACATGAAACCTAAAACAATGTCACCATTAAATTAACACAACAATACCACAACAGATATTAAATTCGAATCTTATTGAGGATCACGAAATACGTGTTTAATATTCGATAATATTAAAATATACCTCTAAAGACACACTTGTGAATATTTATGGAAATCATTCTTTGAACAGCAATAAACATTTATTCTCACAGGTTGATGTATTTTGTTTATGACAGCTGTATAAAATACTATTCATTTATTTGACTCGAAATTCCAAAACTTTGGCAAAATATGTAATATATTAATCTATAAATATTTTGGACAGGTACAAATGAAATTTTATAGAACTTTTCTACATTGTAGTAGAAAAGTAAGAAATATATTGGTAACCTCTAAACTGATACCTATACTCCAAACTTAATGTTGATATCAACTGATGATGATTGACGTATTTGGAAAAGATGTCGCATTATATATTCTACAGATAAATTCATACTTGACTTAAAATATACTACTGTAGAGCACTTCCTCCTTCCAACTATCAACAACGCACTTCCCACAAGCCGTTAATATTTTCAACTAGAATACAAAAAGAAATGAATTACCCACATAACCTTTTTATATCGACAACAATAGCGATGCATTATGTAAAACCAAATTTCAGATCCACGATTATTTCTTGCGTAATACCAACATAAAAAGTGGGTCACTCAACATTCTAGATTTTATCATGAGTTGAGATGCTTCATTGAATTTAAAATAAGCTACATCTTATTTTATCATGTCAGACAATTGCCGCAATAATCTAATACCATAAAAAATACAAGCTTTCGACCAGTAAATGTCAAATAGTGTTCCTTTCATAATATACAGTACAAAAATTTTACTTTTATTACTATAATATGGTTATGAGGATTGGGTAAAATGCAAGACAAAAAAACGATACATCTGAAGAAAGTAAAACAGAAGACAGTTTACAATAGGAAGAACTATTGGACATCAATGATTAATAAATAATTATTGAAGTTAAACAATACTAAAACTTTGATTACACTTATAATTAATTTAATATTCGTATATAATGCTGAATCAGTGTGTGTAGATACCATACCAATTAAAAAATAATTAACTAGCTTATTTATGTTAAGCATTTTCACGAGTCATAAATTAAGAGCATCATTATGTAAAAGCTGTATATTATAAATACCTGTTGAAAACTTAACATTCTAATACATTAAAAAAATAATTTGAATTCAATCAACATAAATTACATCAGTGTTCTTAAAACTAGAGTGTTTCACTTAGATCCCCTATTTTAATACCGAAGGGTTCGAAAAGTTCTTGCCAAGTTCTTCCACTATGAGCCCCCGAGCGATTTAACATTACAACTATTTAGTATATAACACAACTAGTATTAATAAATAATACTCAATTATTTATTAAATTATGAAATTTGGTTGTCCATGAGTAGGTGCAGAATATCCAATCAAGAACCAAGCGGTTTGGTGACTCTTTTCTTTGTCGCATCATTAAGGCCTGGAATTCATTACCAGCTCACGTATTTCCTTCTTCCTCGTGCGGTGGCATGGGTCCTTTAAGCGGGGCGTGAAAAAGCATATGATCAGGTCGTCAAGCTGAGTGTCACCATTGTCACATGGTATGTGTAAGTAATGGTGACCCTCTTTTCTAAGACTACTTTTAGCTTACCTTCAGGCAAGGCGACGTCTAATTGACGTGTCCTATATAAAAAAAAACAACCTAATCCAATATTTTATATTAATAAATACCTTATGAAGAAGTTGGTATTACAATAGTGATATGAAATAAATGGGCAAGAAAGTGCTGTAATAGAATATATTATGTTAAAGTGCTTTTCGGCCTCCAATTACCAACGTTAGTGAAAGGTCTAAAAATAGCTAATAATGGCAACAGCAGTCTCAATTAAAGTATTTAGTTGGAAACAAGAAATTTACCCAGTTAAAATAACGATTACTGCATTTTAGTAAATTGTAGCATTTATTTCTATCAAAACAAAACGGTGACGGAGAAAGAATACAAGTATCACTACCCATCTTATTTGAAGGGTGTCGTAAGAGGCGACCAACGGAAAAATACGCAAGTAATATCACTGCGAGAGAAGGAAAATTCGAAATTAAATCGCGTACCAATACGTCAGCGTGGAAACAGTAGGCCAAAGCCTCCCAACATTGGGAGAGGCCTATGTCCAGCAGTGAACTTGCGAAAGGCTTGATTGATTGATTGACTCTGAAAAAAATTGAGTTACACTATATTGAGATGTTGATGTTTATGAAGATGTTTGGATGTTTGTCATTCAATCACTCTCCAACAGCTAAATGGCTGTATTTCGATAAACTGATAGATTATAGTCTAGAATAACACATAGACTAAAATTCATCTCGGACATAAGTTCCCATGGTAATCGCGGGCATCAGCTAGTTTACCAAATATATTCAGCTGTTTAACATCATACAGATATATACAGCCCAGACTCCGCCTCAAATGCATGGCTCGAGGCAACAATAACGTCCGGAAAACGGCAATAGGCTCACCTCCTATTACGTGGGACTGAATACAATGGTTGGTGAAATGTGGGTGGTAAATCACCTCTCCCTAACCATCTGGGGATAAAGGCATCATTATATGTAGGAACCTGTACTTCCAATAAGTTATTACTTATTCGAAGTACAGGTTACATAATTCCTTTAAAAATTAGGATAGACCTTCGAATTTTTGGCATCAAAACTGCCTTTAGCATGAATGTATGTATGTTTTTCAATAATGCTGATTCTGTATTCATCATCGGCATTTATATTCAGGTCAGGTTCAGCAAGTAATACGTGCAGCACAAATTGGTTAAATTCGTATTGAGCCAACGTAACATCATGTCAGCATAAATAAGTGACATAGTAAAATTATTATATATTAATATTGTGTCATTAGAGTTATGACTTTAATGTGGGTTGTAAATATATACTCAAATAAAAGTAAGCTATTTAAAACAACTACCTACATACAAAATTTCGAAATAATTCATACTAGGACGAAGCTAACATTCTCATAACTTATAATAAACTTTAAGCAAGACAAGTGTAATAGTGAACTATTTATGGCTATGTATATAACAGTGTTAAGAAACAGTTCTGTACCTCTTAAATCTAATCGTTCTTTGACTTATTTCATCTTCTAGATAATTATGAGCAAATTGATGCACTGCATTCTGCAATTTCTACAAATATCTTTCTAACATCCAGGGTTTATTATGATTCACATTCATTTTAAAATGTTCATTTTATTTTTCAGAAATGTTAGCGGTATCGTCTGTTATAGATGAAATTAATGAGGAGCCGATACCTTTTCCATCATCGGAACTATTGTATCGCTATTTTGATCTAGTCAGTGAATTGTAATGGTAAGAATTTATGTTGTGTCTTCTCGCCTCATGGCGTTCTGTACCTTTTACCTCGATAACTTATTGGAGTTATCACTATCACTACGCTTCACCTTTTTATCAAATCTGGTTTGGAATAGTCTTGTTTCACATTTTATAGATTCACCTTTTTTCGTTAAACTTTCTCGATTCTCGAAATATCATTTCCTAGTTCATTTGAGCTAAACCAGGCACACTAGAAAAGCAATAATATCTGGCACTAGTCCTCAGTTAACGTTGGTTGTTACATGAATATTTTTGATCATAAGAGCTATGTACTATAGCACTTTCCCAATTCCTTACAACGTCTTTTCGCACATATCTTCCCTATTCGCACTTTTCTTATGCAGAACAGATTTCCTATTTACAAAGTGTTCTGCGATACACAAATCTTTTTTGTGTAACTTATTACGATTTTATTGTATTTAAGAATAATTTGTGACATGATGTTCTTCATGAGTTATAACGACATGTTTGTTAAATGTAGTCGAACTATTGCCATCTTCAATGTTAGTCATAACAAAAGTGTGTCAATCACGTTTGGTTTTTCTACCATTACCAAATTTTTGGCTCCGTTTTTTCATGCCTAAAGACCGCAGCGAAGTCCTCACTTCATTTACATAATACTTTCCCTTTTAACGGAAATAGACGTTTGACGTGTTGAAATAACTCAAAACAATTGACAGTGAAGCTGGTGTGGCATTTTGTAATACACCCAATAATTTTAGTTTGTCAGCGGATGTCTGGGTATGAATTGCATTTATAAGTCAAGGAACAATATCATATTGCACCAAGCTACATTTCAATTTGAACATCCGTATTTATCACAATAATAGTTGTTATAACTTTGTTTAAAAGAAAAAGGTACATGAAGTTTCTATAGATTTTATTGAACTCAGTTCATTTATGAAAATTGACGTACTACAAAATTAATGAATTTTTTTTTATCTAACAAATGTTGTAACCTCAGCTTTACTTTATTTGTGATGGCCGGCCGAGAAAATTTAGTTCATTGGTAAAATAACACATATTAGTACCAATATCCTTACAAAGATCAGGGAAGTGCAAGTTGCAATTATGTGTTAAGGAAGGTGTATTATAGTAACGATCGTTGAAATTTAGTAAACCGCGCCTTTGAGCCTTCTAGTGAAAGTATATTATGTCACAATTCCAGCTAGTCCGGTTGTGAATGTTGTGTTGTCATATGATACACATGCTTTGACTCAAGTTATTAGACCCAGTTTAACTTCGTCAGTGCGTTGTTCTAATTCAGAAAACTAATAAATTACAAGTTGTGATGTTGTTACTCCTTATATCATCGTCGTGTGTTGATTATTTATCCCTATTACTAGTCAAGACAATGATTTATTATAGAAAATATCATAATCGTTATCTTAATCTTTTTCACATTAAACATGTCATTAATTTTGGTGTTAAATCACTTTTCTGATCAACATGTTACGTTACATCATTCGCATGATAAAGTAACCATAAATCATTAAAATTGATAAATGATCGTATGAATAAATGAACTCTTGTCCTAAAAATGTCTTCCATAAAAAACCAAATTAACTAATAACATCATTACAGTTCTCACTATATTGCATAACACCTTTCAAACTGCATCAATTTGAACGTCTAAAAACTTAATTTGTACTCAACAAGCCTTATGCAACACTACCGCTGTTAGAAAAGGGGGCATCTAACCAAAAACAAAAAATAGACAAAAAATAAAAGATATCTAATCTTTACAAACTATATTTTGTCTTTTAAAACTTAGTGTAAATTTAGTATCTCTCTAATCTACACTACTTGTAAGCAAGACCAGACGCCTTTTTAAACTTATGACTCTTTATTTATACTGTTCATTAATGGCACTTGGTGGAATTTGTAGTTACACATATTGAGAACTCACTTGTACTTTTCAACATTATTTTTAATAGTTATTATACCTGACCGGTTTCGCCTTACGGGATCCTCAAAGGTTTACAATGACATTTAAGAACATTCCTTTAAAAATATTGCGACACAATTGCAATGTTTCAGGTCTAATACCTATTAAAAATAATTTGGAAAAAATACAAGTGAGTTCTCAATATGTGTTATAACTCTTTCCCTGTAACGGAATACAGACGTCAGGCAGTGAGACAAAATTAAATCACTTATCATTAAATGCATTATCATCGCGTACTGCACTTGATTTTAAAGAAGAAATTAAAAAAGAGGTTATTATAGTGTATAAATATTAATCGGTAAATAACGAAACTAGTCGTGATGCTTGAGTAGATTACGAGTACAAATATGAAATATTCATTCTTTGCTTTACAAAGGAGTTTAGTTAAGTGAAATTAACGCGTATTATTGCGTGAATAAGGTAAATCACTACATTTGGTTCTTAAACATTGCGATTGACTTAAATCGATGACCAATAACAGTGATAAAAAATAGTAAAAATTAAATTGATAATGATATACTTATTTATTAGATTGCATTTCCTTTTCGATTAATTATCCAGTAACAGGATATTAATCTCTTCTTAGTAGAAAAAGAAATAGGTATGTCTAACGTAGTGCAAATGATCAAAGTAGACGACCCTTCAAAAGCGACTTGCTTTTGCAACGCATTTTAAAAACTAGAAAATAAACCCATTTATGTAATATTAAGCATGGAATATCTAATTTCTAATATATCCATTTAGATACTGTGAATAGTAAGTATAAATCGAATAAATAATTCAAACGGCCGGAAGTGAAGTAGAGCTCGGATTAACATTTTACTTCTTCGCACGCACCTCAACTTCCTCGAGTCATTGAACTCAAGTCAGTTGATATCATGACCAAGACCGCAAAACTAGAACTGCAACAATCTGCGGCTTACTTTCAAGTCATGCCATGCAGGGTTGACATTTACAGTAAATTATAGGAACAAATCATTCTTCACTTTCTCATGCAACCCAAGAAAGTTATGCTTATAAGAACAGTACGTTATCTGATAATATACGAATTATTATAATTTATAATTTCATTTTTTTAAAGAATATTAGAACCGAAATTACTAATATTCCCTCTAACCCCTCCAGCTAAGATAAATTGCTTGTGCTAGGAGTGGGTACATATCGGTAGTGTAATAGCCAGAATTCGAACGCGAGACCTTTCGATCGTAAGGTCAGCTCCTAAAACACTAAGCCACCGACGCTTTTATATATTACATACATGACAAATTTTTTTTTTTTTTTTATAGGACACGTCTATTGGACTTCGCCTTGCCTGATGGTAAGCTGAAGTTAAAGTCCCAGAAAAGAGGGTCACTATTTCTTACACATACCGTGTGACAATGGTGACACTCAGCTTGACGGCCTCATCATATAAAATCCAAATTTGAATATTAAAATATAACTTAATCAGTCGCTGTACATACATACATACATACATAGAAACTGGTGATAATATGAGATAAAAAATTTAACATCATACTATATACATTTGAATTGTATAAAAGCACTGTAAAGTATTATGAAATTTTTGATAATTTTACATACATTTATATAATCATGTCTTTATCACTGGAAGTTTACGCAGAGGTGAATTAACACCCATATTTCACCAATAATTGTATTCGGTCCCAGGTAATAGGGAATGCCTATTGCCGTTTTCCGGACACTATTGTTGACTCAAACCATGCATCTAAGGCTGAGTATGTGCTATTTATATCTGTCTGATGTTGAACAGCCCTATCCCTTAGTCGCCTTGTACGACACCGCATGGGAAGAGATGGGGTGGCCCTAATTCTACTCTGCCGGAAACTACGCGTCAAGTGAATGATAATTTTGAAATCATAATATTACGGCACGGTAATAAATCCGATGAGAATAAAAGAAAACTTGTTTGATCACGTTTTCTTTTATTTTCCTCTTGATTAATAAATATTAATATAACATCTTTTATAAATGAAATTCTTCATAGAACAAAGAAAAGATTTACAAGATTATTATTAGACCTCATAAATTATACGTTATAAAGTATACGAAACCGCGGTAGCCTAGTGGTATGGGTAATGGACTGCTGCGACGAGATCTCGGGTTTGATCCCAGGTCTTACCATGGCACACACCAATGACTTTTCGATGCTTTTCGAAGTTATGTGTGTATTTATCGCAGGTTTATAAGTGCCCGGTTAATGGCAATAGGCTCGCCACTTGTTACATTGGGACCTAAAGATAAACTGGCGAAATGTGGCTAGTACCTCTGCCTAACCCTTCGGGGATATAGACATGAGTTAATAAAAAAAATATATATACACAAGTTCGAGTATTTCTAACTTTTTTTAACATTACGACTATTAAAGCAATGCAACATCTCTTAAATTTATTATATAGTAAAAGATATTTATGTAGTGGTATGGACACTTCACTCATGTTTATTCATAGTACTTACGTACGTGTACGCACTACAGATGCAAGTGAAACTATGCTAATCTTCCATTTGTTTTGCTCTTAGATTAATATACAAGTTTCGGTATTTTTTTTATGATGTAAAATTACATACAAATGCCGCGTGGTTTCCGGCAGAGTAGAATTAGGGCCACCCCATCTCTTCCCATGCGGTGTCGTACAAGGCGACTAAGGGATAGGACTGTTTAACATCCGACAGATATATACAGCCCAGACTCAGCCTCAGATGCATGGCTCGAGTCAACAATAGTGCCCGGAATACGGCAATTGGCTCACCCCCTATTACGTGGGACCAAATACAATTATTGGTGAAATGTGGGTGTTAATTCACCTCTGCCTAACCCTCCAGGGATAAAGGCGTGATTATATGTATGTATGTAAATTACATACAACCATTAATTCAGTGAGAGTCAAATTAGTAAAATAAAGTAAAAAAAAAGCAAAAGAAATTATCAACCATAGTTAAGAAAAATATTAAATTTGTGTATCATGTAATATATTCAAGTAATGCCATTCTGTTTGACGTTTTCGTAACAAAACTACATAATATTCTTTTTAAAGTAAAATTAAAAGTAAAACTATTCACCGAGAGTGAATTGTGAAGAAGTGACTAATAATGAAATCCCACTTATGAATCATTACGTAAATATTATGCTTCTTAGTACTACCCACTTATTAAATCTTTACAACCTTACCGTAATGATATTGGTCATACATAAAATATATCATAATATTCTATGGATCATGTTTAGCTTTTTATTTGATTGACGGTTAATGTAGACGGGAATATGATCAAGCAAATTCATCATCTATCAAATGATTGAACTTTTGACTTCAATTTTTTGCTATGTATAATGTAAGAGCTAGTCTAGCTGGTCAATCATATGTGTAATATACATAATATGCACTACTGTTTAACTTACTTTTTTCTACGATATTAACTTCGATACCATTCTCTAAATCTTTCGGTACAAAGTCAAATAAATTAACCTTTTGGAGAGCATAATATGGTTTTGCCGCGTGGGTTCCGGCAGAGTAGAATTTGGACCCCATCTCTTCCCATGCGGTGTCGTACAAGGCGCCTACGGAATTGGAAAGCTTAACATCAGATAGATGCATGGCTCGAGTCAGCAATAATGCCCCAGAAACGGCAATAGGCTCACCCCCTAATACGTGGAACCGAATACAATGACTGGTGAATGGTGGGTGTTTGTTAATTCACCTCTGCTTAACCTTCCGGGTTTAAAGGCGTGATTATATGTATGTACGTAATATGATCTCCAAAATTCCAGGATTCTGATTCCAGACCAATTTGACTTTCCATTATAGTCACATAGTCACACCTCTTTCCCAATTGGGATTGGGAATGTCAACATTTTTTCACTTGCTTCTATCCTATATACTCCTTAATAAACATTAGTGTGTAAAATTATTATCAATTTCACACAAACACATACATATAATCACGCCTTTATCCCCGGAGGGTTAGGCAGAGGTGAATTAACACCCACATTTCACCAATCATTCAATTTGGTCCCACGGGTGAGCCTATTGCCGTCTTCCGGGCAGTATTGTTGACTCAAGTCATGCATCTGAGGCTAAGTCTGGGCTGTATATATCTGTCTGATGTTAAACAGCTCTATCCCCAAGTCGCCTTGTATTACACCGCATGGAAAGAGATGGGATGGTCCAACTTCTACTCTGCCGGGAATTTCACTGTCTAGAAATAGTTACTTAATAGCATGGTATTAACAATTTTATGTGCTAACAAAACATAAATACTTCAAAAAATATTTTCTTTACTAGTAAACATCTCTTTCATAACATGACCCATTTCAAATGCTTCATCTTTCACAAGAATGTATTTACTTCTCATATCCAAACGACAATGTTTCTCAGCTGCATAACGTATTTAGTGGCTATGAAAGTAAAGATCTATTAGTTGTAAAACATTTCACAATTGGTTGACCAACATCGTGTAGTTACTTGTCAAAATTATCATTAGTTTGATGTATCGTATCATTTGTCAGGAAGTCCAAATTGTAGGTAAATCAGTTACATAAAAGTTTGAAATGTTAAGAGTTTTTTTAGGTAGATATCAGATACAGCTAATAACCATCTAATAAGAACCTTTTTTTAATAAATTGTATATAGTGGTTACAACGATATCACATAACTGCTAAAACTTCTCATTGAAGTCAAATTTCAGAATGAAATTAAGAAGAATTTAAAAGTTTTCTATAAATTTTCAGTTACAGTGATAGAAAAGGACTGATCATGGAATCATTTACCATTCTAGATGATTGTTTTTCGATTGTTACTTGTATATTACTTAATTTAGAAATGATAGAGTAGAATTTGGACCATCCCATCTCTTGCCATGCAGTGTCGTACAAGGCGACTAAGGGATAGGGCTGTTTATCATCAGACAGATATATACAGCCTAGACTCAGCATTAGATTCATGACTTGAGTCAACAATAGTGCCAATAACACAGGTATTTTGTATCCCATATCTTGCAAAAAAATAAAACATAAATACAAAATATTAAAAGTACGGATAGCTGTCATTCTCAAAATAGTTCATTTAAAAAATGAGCAGGTTTTTCTATGCTAAAGGTTTTAACTATGCTAAAGGTCTCTCACCTTTAGATTAGTTCTCAATTTAAATCGATATAATACACTGTCTTACATTGGCAATCTGTCAGGAAATAATTGATTGAGTGACGTAGTTGGGATATGGCGGATGGCGAAACCCGTCTTGATGTGAAAGTGCATTAGTAAACTAGACTATGGTTATAAAGAATTATATTCTACGATGAGACACAGCGCTATATAGACCCAAATGAAGCATAGTTTAACAAGCCTGCAATGTGTTCTCGAATACAGGACTACTTAAGAGTATTTACAATACATAGAAACACCCAGAACAATTTAAATAGACATTATTTATATCTACTTATTAGATAAAATAGAAGTAGAACGCACAGTCAATCAATACTTAATAATTCTATTTTATTGAAATAAAGCACGCTAAGCAAAACAGTAATATTATCAACAAAATTATGTGTAAAACACATAACAACTTTATCTCACGCTACTGTATCGAATCTAGTACCATTCTAATTGAAACAAGCATGCTATCACGTATAAAATATGGATAAATTGACATGCATATGAGATACCGTGTGATTGAGCATACTGTGTACTTAATTTAGACCCACTTCACGGTCTAATATAATATCTACATTTTTTTGTTTATAAATTTTATATGGGTTCGATCCCAGGTTATACCGTGGCACACACCAATGACTTTTCGATACTTTTCGAAGTTATGTGTGTATTTATCGCAGGTTTATAAGTGCCCGGTTAATGGCAATAGGCTCGCAACCTATTACATTGGGACCTAAACATAAACTGGCGAAATGTGGGTGCTAGGGTGCTAGCACCTCTGCCTACCCCTTCGGGGATATAGGCGTGAGTTTATGTTATGTTATGTTAAATTTTATAATAATAGACATTACTACAGCTCCGAAACTGCAGTAGTTAGCTTTCTTTAATTATTTACTAGGGATTATTAGAAAATTGTTCAGTTATAAGTACTAATAAATCCACCATAATATAAGCTATTTAAAATCCAAACTTTACTCAAATCCATTTAACTCAACAAATCACCAATAATCAGATTTTTATAAGTTTTACTGTTCAAACTACTTAAGCAGCTTCCTTTCATTCCCAGTTCAAGATTATTCTTTAATCAATAAGGATAAAAAAGCATTCATAAACTTTAAAACAACTAATAAATTTGACTATACTCTGGTGAATTACTTTACTATTTTTGGAATAAGTCGGATCTGAATCAAAGAACATCATGCTGCAACAATGGTCCAACAATGATCTTTGAAAAGTAAGAAATTCCTGAAAACTTGTACAAATGTCGGTATTCAACCAAAAACTTGGTGATCTCAATTCGTGCTTTACTCCGGTGCAGAAAGGCCTAGAGTCTAGTTCTGCCAGGCAATGCCAACGTGAGCATTTCATAATATTTCAACAACAACTATTAATGATCGTTTATTTTAGGACACTACGGGTTCAAAGCTTCTCCAGCCGATCCACATATGTTCAACCATTTAGGTATAAAAGCAATAGACGTATACAACGTCAGAGTAGTTAGAGTAGCATAGCTGCAGTATACGATGGTTAACTTAGATAAATGTAACTTTAAGTAGATAACATACAATGTAGATCATTAAGACAGTGGTTTTATCACTTTGATCTTTAAAAATGAATGTATTTGGATGGTTAATAAAAAAACACTTATGTTCATAACCAAAACGTTTTTTTACATAGGTTAAGTGGATATTTAACTTTCGTTTTACCAGAACACTTGTCGCTTCTTTGCAATGTTCTAGATACTGAATCATTCAATTTTTTTTTACTTTTAACGTAAAATGAGATAAAAAAGACAATATAAAAAGATACAATTTTTCTAAGATAAAAGTGATAAAATCAGTTAAACAATAAGATTAAAAACAATAGCTAATTTGTTTGAACCAGCACATGATAACTGTAACCACTTCACTACTAACATAGACTCCACCTAAGACGAAGACAATTTTTGAGACAGGACGGGGTAAACTGAACGGCGTACACGCAGGCCTAGTCATACTGACGCCCCTGGGCGAACAGGCGGAGACCCTGGACACAGCACACTCTGGCCACACACCCTTAGAACCTCCCCCATCAATCCTAAAAACAGTCTATAGTGCCATCAAGAATGTATTTTCATCTACAGCCGCTTCGTTTACCGCATCTTCGCCTCCGCACCCTGCTCCTATTTCTTCATACGGTGTCCCTGCTTCTATGTATGGCATTCCTTCAACGTCGTACGGCGTTCCTGGCCCATCATACACTGCTCCAGCAGTTGACGATTCATATCAACTATCACCCCCACCTGCTATACCCAACTTCAAACCCATGAGTTGGGATGCTGTGGATTCCTATGGTCAACCAGCTGCAACAGATGCCTATATAGATTTCGAACCTCAAAACCCATCTATCCCTGTTTCATCTCATAATTACGCGTCATCAAAACGCGCAACTGCACCAGCAGTCCATAAGCAGGGCTTGACATCGGCAAAAATTCAAAAAATTCAGGCCAACGTCAAAAAAGTTAATGCTTATCTGAATCAACTTCAAAGATCATCTGAAGAGCGATTTAAGCTCACTGACATAGAAACTTATAAAAAAATGCTAGAAAATGGCCAAATTCCTTTTCTACCCACTCCTGTAGTTTCTGATAATGAAGTTGGCGTACTTCCCGCCGAAGTCCTTGATTACCTTACAACAACCACAAGTACCACCACCACTACCACAACTACGACTGAAAAACCAAAGACAACCACTGTGAGCGAACAGAACAGAAGAAAAGACGTCAAATACTATCTCCGAGGCAACAAGATCATTCAAGTCTGATTTATGACATGACTGACTAAAGGTATGTGACTATGACTGACGACTATGTCACCAATTCTGCTGTGACTATTCTATGGAACTCTTCAAATATTCTTTTACTCAGTGGATATTAGAAGTCTTCTATAGAATATTAACATGACTGTAAAGACTGCAAGACTAAACTTTTTACTCGTGACAATTTTCCTTTCATCATACATAATTTCACTTCTATAGCACACTGCCACTGTTATCATTGTCCGTCAAAACATTTACTTTGCCTTCACTTTTTCCCCAAATAATAAACACTCGAAAGGTAATTTCAAGAGTTGCAGTGTTAATCAATCTTAATTCAAAGCGCATCTAGACAATAAAGCCTAGTCATTTGCGAAAGTCAAACGAATTATTACAAATATGAAGAGGTGCTTTTGACAGCCATTGATAAACGTAATATTTGTTAGAAAGTTAATGATGTGCACAAAGTATTGAAATAATAGACTACACTGTACAGAAATATTATTATCAAGAAATTCCTTAATCAATGTAAAGATAGAAATATTCTTTCGTAAACTTTTCAGTCTTTTATTTGTTTGTAAAAAAATGTCATTTTTATATTTTATCCAAATATTCACGTGAGATTATTATTGAGACTTACGTTGACATCAATAATATAGTGATTAATTTTTTGCTTTATTTATGTACAAAATATGTTTTTCTATCATTCTTCATCATTATCATTCATCTTCCGCACTCGACCTTCTAAATCTTCATTTAGACTTCTGTTCAACTTTCCTTATTTGCATAAACTTTATTTATTTGTTTATTTTCAATTTATGTTATTAGTTTATTTATATATTTTACCTAAAATTACTTACAGACAAAAATGAAAACTATAATTTATTCCACAATTATTACATAAATAAGTTACGGGAATAATCTTTATTGTTCAACATTTACCTGTGAATGCTAAATGATATCATAACAAGTTATTATAGGCAATTTAATATAAATATTGACTTATGTATATTGTGATGTGTCCGGTAGCTTAAAACACAGACATATTGCAGATATTAATCAGATCATATTTTCTTTTGCAGATATTCCAGTCGAACATAATTTGTTCAATGCCGAGGAGTTGCAACATTACAACCACCAATAATTTATTTATTTATTAATCGGTATAAATTCCTTAATTCGCTAAAAGTAATATTTTAATTTATAGTTTAAATATTATCTAAACTATAAATGAATTGAAATATATGTTGCAATTGGTCATGAAGACTGTCCTGTACTATTGACGTAAAATCTGAAGTGATTAAGGATTAATTATAAAATATACCAAATAAATATAGTAACTGTAAAATAATTAGACGTAAAGATCCAATTTGGAGACAGTGTATTGTGTACCTTTGCAGATGCCAAAACTAACACAGTTATTTTTCACCATGATTTACTTTAGATCAATAGCTTTGAAATGGTCACAAAGCAATAGGTTGGTAAACTTTTATTCCATGCTAAATTGCTACAGTTTGAGACTTCAATCCTTGAAGAATTATAAAATATACTTAGTTGTTGGTAATTTCTGCGTCCATTTTCAATGTAATGCTATGAGTTGAATATTGACTTCAAATTGAATTTTATAAGTTCAAAAATTCTACTTTATATGTTCTAATCAATGATCTTCTATTATTTAAAATTAAGTAGATAATATGTTATCTCAACACTGAGATGTTAAATCGTATGACAGAAGTTATAGTTTGCACTCATTGACTACGTAAATACAGATGAATTTACTTCATTTTGAGTAATTGTTTTAAAGCGTCGCAGCCGTATTTACTTCTTTTTAATACGTGATCATTGGTTTTGATGATATCATAATTCTTTATTTAATAATTATTTTTTGTGAGAAATATAATTATCTCAAGGATAGTCACATTTTGTAAATTTTGAAAACAATTTCGTCTTCTTTGTAAGTGGTATCATGTAGGTTGGTTGGTTAAAGTGGTATCATCTAGGTTGCTTGTTTAAAGACGGTTAATTCTTTTTTAAAGATTATATGAAATCATTTACAAATATTCAAAATATAAACTTGAATCAAATTTGAAAATTGAATCTTGTCAGTTCGACATCTCATAACTTACAACTAAGCGTTTGAGAAACGATCATCATTATCATCTTAACGTTGTTATGAAAAACAATAACAAAACGAATGACAAATATAGTTCAATCTCCGAAAAAAAGTGAAAATAAGACAGCGCTATTTAACTTCAAGTTACTCGTATAATGTAAACACAGTCGTCATCGAGTAGATTGACTTGATTGACTGACGACATGCATTGAATAAAGGTTCATGTGATACACTCCAATCATTTTTTTTGTATTTTTGTCGCTATTATTGCTTAACTTAATAATGCTTTAAATATACAAATTTAAAAAAATCTCTAGAAGGTAAAGGAAAAAGTTACTGCAACAAACTTCATATAACTGTCCTGTAAATAAATTGTAGAAGTATCTTTATTCAATGCATAAGTTCGGAATGTCAATCTTACCTGCAAGTTTACGATACAGTGCGTAAAAACTAAACCCGCAAACTCTTAACTATGCAAAAGTATTTTGAAAACTATATGTACATTATATCGAGTTTACAAAAATAATAACCAGTGACAACCCGTGAAACTTAACTGGGTTTTCATGCATTATTATTCAATGAAAATCATCGAGTTCGTGAAAACACAGTTAAGTTTGAAATAATCTCGGTTCCTATCACTGGTGAAATCCGCTCTAAGTATTAACTATTAACTGAATTGCTTTTTAACAATTTACTATAATGGTGTAATATATATTATATTTATTGAGCAATAATTTCCCAGTATTAGTATGGAAGGGAGATAAATAAAAAATAAAAATGTAAAGTACACTACTATTATTTATTAAGATTGTTAATAATTGGTGTTATATATTACATGGATAGTGATTTAGAAATATAGTGTAAATAATGCTCAAATAATTTTATTTATATTTTTTACATAAAATAAAATTACTGTTTTGTAAATAAAGGATGAAGGATGTTTAAAAAGATTATTTTATTTATTTACCTTATAGGAATATACTGCTCACTCACATTTATAGATTTCGAAAAGTAATTACCTACATTTTGTATAATTTCTGAAAATGCCGGTGGACTTCTGTATGACCTCCCAACCCCAAGAGATAGCCTCGTCCGCATGTAAGGTTGACAGATCTAATGGTATAAACTGGAATATTTCAATGTTGGCTCATGCCCAGCAGTGAAAATATTTTTAGGATTGTCATATAAACTCATATGGAGACATTAAATAGCGCCATCTAGCAGATACATATCGAACTACTACGCAACGTCGCTCATAGATCATGATATTATGAAAGTCCGTATAATGACGGCTTGCATCCAACTATGTAGTTGCATAAATGTAACTACAGTGTTAATAACTAGGTGGAACTGTAACATCTCAAGAGATACCACTCTATGATTAAGATGATAAACTTGCATCAAAGAGATGTTATACACATTTGCATTCTAGGTAGGACACGGCGGTATTTCCGTCCAATTGAGCAGTCCGATTGGGGAAGTACCTCCGCTCTACAGAATACCGCGGCCATAATAACCTAGTGTTTAGTTCCCAGCGGTGAGTAGGGTAGCCAGAGCTCACTAGAGAGTTTGTGCTATCAGTGGGAAGACTAAAGGCATTGTCTTCTACACTGACCGCACAGAAACTCTGTATTTACAGGGTCGGCAGCGCGAGTGTGACTCCTCTAGTGTTACACACGTCCATAGGCCACGGTAACCACTTTCCATCAGGTAACCTGGGTCATTCGGGGTGCTAGGAAAATGCCTTATCTCCCTACACACGAGACGTCGTGCTGTTTTAGTTAGCACATGACCCACTTGATGGGAAGTGATTACCGTGGCCTATGGACGTATGTAACACCAGGGGTGTTACACTCGCGCTACCGACCATGAAGAAATATTCTGATGCCCCTCTTGAAGAACCCCATCTAGTAGGTGTAGGAAAACGGTACTAGTTAGGAAAACGGTAGCATTAAGGTCTTCCACAGTTTGAGTGGAATACTGTGGCTGTGTGCTCCTTTTCTAACTTGGATACCAAATCATTTCTACAGATTATAAAAACAGGAAGTTCTACATTTAATAATTAAATCCTTTATGAATGTAATTTATACTTTTTAATTAATTAAATTACAATAGCATGTTAGATAAGCGCATGTAACTTCCTGTCCATGTTAAATATTTACTTTGATTGTATTAATACAGTTTTCAGCACTCAAAGATTTGACGATGCAAATTGTACTCACATCGCATTAGTTTAAGGTCCATTATTAATTGATTTTTATTCCATTATATGTAACAAAATAATTACAAACGCCTGTGAGCATTGTAATTGCTATACAGCTACTTTCATGTATTTTGCAAAAGTTGATCTTCAGGCGGCAATAGAACTATCACAAAAATGCTCTAAAATACCACAATCTTACTCAGTATCGATAAAACATGGTGAATAGGGACTCAAAGAGGTGAATACGGACTCGAAGGGGTGAATAGAGATTGACATTTTTTTGCAGTTATAAATACATGTCAAAATATACATATAATCACGCCTTAATCCCCGAGGGGTTAGGCAGAGTTGAATTAACACCCACATTTCACTGTTGCCGCGCTACGCCACGCGCCATCTAGCGTCGGTTGCGAGACCTATAGGTGCGAGCGGCGGGGAGAGGGGGTCGACCATCGGCGCCTGCGTGGAGGGTGTCGGCCGGCACAATCAATCTAATATACCTTACGTACACCCGTTTTTAAAAAGGGTCATATTATATTTATAAAATTGTAACAAACGTACAAATTAAAAACCTCAATCAGTCAAACTCTGCGTTATAATTGAATTCTCCCGAACATATTTGGACCTTCGGCCGAATTGAAATCATCAGACCACGCCACGTTCTGAAGAATATAGAAGAATTCCGTCGCCACCTGAATCTACGTTGCGGGTGATATCAGCCACGTAAGTAGCTTTCGATTCTTGCAAGCTGCTAGGATGAGTGAAGAGGAGTATAGTGAAGCTGGAAATGTCTTAAGTTTAATTGAATTAAAGAAACAAAGGGCATCTTTAAAAGGTAGACTAACTTTGTTCGAAAAATATGTCGGTAAGTTTGAAAATAAATCCCTATCTGAAACGCAGCAAGCTGATTTAAGCATGCGTATTGAGTCGAATTTGATTTTATTTGATACATTTAATAATGTTCAGAGCAAAATAGAAAGTGTTCTGGACGAAACTGAAATGATAAAACAGCTCGACTATAGGGAAGCTGTAGAAAATCAATATTATAGCGCAATGTCTATTGCAAAATTTCTTATCGATGTAGGTAAAGGCAAAAGTGACGATTCTCAGTGTTCAAATCCGCATTATAAAACGAAAGCTTCAATAAAATTACCCGAAATTAAGTTACCCTCATTCGATGGCACGTTTGATAAATGGCTCGAATATAGGAATTCGTATTTGTCTATGATTCATAAGCGAAGTGATCTAGATGCAATAGAAAAATTTCATTATTTAAAACGTTCCCTCACTGGTTTAGCTCTCCAGGTTATCGGCGAGTTAGATTTCACGGCCTCTAATTACGTCCACGCGTGGGCGCTGTTAGAAGAAAGATTTAATAATAATAGGTTACTCATTCAAAATCATGTCCGTTCTGTTTTCACTGCACAATCCATTAAAAAGGCTTCAGCTGAAGAAATACGAAATTTAATTGATATTATATTGCGAAATTTACGAGCACTTAAATCCTTGGATGAGCCAACGGAATCGTGGGATACCCTTATTATATATATAATTGTGTCAAAACTAGACTCATCCACAGAACTCGAATGGGAAAATTATATCGGGTTATTTCCATCTGAATTGAAAAATGAGAAATTGCAATTAGATAACTTATTGAATTTTCTAAGAAACCGTGCTAATTCGCTAGATATGATTCATAGAAACAAAGCTGAACCTAAAAATAATACAATGGATAAAAGGCACAAAACTACCTCCCACCCACAAAAATCACATAGTTTTGTTTCAATGCGTAATAATGAGGCTAAATCTAACAAGTTGGTTCACCAATGCATTATGTGCGGTGATAATCACTTATTATATTCTTGTATTCGTTTCCTAAATTTGTCTGTGTCAGAGAGAATTAACTTTACTGATAACAAGAACATATGTAAAAACTGTTTACGTGCGGGACACCCACTTTCTGAGTGTAGGTTCGGTCCATGCAGGCAGTGTCAAAGGAAACATAATAGTTTATTACACAGCGATAATTATTTAAATGCGTCTAAGTGCGAGCCATCAGTGTCAAGCTCAGTTAACTCGCAATCAGCCGAAAAATCGGTTTCAATCGTATCACATACATTAAATTCCGTAAATCATGCGAATACGGTATCGAGCGTGAACGCATCGGCGTCATCGGTACCGTCACAAGTGTTACTGTGCACTGCCTTAATCGAAGTCATGGATAGTAACAATCATTATCAGACAGCCCGATCGCTGTTGGATAGTGGTAGCCAAAATAGTTTTATTTCCGAAAAATTATGTAATCGTTTAAACGTACCGGTAATACAGTCCACTATACATATATCTGGTGTGGGACAATCCGTCTCACAGTCGAATAAGGTATGCGATGTAAATATGCGTTCTATAATTAATGAATACAGCACACAATTACGGTGTTTCGTTTTACCGCGTATTACGTCCAATCTACCCTCAGCAACCATAGATGTAAATTTATTTCGCATTCCGAAAGATGTTTGCCTTGCAGACCCCACATTTAACGTCTCATCAGAAATCGATTTATTGATTGGGGCTGATATATTTTGGGATTTGTTGAACAAAGATACGATCCGTCTCTCTAATGGACCATACCTACGAAAATCAAAGATAGGGTGGTTAGTTTCGGGTCCCGTTTTCTATCATAACTCGCGTATAAATAATATCTATTGTCATGTTGCTCAAACATCAATTATTGATGATCAACTTCGCAAATTTTGGGAATTAGAGGAAGTAGGGGTGACTTCCACTTTAACGAAAGAAGAATGTTCATGCGAGAAGTCATTCGTCAAAACTACTGTACGGGACAGTAGTGGTAGATTTTCGGTACGTATACCACTCAAGGAGTCGGCCGAAACACTCGGTGACTCATACGATATGGCAAAATCGCGTTTTCTTTCATTGGAACGTAAATTAGAACGATCACCATCTTATAAAAAGATGTATTGTAATTTTATGCGTGAATACATTGAGTTGGGACACATGTCCCAAATAAAAGATTATAAAAAGCCGTATTATTTTCTCCCTCATCATGGGGTGTTACGAGAGCATAGTACAACAACAAAATTGCGCGTAGTATTTGACGCGAGTGCCAGTACTACGTCCAATAAGTCATTAAATGACATTCAATTAATAGGCCCGCCACTTCAAAACGATATATTCTCCATATTACTTCGTTTTCGACAGTATAAATATGTGGCCTGCGCTGACGTGGAGAAAATGTACCGACAAATACTGGTACACCACGATCAGCGCAATTTGCAATTAATACTTTGGCGAGAAAACCCATCTGATGAGTTGTGTATTTATCAATTAAATACAGTTACGTATGGTACAGCGTCGGCGCCATACCTAAGTATACGTTGCTTACGACAGCTCGCACACGAAACAGATGATAAGGTAATAGCTAGGGTTATCAACGACGACTTTTACGTTGATGATTTAATAACCGGTCATGACTGTTTAAATAATTTAATAGAAATATGCGAAAAAACCACCGAGGTTTTAAGGTCAGCCTGTTTCCCATTGCGTAAATGGACATTTAATCATGATGTAAAAGGTGATTTTTTCAAACAATTAGCAATCGGAGACCATTGTCAAAATAAAACACTCGGATTAGGTTGGCAAGCTACGAGTGATGAATTGCATTTTACGACACAATTAAAATTTAGTCCCAAGGTTACTAAACGTACTATTATGTCTGTAATATCTCAAATCTATGATCCCTTAGGATTATTGTCTCCGGTCATAATTACGGCAAAAATTATGCTTCAAAAATTGTGGTTACAAAAGCTCGACTGGGATGACGCAATCCCATATGACTTGCAAGTTACTTGGAATAAATTACTTAATGATTTTTCAAATATAGATAGTGTTCGTGTCCCTCGTTACGTCATGAGCGACTGTACTCACAATTTAGAATTGCATATTTTCACCGATGCATCTCAGGATGCATATGGTGCTTGTGCATACATACGGACTTATAATAATGATTCATGCGTTTATACAAAATTATTATGTGCTAAAAGTAAAGTTGCACCAGTTAAGAACGTGTGTACCATCCCTAGACTCGAGTTATGCGGAGCGTTGTTAGGCGCAAGATTATACAATAAAATAATAAGCTCGCTCAGAATGACATTTCCTAATGTTTACTTTTGGACTGATTCCACTATAGTCATAGGGTGGATTCGAATGTCACCACATCGTCTTAAAACTTTTGTTCAAAATCGTGTATCTCAGATAAATCAATTGACTGGTGATGCGCCATGGTTTCATATAAATGGTACAGAGAACCCGGCAGATATGTTATCTAGAGGTTTAAAAATAGCCGATCTTAATAACAATAACATGTGGTGGCACGGTCCCGCGTTCTTGAAAGACGTAACTTTAACCAATTCTAGTGATACATCGGTAGATGAACAATCATTACCGGAATTAAAGTCAGTGAATGTATGTATGATCTCCAATAATGTTACATATAAAAGTGACTTTATTGATTATAATAAATTTTCATCATTCAATCGGTTACGGCGATCGACTGCATACGTACTGCGTTTTATACATAACGCGCGCTCGAGTAAACAACTCCGTAAAACCGGTTTGTTATCAGTTGACGAGTTAGATGCTTCGATCATTGTGCTCGCGCGCTTTGCACAATTAGAATCCTTTTGTAATGAATACAAAAGTTTACTTAAAAATAATGTAGTACGTTCAAAGCGCATACTTAGTCTTAATGTTTTTCTTGATGAAAATAAATTAATCCGCGTTGGCGGGAGACTAAAAAACTCACCTTATTTTGATTACAATAAAAAACATCCCGTGTTATTGTGCAGTAAACACAGATTTACAACATTGTTATTTAAATACGAACATGAGCAGTTGTTGCATGGTGGACCACAAGCGTTGTTAGCGTCTATTCGTGAGGCTTGGTGGCCACTCGGAGGACGAAACTTGGCCAGGAAAACTGTGCACAACTGTGTCAACTGCGTGCGTATGAAAGGGAAAACAATACAACCACTCATGGGTAATCTACCATCAGAGCGCCTTGAACTTGGGTTCCCTTTCATGCGCTGCGGTGTAGACTACGCAGGGCCTGTGATGATCTTAAACCGGAGAGGGAGAGGATCTACTCTTCTTAAAGGATATATATGTTTATTTATTTGTATGAGTACGCGCGCTATACACTTAGAATTAGTCACAAGCCTTACCACAAGCGATTATTTACTTGCCTTAAAACGATTTATATCTCGCCGAGGTAAACCGGTCGAGATTATCTCAGATAATGCTAAGAATTTTGTAGGAGCTGAAAAAGAAATAGTATCAGGCCTTATGCGTAGTAGTAACGACATTATTAATTTTACAACAAATAATAGTATAAAATTCAGCTTCATTCCTCCTCATTCACCTCATTTTGGCGGTTTGTGGGAGTCGGGGGTGAAATCGTGCAAGCATCACTTGCGACGTGCAGTAGGGTGCACGAAGCTTACCTACGAGGAGTTCAGCACTGTCCTGTCGCAAATTGAAGCCATCCTGAACTCGCGACCACTGACCGCCATGTCTACAGACCCAAATGATCTACAACCGCTTACTCCTGCTCATTTTCTCATCGGGCGGCCTATGACTGCTCCAGCCTGCAAGGACATGACTGCCACACCGAGTCATCGTCTACTGCGATACGATATCATTGAACAAATGAGACAGCATTATTGGAAACGTTGGGCAACCGAGTACGTAACGGAACTGCAAACGCGTACCAAGTGGAAGACTCACCAAGCTGAAGTTCAACTGAACGGTCTCGTTCTCATCAAGGAAGACAATCTTCCACCTTTAAAATGGAAGTTGGGTAGAATCATACGCATCTACCCGGGTACCGACGGCATTACCCGAGTAGCTGATCTGCGCACCGCTTCGGGTATCATACGAAGATCCTTCTCCAAAATCTGCCCATTACCCGTTCTACCTGCGAGTGATCTGATGACATCGTGACATCGTGTTCATCCCTTCGAAACCTGCTGTTTTCAAAGCCGGGGCCATGTTGCCGCGCTACGCCACGCGCCATCTAGCGTCGGTTGCGAGACCTATAGGTGCGAGCGGCGGGGAGAGGGGGTCGACCATCGGCGCCTGCGTGGAGGGTGTCGGCCGGCACAATCAATCTAATATACCTTACGTACACCCGTTTTTAAAAAGGGTCATATTATATTTATAAAATTGTAACAAACGTACAAATTAAAAACCTCAATCAGTCAAACTCTGCGTTATAATTGAATTCTCCCGAACATTCACCATCATTGAATTCGGTCCTACGTAAGGGAGGGGAGTCCATAACATAGACGTTCCAAGATGGTTAGGCAGAAATTAATGATCACCCCCTAGCCAGATAGACTGACGATCTGAAAAGGGTGGCTGGGACAGACTGGATGCAGAACGCCTTCTGGAAGATCGGATAAAATGGCGCACATTGGAAGAACCCTATGTCCAGCAGTGGACTAATTGATTGATAGGCAGAAATGAATAAACACCCACATTTCACTAATATTTGTACTCATTCCCACGGAAAAGGTGTTGAACACAATACTGTAAAAATCTCAGCCTCAACTCGAAGTCCGCGGTTCATTACAAAACGCCTCACAGAAAACTGAAGGCAACCTGTGGATTCGTTTAATAATAATATATTATTTTCAAAAACAATGGTATATAACTTTTTATTGTGCTGCAAGGTTCCCACTTCCCAGTGAAGAACAAAATCCTTCCCAGCCCATTGTTATTTTTAGGTCTCCGTACCTCAAAAGGAAAAAACAGATACCCTTATAGGATCACTTCGTTGTCACTTTGTCCGTCTGTTCGTCTGTCTTTCTGCCTGTCTGTCTATCTGTCTATCTGTCAGTCTGTTTGTCTGTCAAGATTCTTTTTCTCAGGAATGCGTGGAGGTATCAAGTTGAAATTCATACCACATACTCAGGTCTATAATGTCTTGAAACTGTGTATTAATCAACTTTTAAGTCAACGCGTTCAAAACATATTACGGTTTATGTACCTTAAGTTACGGTCCCACTTGATCGACTTTTTTTATGTCACTTAGGTGGCAGACCTGACCAGACTTGTCTGGATGGGAAGTTATTAACTTGGCCTATGGACGTGTACAACACCAGGGGTGTAATACGCGCGTACTAGCAACCCCGTAAGAACCTTCTAATGCCCTTCTTGAAGGACCTAATATTGTTGTCGCTTTTAAAACCTACGGCGTGGAGATCATTCCACAGCTTAAGCGTTCAGCCAATGAAGCAATCTCTGTGGTAACGGAGAAAGAATATAAGTATCAGAATATAAGTAGGTACGCAGACGATATCACTGCGAGAATAGGAAACGTTTTCCTTTTGTCTTACTGTAATTCGTATACTCGCGTATGTTCCAAATTCAATTCTCTTTTTCACTTAATGTAACAAGTGCTTCAAAAAGAATTTTGTGAAGAATTGCAGACCCTTTGTTGTGTGTCAATGTTAAAAAATATTGTATTTTATAATTACAATATATGTTAATAATCGGTCCATCTATTCTTCTATCAAAGCCATAAAGGTAAGAATACTTACCTTAAAATCCTATCAAACTATTTTAGCAAATTTCTTGTAGCAAAAAAATCGTCACCAATAGCTAACATTCCGGATCACTGCACGCCACATACCTTTCTGACCGTTGAATACCTATAGAATAGGAAGTAGCGCATAATAGGAAGTTAGATCATTTATCTGAAACCATAGGAGAAAACCATTTCCTTCGAGAACACCGGCAGTGAACGCCGACTTGCTTCTATCTAAATTATATCACGATTTTCAATCCACGACTTCAAGGTGCTTATTAGCTCCCTGTAGTAATTTACTGCCGAAGTGACATAACAGTAAAGAAATCTTTGTTAGGTTAGGTTAGGTAAAGTTTATTTAAGGTTTACTGTTACTGACGAATCTCAGTGCAATTATTCTGCTTTCGTCTGTACGAAAACAGCTGTTTGTTTGTCAGTTGCTGTTTGAAGGGGACATTTCTTTACAGATTTTCATCAAACTTGGCACACATATTTTTTTATTCAAATCTCAACTTTTATCGAGAGCTATATGACAGGAGAAGTTGGCTGTCGCGTTATTCATGAACCTTGATGATTTTTGATTGGAACATCTAGGACACAATTCCTTACAGGTTGTTATGAAAAAAAGCATGCTTCGTAAAGGTGAACTTCGTTATAATAAAACAGATGAGAAAGAAAGGAGGAGGTTTGATGCAGCATTCTTTCTGATTTGAACGGATTGTCATTATTTTTAATGAAACATTCAGGGCTGTTTAAAATAAGAAGATGCGATTTTTTTTAAAGATACGAGATTAAAAATGGTATTCGCGAGGTCTATTGTTCACAGAACTATTAGTTTATTTTACTTTACGTAAGTGTAGTCTAGTGCAAATTGAAAAAAGAAATAGGAACGTGTTTATAAAAGAGATCGTAATTTTATAACGCAGCGTTCACACACATTATCTATATTTGTGAATGTCGTATTACGAAATTCTGAGCACTTGCCCTAATTTTGCAACAGTACTGTTGAAACTAGTTGTTACAATACAACATGTCCATCTTAAACTAAGCAAGAATGTTATACGGAAGCGGAAATCAAAGAAATAAAAGACTTAAGTCACAGCTTAAGTGTAGGTACATAAGACTTCCTGGTGGAGAGCGTCGGGCTTCGGCGCTCGCTTTCAGACTGATTGATGGGTGCAGCGTCACTTGAAGTTCAGTGACCTTAATTGACAGTTCATTAGAAGGTGGGGTAATCTATTTTAAAAGTGAATAACCCTCTTATGTTAGTGATTAACTTGACATTTACGGTATTAGGGCAATGTTATCTCCAGGTTATTAAGCCTTTTTACGTCAATCAGTACCTAGGCATACCTACATACCTATCTACTGAATCTATCATAGAATTATATAGGTACCTACATTACATACATAAATACAGTCACGTCTTTTTCCTAGTGGGGTAAGCAGAGACTACAGTTTTCCACTTGCCACGATCCTGGCATACCTCTTTCGCATCTAACGCTTCTTACCTAACCTCTATCGTTTCTTTCGAGATACCATATTTTATCACGCACTTTTGTGCGCTGTGCGGCGATATCTGCCAGAATTATGTGGATTTATTAATGAAAGTAGGAACGTCAATTTTTGTGCGTTGCCATCTTGTGCGGTACTGTATAATATAAGGTAGGTTCTATTTGTACTCGACTACGGCGATGCCAAAGGAGGGTTATGATTTTGACAGGCTATGTATGTATATATGTATGAAGGTTCATCTGCCCCTTCTCTCTATCTATCTTGGTTGTACCCTGGTGATAGACTGTGTGATGTGTCACTGAATCTAATGTGACACTCTCTAGCAGTCATAAAGTACCGGTTCCGAAAGGCGGCGCGGGAGCGGGGTCACGATCCCGAGCCCGAAGAAATTCGGGCCGTGAGATCGCGGCTCCACAGGGAAATGGTGGCGGAATGGGAGCTACGACTTGGGCGACCAGGCGCAGGGCGCGCCGTAGTAGCGGCGGTAAGACTCATCATGGGGGAGTGGCTAGAGAGGCCACACGGCAGCTTCTCGTACCATCTGACGCAGATGATCACCGAGCACGGGTGCTCCGGAAAGTATCTGCGTCGGATGGAGAAAGAGCCAACGTCCGAGTGCCATCACTGCGACGCGAGCGAGGACTCGGGGCCGCACACGCTCACCGAGTGTCCGGCGTGGGAGACGCCGAGACGGGAGCTTGTGGTGTCCTGGGAGTGAGGGTTCTCACGCTCTCCACCTTGCTCGCGGCGATGGTTCATTGCGCGGATGCGTGGGCGGCCGGCGCGGGAGCGGCAGCGGGTGCGACGAAGGATCGCAAGCCAAGCTGCCCGCGTACGAAGGCAACTCGGGGGTTGGAGGTCGATGAACGACCTCCGCCCCCCATGAGCGCGGGCCTGGGGGTGACAGGTGGAGCCGCCAGTCACCCTGGCAGAAGCAGGCGGCGGCGGCGGTGGTGGCGCGCCTGACGCGCCTCCCCGTTTCCGGGGACGAGTTGGGGACTCTGTAGTCCCCACACCCGAGAAGAGGGCCAGCCGGTCGGCCTGGGTCGGCCGGGTTGCGAGGGATATGCCTGTCAACCTCACCTTCGGCAACCAAAACGACCCATAGGCGGCGTGCGTTTTAGTCGTTTCGATTCCGACATAACCTCCTCCATCAGCTCCGGTGGGTAGGTATCCGTGGTGATATTGCGCACGTAAAAAAAAAAGAAGTCATAAAGTACTGTGTTAAAAAATTAATTTGAGATAAATATGCCGTGTTTAGTGTCAAACTGAGGGGCTCAATTAGTACATTTCAAAATTGTATACATGAGTAGCTTTTGCTTGCTCTAAAAGTATATAAATTAAATGAGTTTAAAATCTAAAAACCGACTACTGAAAAATCACGCTCTAAAAAAGTATTAGGTAAATAAGAAAATATCAAGAATAGCCGGTAGCCTTATGCCACTTAGTCTAAAAAAATAATACCTTCTAGTGAAAAGTGGCATACGACCACCTTGATATTTTCTTGTTTAATACTTTTTAGGGTATGATTTTTCAGTAGCCGGTTTTTAGATTTTAAACATAATTTTGTATAGACTAAGAAGTTCGCCACAGATAGTATGTTATCTGCGTCGCACCTTTTCTGTTTTGAACAGCTTGTTTACATGTTGGCAGGTATACATAGAAGTCAATGTAGGCATACAGTAATGATATAGTAGCAAGTAGCAATGTAACTAAGCGATCGGAAGACAAACCGGTTGTGCCTTCATATCGTGTCTCGTGTGCGTTTCCCATCCTAAGTTACTCTCCTTAGAGAATATTCATATCATAATATATTAAATCTTCTTCATCCTAGCGTTACTTTCAGTCGCATACGAAGCTTTTACCTCAGAGTCAGGGTTCACTTTACAAGTCTAATTGTGGATTTTGGCTTCTTTTCTTTGCCGCACCACCAAGACCTGGATTAATTACCAGCTCACGTATTTCCTTCTTCCTACAGTCCCGGATGCTTTAAGTGGGGCGTGAAAAAGCATCTGATGAGGCCGCCAAGCTGAGTGCCACCATTGTAACATTACTTAGTGTCTGTAATGGTGACCCTCTTTCACGACACTTTGTCTTTAGCTCACCATCGAAGTGAAGTCAAGTTGGCGTGTCCTAGTTAAAACAAAAACTTCGATGTTTTCCGTGAAGCCATCTGATCTCCACAACCCAAAGGCGATATCAAAGTATTGCAGCTAGACCAGTTCTTGGACTTTTGAGGGCTCCAACTAATCGTAACGGCTGCCATAGATGTTCTTATGGCAACCGGACCGACGACGGTTTAACGTGCTCTCCGGAGCACGAAAGAAAGAAAATGCGTTTAGTACACATACAGACACACACACACACACACACACACACACACACACACACACACACAGACAGACACAAACACACACAATACGATATAAAATCAATAAAATTAAATACTAATCATGCATTATAAAATACATAATTATTAACAGGTACTTAAGTAAAACAAACAAAAAAACAAACAAACCAATGCAAATGCAAATTTATGCATATAAATATTTGCACTGAGCTAAGATCGAACCTACGTAGAGGTCGCGTTCACTACCACAGCGCCACGGAGCCCATCATGTGTATCAGTTAAGAAACTTATCAATAACTGAGATGTAGTAACTCCTGCGCTATCTTCTGTAGGAATGAAGGAGATAGGACACGGCGGTATTTCCGCCCGATTGAGCAGTCCGACTGGGGAAGTACCTCCGCCCTACAGAATACCGCGGCTATAATAACTTCGTGTTGTGTTCCCAGCGGTGAGTAGGGTAGCCAGAGCTCACTGGAGAATTTGTGCTGTCAGTGGGAAGATTAAAGGCTTGTCCTGATTTGTCTCTTACTGACGGCACAGAAACTCTGTACTTACAGGGTTAGCAGCGCGACTGTGACTCCTCTGGTGTTACAGACGTCCATAGGCCACGGTAACTACTTTCCATCAGGTGGGCCGTGTGCTTGTCTGCCAACTAAGTGGTATAAAAAAAATATGTGAACGTATATGTGTGTAATAGAACACGGGTGCAGTCACTTCACGGAAAATATCGTAGGTCAGCTACATCCGCAGTTACACTGGTAAAGCGGACCCCAGACTCTGAGGTAAAAGCTTCAGATGCAACTGGGATTAACTCTAAGATGATGAAGAAGAAAAAGAACACTGACGCTCACGTGATGGAATGGTCCACTGTTTTGGCTTTACCAAGCTACTACAAAATGGGATATGGAGCTCATTAAGATGGGAAATTAGAAGGTTCTTATAGTTTTTTTTTTTTTTTTTTTTTTTTTTTTTACGTGCGCAAAATCCCCACGGATACCTCCCCACCGGACCCGGTGGAGGAGGTTATGTCGGACTCGAACCGACTAAAACGCACGCCGCCTGTGGGTCGTTTCGGTTGCCGAAGGTGAGGTTGACAGGCATATCCCTCGCACCCCGGCAAGGTTCTTATAGTAGTTTTGCACACGTGCATGGTCAACGGTAACCACTTTCCAACGCGTGGGCCTTGTGTGCCACCTAAGTAGTATAAAAAAAATAGTTTACAACAAAGTTGTTTTTTTTTATACCACTTAGGTGGCAGACAAGCACACGGCCCACCTGATGGAAAGTGGTTACCGTGGCGTATGGACGTTTGTAACACCAGAGGAGTCACAGTCGCGCTGCCAACCCTGTAAATATAGAGTTCCTGTGCCGTCAGTGTAGAAGACAAAGCAGGACACTTTAGTCTTCGCACTGACAGCATAAATTCTCCAGTGAGCTCTGGCTTCCCTACTCACCGCTGGGAACAGAACACGAATTTATTATAGCCGCGGTATTCTAGCTAACATGATTCATAGCATAGGTACATTGGTTGGAGAGCAAGTCAAGCCATCGGTGCCGCGGCGGTAGCAACCGGCAAATACCTCCGAAATCATTTACGGAAAAGTATAACACATATATCTTGTAAGATTTAGTTAATAATTATAAGAAAAAGAAAGTAAACAATATAATAACGATTTATAGTACAATATGCTACATTTTGTATAAGCTATAAATTCAGAATGGTATGTAGGTATGTAGGCAGGGAGTTCATCCCCACACATTGCAACCTGAGACGGTACGCACTGTGCGGTATGAAAGAAAATTCATCCCACGCAGAGGCGGCGTAAAGCGTGGGCGACGTGGGCCACCGCCTACGGCCTCGCGGTACAAGGGGCCTCGCGACTCAAAAATGTTTAAAGCGAGAATAAAACAAAAAAAATATAAATCAATTTTGTTGTGAAACATGTTTTCTTAGTCTGGCAACATTTGCCGCCGACCAGAGTGCGGGGAATCCCCGGTTTATTTGTTTACTTTCTTTACTAGGAAGTCAACCAATCAAATCAAAGTACGCAACGCAGTCGCTAGGCGCATAACAATAGAAACGTATAATTGTGTTATTCAATATTGTTTATTTTTATGACTGTACGTACCTATTTTGATAAGAATAGTGTGTTCAATGTTTTAATAATATTTAGTGAATAAATAGATAGTGTTTAGGTATATTGATTGCTCCTGTAAACTGACCCAAAATTTTAAAACAATGACTTTTTTAATTGTTTTTTTGTTTTCTTTGTGATTTGTAACACACCGGTACCTGTACTCGTCTATTTTACATAAGGTAAGAAATATTTAATTGGTAATAAGTATATAACGCAGTAATTACTTGTATATAAAATACGCTTTAGGTATAATATCTCTTGAAGGAAACCAAAAAAGTTTTAAGGTAAAAAACGTATCGACTTTTTAAGTTTTTAAAACTAGCAGGTAGTAAAAGCTATCTTAAAAAATTTTATTTGAAAACTAATTTAAATTTAGGTTTTACAATATTATGTAGATAAAACTGCAAAAAAATGTTAACTATTGCTTTCGTTTACAGTGTATAGATCGTTATCGACATGTCCGGCCGAGATAGAGATATTGGAAGAAAATGGGAGTCTGGATCAGCAAAAAGAAAAAGAAAAGCTGAAAGAACTGCAACCAACCAAGTTTTGAGTTTAAATTTGATGAAGTTCCTCAACCAAACTGCATCTGGTAGTACAGAACCTTCTGAATCGATAGCTTCGACTTCTACACAACAAACGTCCGAGATACCGTTGGAAAATGCTCTAGATGCACTGAATACCGAGAGCGAACGTCAGTTAGACGTAGAGCTTGGATCATCTTCTAGCCAATCAAAAATTGACGCTGAAACTCTTGTGCTGTCATCAAGCAATCAAGAAGAACAGATTGACATAGATTCTCCAATTCGCAGCGACGACGCCAGCGCCATAGTTCAGCAAGTACTTGTTAATTCGGATCCGGGATTGTGGACGTTTCCCATAACGGATACACAGCGTCGTGACATAGTTCGAAGCGGCCCCACACAGCAATTAAATAGCGGTGATGAATATTATCCCAAAGGTGATGATAACAGACACTTTTCCAATTTCTATTTCTCGAGAAAACTAAATAATGGTGAAACTCAACATCGTCGCTGGTTAGTGTATTCCAATTCCCAAAATAAAGTTTACTGTTTTCCATGCAGACTATTTAGCAATTCACAAACTCAGGTGGTGCAAGGAGGGTGTTGTGACTGGAAACATTTAAGTAGCATTTTACATAGACATGAGAATACCAAAGAACATATGGCACATATGTTCCAATGGTTAAATTTAGAGAAAGGAATAAATTAAGGCAAAACAATAGACCAAGAAAACGAAAGGCTAATACGTGAATCACAAAAACATTGGCACAACTTGTTAGAGAGAATAATTGACATAATAAACTTTTTGGCCTCTCATAATCTTGCATTTAGAGGTCACAGAGAATCTCTCAAGACAGGTGACGGTATTAAGAATTCCGGTAATTTCATAGATTTATTTAAACTGATATCAAAATTTGATCCTACTTTACGTGAACACATGAAACGCATTAGTGACAAACAACTTTCACACCATTATTTAAGTCACGATATTCAAAATGAATTGATCATATTGATGTCAAAAACAGTTGTCAATGAAATTATTCGTAAGGTTAAAGAAGCAAAGTATTATTCTTTTTTGCTCGATTGCACTAGAGATTGTAATAGAGTTGAACAAATGTCGGTTATCTTAAGATTTTGTGATACGTCAACTGGTACAATAGTCGAACATTTTATGGGATTTCTAGCTGTTACTCAGACAACTGGAGAATATTTAGCCAATGCTATACTGGAACACCTAGAAAAATATGACTTAAATATTCAAGACTGCCGTGGCCAGGGATACGACAATGGTGCAAATATGGTAGGTGTAAATAGTGGAGTTAAAACTCGAATATTGAATATTAACCCTAGGGCATTTTTCACACCTTGTGGCTGTCATAGTTGGAATCTACTATTGGTAGATGCAGCGAACTCATCTATGGTAGCAAAAACTTTTTTTGGTTTCATACAAAAAATTTATTTGCTATTTTCAAGATCAAGCAAGTGCTGGGATTTTATAAAAGGAAAATTAAAACTTACTATAAAACCTTTATCAGACACAAGATGGGAAAGTAGAGTCGAAGCAGTAAAGGCCGTATTATTGCAATTTGATGAAGTGATTGAATGCATAAAAAACTTAAAAAATCAAACGGAGGAATCAGACACTCTCAGTGATTGCGATTCAATACTAAATGAAATGTTAAGTTTAGAATTTATCGTATCTTTATATGTGTGGTATGAGATATTATTGCGTGTTAATATAATAAGTAAATTATGGCAATCAGTACAAATTCATTTAAGCATTGCTCTTGAACATTTACACACATTTTGTGAATGGATAAAAGAGTATCGGGAAACTGGATTTGAGAAATCCCTGTCTGATGTTCGGAAATTTACTGAGAAAAGCTGTTATGACCTGCCAAAAGAGTTTAAGAATAAAAGAGTAGCCAAAAAGAAAAGGATGTTCGATTATGAAAGCAGCGATGAACCTATAGTCTCCCAAAATCCGGTATCAAACAGATTTTTTTTACGCCATGATTGATTCTATAATAACCAATATGGAATTAAGATTTACGTCTTTAAATCAACATTTTGAAGACTTTGGTTTTCTCTATGATTTAAGCGCGCTAAAAAATATGCCACAGGAGCAAATATTAAAACACTGTAACGATTTACATAACGTCCTGCGTGTGGGTGAGAGCAGTGACTTCCAACCATTTGAATTATATGAAGAATTAAATACAATGATCCCGAATTTACCCAACTTCATTAAAGACGTGAAACAGCTGCTGTCATACATAACAGAAAATAGCTTGAAAGAAATTTACCCAAATATTTACATTGTCATCCGAATTTTATTAACAATTCCGGTAAGTACAGCCTCTGCTGAAAGAAGTTTTTCAAAATTAAAATTAATAAAAAATTATTTGAAAAACACAATGAGCCAAGAAAGACTTTCAGCTTTGGCTGTTTTATCAATTGAATCAGATTTGGTATCTAGGCTGAATTACGATACCATAATTAAGGAATTTAGTAACGTTAAAAGCAGGAAATTTCTGTTCCTTTAATAAAGAAATCTAATGTTTTTTAAGATACACTTTAAGAAATGTATATCTCCACCTTTATATTAACGATTTGTAATTTTTCATTTAATACTTATTAATCTAATTTGTATTTTTATGAATAAAAACTTGGCAGTGTTAATTGTTTTGTTTGTTTTTATTATTTTATAAAATCCGTCTTCAGGTCGCCATAGAACAAGGCCTCGCGAAATCTGTCTTGCCCACATCAAATTTAGTTGTTGCCCCGCCACTGATCCCACGCACACTCAAGTTGTGGAATGAACTCCCTGCTGCGGTCTTCCCATGCGCCTACAATATGAGATTCTTCAAAAGGGGAATTAGGAGGTTTCTTCAGGGTCAGCAGCGCGAGTGTAACGCTCCTGGTGTTGCACGAGTCCATAGGCCACGGTAACCACTTCCCATCAGGTGGGCCGTGTGCTTGTCTGCCACCTAAGTGGTATAAAAAAAAATGTATTTATTGTGCCGGCAACACTGACAACTTGTGAAAAAGGGCGGGAAAAGAGTTGTCGGTGGCGTACGGATGAATGAGGTATACTCTGTGGGGAGAGATTTTTGGCGGTTTTTTGTATAGATTGTGGGTGCTCGTGGGAGTCGGATTTAGGGATCTCTGCTTTTTCACCAAAAATCGTTTGCCCGATTATCACTTGCCAACTAACGTTTCCCAGAATTATATTTCGCAGAATAATCATTTGCCAACTTGTGATTTCATTTTGTTTTTATTACCCAACTTCTCAGTTGCCAATTTTACGTTTGGTCAACCTTTTAGAATGACACTTTTCAAAATGCCAACTTTCAAGTAGCAAATGTTTTAGTTGGCATAATATTCATGTAGTTGTTTATTGTTTGTTATGTAAATGTACGTAAAAATGTAAAAAAAATGGTTACGGCACTCGGCTCATGCATTGTTTATCATAATACTAACCTAACCTAACCGATTCTGTTATTCGTCTAAAAGTTGTCAGGCCTAATAGGTAACTAAATTGGCAAAAGATAAATGCCCCAAACGTATTTTGTCATTACAATAATCAGCTTAACAATAATTCTACCAAATGAAACGTTGTCATACAAACATTTGACAATCGTTAGTCGTCAAAGTGAAAAATTGGCGTAACGTTGGTTGGCAAGTGATAATCGGGTAAACGATTTTTGGCAAAAAGGCAGGACCCCCGGATTTAGTTTCAGGTTTTGAGATTGCAACAAATATAGCAACATGTAATTGTATCTATTTTATGAATATACGTGTTAAGAAGATACCTTGCTGTGTTTTATTACAATCTACTACTTAGTAACTCCATGGGTGAGACGCTGGTTCTTTACACCAGTGGCAATACGTTTGTAGAATACCATAGAATGGAATAGAATATTCAATGTATGAAATTGACATACAATGCCATACTAGAGTTCATGCCAGAGAATAAGTCCCGCGGTCAAACTCGGAACTAAAAATGACTTAACCGCCATACTCGGCATTACTGTGTGTCAATTGATTCAGGCCATGACAATACGGTTTAGAGTTGCCAGCACATTTTTTTTATGATGTACTAGTGGGAATTATAGTTCCTGGTATATACATTGATTCCAATCTCGTCACGACACGTACACTATACCTACTATGCATAATATACTTTTTTTTGGAAGATAGCATGCTGCTACAGCGGCGCAGGAGCTCAAAACCGCTAGTCACATTAAAAAGTGTACTGCTGGGAGGTTTCACAAGACGCTCCAAGACTGTTTCTTGGTACACTTTGGCTGAAGATTTCACATTTCGCATCTGAAAAATGAAAGATCTGGTAAAATAAAAAGACGATACTGGCAACATTAGATGTTGCAACTGCCACGCCGCGGCCATGGGACTTATTTCTTGGCGCGTACTCTAATATACTAACATAACACAAAGTAACGCCTATATCCCCGAAGGGGTAGGCAGAGGTGCTAGCACCCACATTTCGCCAGTTTATGTTTAGGTCCCAATGTAATAGGTTTCTAGCCTATTGCCATTAACCGGACACTTATAAACCTGCGATAAATACACACATAACCTCGAAAAGCAGATGTGTGTGCCATGGTAAAACCTGGGATCGAACCCGAGACCTCGTCTCAGCAGTCCATTACCCATACCACTAGACTCTACTATAAAAACTGTCATAAACGTAAAAATAGATGTCAATCCTATACATCCATCATTCTATTCTACAATACGCCGGCCAACAAATAACCACTTCTGTAGGAGGCAGAATTCTGGCCGGTAGGTACCAGCTATCTACAGACAAACACAATAAATCAATATAGTTATACATAGGTACAGCAGTCGACGGCGATTGGCGACGTTTTCCAGTGCGTGCGCGCGAGTCGCTGACTCGTCGGAAAAATTCGCTCTCTAATGCATGTCTGATAGAAGTTGTGAACGAGCTAATGAACTTTGATTGGAGACTGTTCGGTTCGCAGTAATATACTGTATAGTCCGTCTCATGTCTACACCTTTTTACACCTTCTAATTTCATTAACACAAAACTTGCACGCACTTGCACTTTAGGTATGATTCACTTGTAATTACGATATCAATTCGTGGACATAGGTGTTAGTCATTGCAATCCGGCGTAATTTCAGTCCAGCCGGTTTTGACTGGATTCATAACAATAAAATTAGAGATTTTTTATATAGGACACGTCAATTAGACTTCGTCGACCCTGCGGTAGGCGTTCCACTCGGGGTTGACAGGTCAGCGGCAGCCCTAGAAAAACTGACAATTAAAAACAACAAGTGGACCCCGGGCTCTGAAGCGGAAACTTTGGGAAACGGGAAATCGCTACGAGAATGATTATGATAATTATGTTATTTTATTACTTACCTACTTACTTGAGAGTACTTCTATAGAAGATTGGGCGGGAGCGGCAGCGGGAGCGACGAAGGATCGCAAGCCAAGCTGCCCACGCACAAGGCAACTCGGGCGTCGGAGATCGATGAATGACCTCCGCCCCCCATGAGCGTAGGCCTAGGGGTGACGGGTGGAGCCGCCTGTCACCCTGGCAGAAGCAGGCCGCGGCGGCGGGGCGCCTTGCTCGCCTACCCAGGAGGAGAGGGCCAGATTGTGAGCGATGGCCCTGGGTCGGCCGGGGTGCGAGGGATATGCCTGTCAATCTCACCTTCGGCAACCAAAACGACCCACAGGCGGCGTGCGTTTTAGTCGGTTCGACTTCGACATAACCTATTCCACCAGCTCCGGTGGGGAGGTATCCGTGGGGATTTTGCGCATGTAAAAAAAAAGGGCCTCGTCCATTATATAACACTACAAGATTAAGTAAGGCTACTTTTACACCAGAAATATGTTATGCAGCTATTCTACAAGGATGAATAAGCTAAGTTATAAAACTATGAAACCGTTTCCACTTTACTATGCTATGTGGACCAATAAATATGATTCGTTGATATCAAACGCAACCATAGCAATGTAGCATAGTATAGGTATGGTGGAAAAGCAGCCTAAGGCACCAGCAGCACTGCTCCGTATGTCATATATGCCTATCGTATAGTTTGATCTGGTCATCTGTTTCCTCATAGCTCTTCAACCACTTATTAGAACTGGACAAATGAAATACCGTTAGAAGCATCTTTTTTATTTTTTATACAACTTAGGTGGCAGACAAGCACACGGCCCACCTGATGGAAAGTGGTTACCGTGTGTAACACCAGTGGAGTCACCTCCGTGCTGCCAACCCTGTGAGAACAGAGATTTTATGTGCCCTCAGTGCAGAACACAAAATCAGGACAAGCCTTTGGTCTTCCCACTGACAGCACAAAAACTCTCCAGTGAGCTCTGGCTACTCTACTCACTACCGGGAACACGAGGTTATTATAGCCGTGGTATTCTATGAAAATATTTCCCCAGTCGGACTACTCAATTCGGACGGGAATACCGTTGGGTCCTACCTCCTCGAAAAATCTTGGTTGTCCCCTGGTTATAATCTATATTGTCTATGTGATGTGTCACTGAATCTAATGTGGCGCTCTCTAAAATAAATTTCTGCCAGCTACTACAAAAACTCAAGAAATTCTGCATCAACAAAATTTTTGAAACGATATTCTGGTCTGTTCATCTGGTCTAGTCCGAATGTTGACTTTATAACGATTTGAACTTATAAAAATATTATTATTTACAAATCATATTGTACTTCGAAAATGAGAAGAGTCATCAATAGTATTTCTTGATAAAAACAACTCGCACTGTTGACAATATGATGCAAGATGACACAAAGTTATAACACGACGCAGAACAACATTGTCTGTTAATCACAATATCCTTGGATCTGACGCAGAGTCTCCATTCATAAAGTATCATCATTTTGATGGTTCCGTACCTCAAGAGAAAAAGAACGTTGTCCGTCTGTCTACCCGTCTGTCTGTCTATTCAGATCTTTTTCTCAGGAATGCGTGGAGGTATCAAATTGAAATTTATATCACATACACACGTCTATAACTTGTGTGCTACCCGTACCCTGTAGAATGGCATTTGCAACGCGACAATATGACGCATAGCATTGCATTGCAATGAAGATGAAGATCTGCATCTTCATTGCATAAAATGGGTAAAAACCAAATATTTTGTGGTTGTAGCTACACAAATGATTTTTAGAACGGTGAGCCACCAACTCCCAAGATGTGTCCTTAAAATGAGCGAGTTTCAGGCTGAATTGACGTACTATATGCAAAGATTTCGATTGCGAGGAGCTCGGGAGTCCTGCTCGGATCAGCCTGGTCGTGGCTGGTACCATGGGTGAAATTCGAAAAATTGTTTTTATGCCTCTGTACAACTCATAATATATTATTTTATGTGTTATTGCTTTGTACCTGTACTTATATGTGAATAAATAAATGATTAAAAATTATTATTATTAAATTATGAAATAATTAAACAAAATTATTATTAATTATTATTTTGAAACTTTTTTTATATAGAACACGTCAATTAGACTTCGCCTTGCCTGATGGTAAGCTGAAGGCAAAGTCTCAGAAAAGAGGGTCACCATTACTTACACATACCGTGTGACAATGGTGACACTCAACTTGACGGCTTGAAGCTATGCAAAAATCAAACTTCCAAGTCATTGTACTCAGTACATATTGCGGGTTACACATGTTCGTTCACAACACACTCGGAGTTCACTCAGAGCGCGAATCCGACTCGCACTTGACCGGTTTTTTTTATATAGAACGCGTCAATATGAAAGCAAAGTCTCAAGAAAGAAGGTCACCATTGCAGACACGAACAATGTTACAAAGGTGGCCCTCAGCTTGACAGCTTCATGAGATGCTTTTTCACGGCTTATAAAAAGAACCCGGGACTGTAGAAAGAAAGAAACACGTGTACTAGTAAACTATCCAAGATTTTATGGCGCGACAAAGAAAATAGTCACCGAATTCATTCCATTCTATTCTTTATGGAATTGCTTGCACTGGATACCTACTGGCGTAGAGATATTGCGTCTTTGGTAACCGCACCAAAGATACGCATCTGCGAAGAGTTGAGGGTTTTGGTGACCTCAGGATTTATAATAACGTGGATCGCACGTCGCTACAACCTATCGAGATCATCTATAAGTACTGTACCGCGCCATCTTGGAGACTCTCATCTTCAACCCTGAAAAAGAAAGTCTTCTTTGCGGTAATTTGCACACAATTGAAACCTAAAACACAATTTTTCCAAGTATAAACTGACGATCTTTTTCTAAATTCCCTCGTCAGATCTTGACCAAATTAGTATTCACCTGCGGATCCACCCGCATGAAAAACTGATCCCATTCTCCCAGATCCAGAGAAACCTGTTCTTCTAGTTCGTTATGTACTTCTTCAGTCCTGAAGGTAGGCTGTCACTTTCCCATTTTATTACTACACTAGCTGCCAGGCTTCGCTGTGGCACATTGTGATTGAATGGTTGTGAAATGAGAAACAAAACAAAGTGTTACACAGCCTAAGGTTAAGAAAAATGTTTTTTCGCGGTCGCGGATATGTGACTGATGCAAAAATTAGATAATGCTAAAATTTCAGCTCGATCGGTGCAAAACTTTTTGAGTTTTTGAAGCGTACACAAACCAACATAACTTTTTTATGTATATATATTAATAAAATTAATATTATACAAAAATTCTGTGCGGGACACATCCTGTATGTATGTAGTTTAACAGGTAGCGTCAGTCAACTAGATTTTTAGTGTGTTAAATAAATAAATAAATAAATTACGCACAAAAAATTTAATTTTATTCTCACCGCGGAATAAATAGAAAATATTTACCTACTGTTATTACATCATAACGAAATGAGACACTTTGTTTGCGAATTTGTTGTGACTTATTGCATTGTATATAAAACAAGATGTATCTACTTATTATCCAACTAAACAAGATGTAACAAATACAACAACAGTCGCATTGTTGTTGTATTTGTTACATCTTGTTTAGTTTAGTAGAATACGAACAAATCTTTCTTGTTTTTGTTACACTACTGGTGCATAAGATAATTGTATATTTTATATTCGATTTTTTTTTATTTTATATTATGTCATAATTAAACCATTGTCATATAACTGACACTGCAAACAAAGTCATTTAATTTGAGATATAATGTTTAACCTTAAGAGTCTAAAATTAAATGGCATCTTTTAGAGTGAATAAAAAAAAGGTGAAAAATCTTTTTCATTTCATTTTGCTCTTTAAACCAGTAAAATAATGTAATTTCTTTATCCTGTTTATTAATGACTTGATTCCATTCATAAAAGACCGCATGTCCGACACTAGAGTAATTATTTTCGCTGCCGATACAAACGCCATAATATCAGCAAATAATATAATTGATTTAGAATCAAAGGTCAATAAAGCACTAAAAGCTTTCGAAGAATGGTTTGGTATAAATAATTTACAACTAAATATAAACAAAACAAAATGTTTATTATTTAAATCTACGGTGAGAAAAAATAGTAGTCTTGAGGTGGTGTCCTCGGGTGATGTGGTTCAGGTGGTAGATAGTGTCAAGTTTCTGGGCGTTAACGTGGATGCAATGTTAAACTGGAAGCAAGAAACACTTGCAATAACTAAGTCCATTAGCTCTGCGTGCTATGCAATAAGAAATTTGAGGGAAGAACTCACTGTGGAACAGCTTAGGATGGTATACTTTGCTTTAGTAGAGAGTAAGCTCAGATATAGCATTGTCTTCTGGGGAAATAGCTATAAATATAATATAAGTACGACATTTATTATACAAAAAAGGGCTGTCAGAACAATGCTTCGCCTCAAGCAAACAGACTCATGTAGAGAAAATTTTATAAAACTCAAAATTTTGACGGTCCCATGTCTATATATATTGGTACTACTATCTAACTTTGTAAAAAGTCTCTATAAAATTGAAACTGACGAAGAAAGAAAGGTTAGAGAAACCACCCGTAGGAAAGATATTCCGTCAACAATACAACCAAAACTCAATGTTGTGCGACAAAGTACAAGAGTGCAATCAGTGACATTATACAATAAGCTACCCACAGAGTTTAAAATTATCTATAGTGTGACCAAATTCAAAAATAAACTTAAAGCATATTTATTGGGGAAAGGCTATTATAGCATTGACGAGTTTATTAATGACAAACACTAGAAATAGGTAATTATTGTATTTGTTAACCATTTGGAAATGTAACTGGTATTGACAATTGTTATTGGAGTGAATTTATTGCAATTATTTTATTATTATTTCGTAGTTGTTATTAAATTTATGTAGTTTGACAAATTTTCGACACAATGTAAAATTGTTATGAAATAAAATACTTATGACTTATGACTTAATATTTTTTATAATTGTATTTTTATTGTATGTCTTATAGTCAATTTCGATTGTAACATTTTCATATTATTATAATAAAAACACAGTTGATCGACTAACTACATCCCTAAAATTGCTTTCTGGCTGACGTGACCAATACGTCATGTTTCATTGACAAAATGAAACATGACGTATTGGCGCCAAATTTTTGTTCGGAGCGTTCATGCTAGAACAAAGTAATATTATTGTGTGTGTTATCTAAAATACAGTAATATAGTGGACGAACTTGTAGACCCAAAATATTTGTCAAATAAATCTAAAATCTTTTGTATCCAAAGTGGCGAATAATAAGTCTTAAATCGTTGCTACCGACCTAAAAAAATATTGCAGGCCGCCAATTTATTTACTACGTTTTTTTCTTGTTAAATAATTTCAAGTTTAAAAGCCTAAATATTTTGCTGTAAATTATTTTTAGTTTTTTTTATTCTAATTACCTACTTTTTTAATTTGTTGAAATGAGTAATTGTAAAATTGTATATTATTTTTAAATTCTAGTTTGTGCATCCGTGCGCTATGAACGCTCGTAGCGCTGTGAACACAGGTAGCCTATGCCAAGTGGGGGATGGTATATAGTGATGTGATGACCTATTTCGTCCCCCACATCACAGAGGCGGCTGTCCAGTGCTGTCGTACAGTGTCTCTAGTGCGGCCGTTAGAAACTGTGTACTTAAAGTGGAAAACTATTGTGATTTCGTAACTGACATATTGTGTTGTGCTTTGTATGTGACTGACATCAAAATTATGAAGGTTAGTGACTGTGATTTATTTTTTTAATTAATATATGGTGTAATAAATATTGAGAATATTTATTTTTGATGGTCTATTTGATGTAGCGGTAGGCTCTACTATTAAGAGGTAGCGGGTTCGAATTTAGTACAGTGCAAATATTAAATATGCTATTATAATATATAGAAATATAATATATGGAATATAATAAAAAATAGAAAATATAATATATATAATATATATATATATATATATATGTATAGAAAAAATATAAGAAAGTCAAGTTGGCGTGTCCTAGATCAAAAAATAAAATGCAATCACTTATAAATTTATACAAAACTATGCTAACTATACAATAGTATATATATAATAGTATGAAAGAGAGAGAAATAGAGGGAGACTGTAACTTTAGGCATCGAAAAATACCTCCCTATCGATCTCTACTGGTACCGTGCCCAAAAAGCTGGCGGCATTACCACGCTGAATGGCGATGCCAATTCTGTGAGCGAGGTAAAAGCCAGCCCTATGGTCACGGGAAGCGTCGATTAGTCAAACATATATAATATTTATTTGTACATATTTGCATCGCACTATATTGTTAATGCGTTGTGAGTGTTTTTAATTTTAATATGTACGTATTAGTAAAATAAATATGTATTCAAATAAAATTTTATAGTTACTTGTCCAAACTAGAGCAAGCAAATATCTACAGGAGGCTACAGGTACAGAATAAAAATAAATTATAGCAAAAATATAATTTCATAATCTTGGTATTACGCAGTCTAGATGTTCTTTAAAAGTACATTTTGCTCATTAAGATGTCACATAAATGCTTTCTGAATTCCGTCCTGTAAATTACGTAAATAAATTCGCATTCTAGAACCCAAATCAAATCAGTTCAAATGAAATTTATTTCATAATCGTTGTACAGTATTTTACATGGGTTCTTAATATATCGTGCGTTATTACATTGCGCATGCGTAGGTAGGTATATATAACATGTATTTGTTCAGATAATTGTCTTCGCGTGGTTCCCGCCAGAGTAGAATTTGGACCACCCCATCTCTTCCCATGAGGTGTCGTACAAGGTGACTATGGGATATGGCTGTATAACATCAGACAGATATGTACAGCTAGGACTCAGCCTCAGACGCATGCCTCGAGTCAACAATAGTGCCCACAGGCAACGGGCATAGGCTCATTCCCTTTTACGTGGGACCGTACTTAATGATTGGTGAAATGTGAGTGATAATTCACCTTTGCCAAATTGGAAAAAAGGCATGATTATATGTAAGTACACGTATGTTAATTGTCTTACAGAGGTATTTTCTTAGGGATATTATGTAAGCTGTGCTTGAACTAAGTAGCAAAGGGCGCCTCAGGCGTCAAGTGCAGTTTAACAATAATTCTAAAATACTATAAAAGATAGGTACAACTATTTCCTAAGAATAATACAACGAAAGTTACGCAACTTAACACTATTTATTTTAAAACAATCAACAACTCCTCTGTGTCATCGTAGGAGAATCTTTGGAGGACATCCATCGCTTGAGTCTAGAAAGCGCCGTTTAGTAATATTATTCTAGAATATTCCACAATTATTGATTACATTAAACATCATAACATAACATGATCCCCGAAGAGGTGGGCAGAGGTGTTAGCACCCACATTTCGCCAGTTTACATGTGTTTAGGTTCCAATGTAATAGCAGGCGAGCCTATTGCCATTAACCGGGCACTTATAAACCTGCGATAAATACACACATAACTTCGAAAAGCATCGAAAAGTCATTGGTGTGTGCAATGGTCCATACAGCAGTCCATTACCCATACCACTAGGCTACCCTAATTAGGAACTGGACCAATTGCGAATTGGACCAATTGCGAACTGGACCAAATGCGAACTGGACCAATTGCGAACTGGACCTATTGAGAATTGGACAGTTGGACATTTTGCGAATTGGACATAATGCGACTAAAGCATTATATTACATATTTTAAAAAAGCACTGCGATACCGGTATCATGTATAGATACTTAAGTATAAGAAAATATGGGCGTAGGAGAACACCCTTCGTCATAGAGCCTCTTCAGGCCTCAAAGCTCTTGGCTACTAGCAAGAGCTAATCCCGGTTGGATCCACTTTGGAGCCAGGGACTCACTCTCCAACAGTTTTTCTTAATTTAGCATATTTGACTTCTACCGGAACAACTGCCGTTTGTCATCCCAATTTCGATGGGAAAACTTTGCCAGAACCTTGCTCAGTAAGATTGGCTTTAGTCCCGAAAATCTCGGTGGGAAGTGGGTACCCAAAAACTCTAAAACCACTCTTGACCCCAAAAAACTCTTATTTTAAACATATAGGCTAAATTTATTATTTATTTGTTAATATTATTACAACGATTTTTACATTAAATAACCCTTGTTCGTAAACTACACCAAGATCATAATTATTTTGGTTAATGTACTTTCAATCCATACCAATATGGAGTTACTCTGTCTGTCTGTCAGACAGTCTTCTGTATGCTACGTTTTCTCACCAAAACCACTGAACCATTTTTGAGGAAATTTGGTATAGGGGTAGATTAGATTTTGAGAAAGGTCATAGGTTTTTGTCGCGATAACACAATAATCCACGCGGGCGGAGCTGCGGGTAACAGCTTTTGTCATATTTATTTAGTGGTCGCGCCCTTCGCTTTCACTTGTCATTAATTTTTCAGGTTGAATAATAATTTTATTTTAATTTCGGCCACTTTGCCGAGATTAAAATAAAAGAAAACTTTACGGAAATTAGATTATGCATACAATGAGTTCACAATTAAGAATAAAATGAATAGTGCTAACAGCAATTATTTCTTATTTATATTACGAAGAGTAGCTGTTCGTGGAATATATTTGTAGGTAATTTTCAGAGATGGTAGCACGAAAAGCTATCGTAATCTTAATGTAAACGTATCGAGAGAATGGAGCACTGCGATTGGCTGGCTTCACACACATATAGATTCACAGTAGACAGGCGGGCAATCACAATGCTCAGTACCACTAGCACGAAAAACTATCGTACCAAGATGGTTGTTCCTATAGGAGGAATTTCGAATGCTCAAGATGCTCTGGTGCCACGTGGTTCCCGGCAGAGTAGAATTTGGAACACCCCATCTCTTCCCATGCGGTGTCGTACAAGTTGACTAAGGGATAGGGCTGTTTAACATCAGACAGATATGTACAGCTTAGACTTAGCCTCAAGTGCATGGCTTTAGTCAACAATAGTGTCCGGAAGACGGCAATAGACTCACCCCCTATTACGTGGGACCGAGTTCAATGATTGGTGAAATGTGGGTGTTAATTCACCTCTGCCTAACCCTCCGGGGATAAAGACGTGATTATATAAATTTACTGCAAAAATGGCATTAAGTTTTAGAATTTCTATGCGATTAATTCCATATCATGCTGTTCCTCACTTGATTCATCAAACTCACGCCAACTATATTCTCATTTTTAAAGTATTCAGTATTACACTTTCTAATAACGAACTAATTAAATTAAATTAATTAATATGTATATGGTACATAAACGCTTATGAAAATAATAATTGAAATTGTCTGTTATATAATAATAGGATATGCGTCCACATCGCTATAGTTCCGACTCGAGTATTCAGAGCGGATATCGACTTTGGCGAAAAACATACCTTTGTCCAATATTTGTGCCAGAGTGCACTGGTTGCGGTGATTTAAAGAAAAGAAAAGAAATAAATGAGATTGCGATAGATCACTAGGTACTTGACCAGCAACAACTTGTAGTTGTCATAATATTTATTTATTTATCATCATTATCATTCGCCGCCGCGTGGTTCCCGGCAGAGTAGAATTTGGACCACCCCATCTCTTCCCATGTGGTGTCGTACAAGGCGACTAAGGGATAGGGCTGTTTAACATCGAACAGATATATACAACCCAGACTCAGCCTCAGATGCATGGCTCGAGTCAACAATAGAGCCCGAAATACGGCAATAGGCTCACCCCCTATTACGTGGGACCGAATACAAATATTGGTGAAATGTGGGTGATAATTCACTTCTGCCTGACCCTCCGGGGATAAAGGCGTGATTATATGTATGTATGCATCATTATCATGATATACCTAATACTACTTTGAACTACTTAATAATAATTGAGTAATCAAGGTCTCCATGAACTCACCCCTCAAACATGAAAACAAATCAATCTTTTGAAATTGCGCGCTGAGCACACGCAACGTATGCGTCAGCGGCAAGACATTAGCCACGTACGTGGTGTATGTGGCTAAAGCCACTTAACGTAGCTCAAGATTACTGTAACCAATATAGATAGATATATAGAAAATTATATATTGCATACAAATAGATATACAATAGGACAAATAGGTATTAACCAGGAGATAGGACACGACGGTATTCCCGTCCCAATCGAGATGTCCGACTGGGGAAGTACTTCCACCCTGCAGAATACCACGGCTATAATAACCTCGTGTTGTGTTCCCAGCGGTGAGTAGAGTAGCCATAGCTCACTGGAGAGTTTTCGTGCTGTCAGTGGGAAGACTAAAGGCTTGTCTTGATTGTTTCTTCTGCACTGACGGCACAAAAACTTTCTGTTCTTACAGTGTCGGTAGCAAGGGTGTAATGTAATAATTAAAAAATATGTTGTTATTACAAAGTAAAAAAATTGGTTCGCAAGCGTCAGATGTAATAATAAAAAAATATGTGTCATATGACAATGAAAGAAGTAAGTGTGTAATCTCCTATTTAAAAGAAATATAAATAAAATTGGTTTGTAAGTACATTACCATAAAAGTTCGGGCGCCTTGGAGATACACATGCCTAAGATAATCAGCGGAGATTGGAAACTTTTAATCTTCCGGAGGTGAGCTAAATGAAACCAAACTGTGAGGTTTAAGGTTTTATTGTCCACTCCAGTGTGCATTTAGAAATAGTTGCAAGGATACATTCCTAATGTATATCTAACCTTAAATTTAAAATTAGAGTTTTATAAGCTAGGTCAAAATGATCTTATGTCAATATGATTCTATGTCACCAATGCACTTTTAGGTTATTTTGAAGTTTAGATTTAAAATATAATTAAAGTAAGCTCACGGCATCCCTCGGCGAGTATATGTAAACACAGCAGCGAGAAAGCTCGTAGCAGGCGAAGTTTTCCGTTTAAGCCCATGCGGTACATCCATGTTTGAGGTGAAAAGTCCAAACCCTCCATAAGGAAATGCAGTTGACCGAAGACAAAGAAACGCCGAAAAAGGTCCAAAGAAAAGAGAAAAGGCAAAGACAAAGGCGGTTCCAATTTGGAAACCTGTAATAAAATTGCATGTCATTAGAACAAACTCCTATATATGAACACGAGGTCCTAATTTTCTATAAATTTGCGCGACTTACCGCCTTAATTTGCTGGAACAATGCCAATAGCAAAAGAAATCATAATATTTTCAGATTAAGAGCTGAAATAAACTATAATTCCACAAGAGGATAGTTGTGAGGACACAAACTATTATCCTTTAGGCCAAAATACTCTCATTTTTATGAGATTTATTGAAATTAAGTTACGAAGCCATGAATATCGACCATCCAGTCTCAATATAGGAAGAAAGGTGCTTTTGACAGCGATACGTCAAAATGTCATTCACTCCGCGCTCCGAAACCCTTCGTTCAAAAATAGAATTAAAACCGGTGTGACGACGTTCGCAGAGCGCGTCGTTACAGTAACTTCCATGGTGTTGCACACGTTCATAGGTCACGGTAACCACTTTTCATCAGGTGGGCCGAGTGCTTTTCTGCCACCTAAGTTGTATAAAAAAGTTTAATGTACAATGGGCGGCTTTCTCGCTGGAAGTGATTTGTTCCAGGCAACCTTGGGACGGACAGTAAATGTAATAAAAATGGAAAATATGGTGTAGTTATCGGATAAATTAGATACAAGGTATATCAAAAACGAAAAGAAAAAGGGAGGAAGAAGTACGAATAAAGTAAATAATAAGAATATAATCTATTATAAGCACAAACACATAAAATAAATTACGCCTTGTTTCGTGTGGAAATTCTCACTGCGCCGAACGCCGAACTGTGGATCAGTTACATATTATGGAACTCCAGCCGACTAAATCCACTCACAATGTCGGGTCTCATATACATGTATATACACCCCAACTGTGAACTCCCTCAGTAAAGACACGAAGAAGAAAGAAGAATCACGTACTGATCAACGAACGAGTCTGGTTTTTTACAAGGCGTTTTTCAGACGTCAGTCGCTACCATACCTAAATCTAAAATATAGCTCCAAAGTGCAATATACATTGAAGGGATGTGAAAGTTTAAAACTTAGTACCTTAACGAGCTTTTAAATTATCCAACACGTTTCCAGAATCAATTACCTACTTACATAAATATTAAATGTTTTAGTTAACAGAAGAAAATATATTAGCATATCGGATAGGGAACTGACAGCTTCATTGACAAGGTCTGGACGCGGGCTGCAGAATGTAGTAAGTGGTCAAGAATTATGTTTTGTCTCTATTTGTCAGTGTTCGACCCAAATTTTCCCAGTTTGTATGGGTTGTATTAACAGGGAAAATATTACCGTTTTAGGGTTCAGTACTCAAAGTGTAAAAACGGCACAATATTACTGTGACTCAGTTGTTCATCTATCTGTGTGCCTGTCATTAGGCTTTAGGTATTTCAGTTGATATTTACACAGCGTCTCGCCATTAATAATTTTATAGAAATTTACATGACACTGGCATATTCCGCATATTGCGGCGATTTGCTGCAAAAAAAAGAAGAAGATATTTACATAGATGATGTATTTCGAATATCGCTATAACAGCAGCAAACCAATATTTAAGAGGGATAAAGTTATATAGATAATTGTACAGAAACCTTCGTGCGGGAGTTTGACTCGCAATTAACCTTAACGGACTTTTCATATAGTACTTTACGGTTTTTCTCGCATTTTCGTTGAACGGTGAACTATTATTTCTCTACATTTGTGCTAGGCAGATTTTAATTGCAATTAAACTTGCAATGAACTGCTGTCCAAAAGATCAAAAAAGTTTGACAGCAGGCGGTACCCATACATTTTTAGTTCGAATTATAATTGACAATAGGGTACCGTTTGCTGTCAAACTTGTTTCGACCTTTTAGATAGACGTCAGGTTTACTTATTTCTTATTTTAGACAGCAGATCAGGAGTTTTCTTTTAATGTTTATTAATTACAATTAAACTTTGCCCAAAACTGCTGTGGGGTATCGCTCAAGGGTAATTCGATAAACCACACAAGACTCCACTTGAATGCCTCATAAAATGGCAGCTATAGGCAGATTTTTCCTAAGATAATGTACAAGATGTTAGAAAAAACCGGCTAGGCCACCAAGCCAGTTGAACCAGTCTAGATTTCACAACGCAGGCTGTTAATGATGGTTGTCAATACACCATCATCTACACACCACTAGTGTTATTACAGTTTTTCTTTGATTGTATGTTTACAAAGAAAGTGTAACAAGTCAGTACAGTTTTTTTAATGTAGGACATGTCAAAATGAAGTCATCCTGCCTGAGATTAAGAAGCTGTAAGTGAAAAGTCAACGAGCTACAGAGAGGGTTATGCTCGGTATTTCCCTACGTATTTGCGTCAGAAATGATGGTATCCGTAGAAGAACAAAAGTAACCGACGTAGCCCAGCGGATTAGGTCGTTGAAGTGGCAGTGGGCGGGACACAGCGCGCAGAACAGATGGCCGATGGAGCAAAAATGTTCTAGAATGGTGACTGCGTACGGGCAAACGTGGCGTAGGATGCCTAACGGCCAGGTGGAAGGACGACCTCATCAAGGTCGCCGGGAAACACTGGATGCGGGCATTCTGGAAGTCTATAGGAGAGGCCTGAATGAAGTGAAAAGTAGAAAATGAAAACCACGCACGGAAAACTACACTCTTAAGAGGCAGACAAGCACACGACTCATCTGACGACAAGTGGTTACCGTGGCCTATGGAAGTGTGCAACACTAAGGGAACTCGTGATGCCGATCCCATAAGAATAGAGTTCAGTCTAACTTAGTCTCGGTTTCCATTATTGGTAAAGGTTTGGCCATAAAATAACTGACGCATTTTTAGTTAACTTAGGATATAAATCACCCATATCCGTTTTAAATTGATATTAAAACAACGTGTGATATTCATTTGATCATGTTCTAATAAAAGTTCTTAAAGAACCTTATAATGTCTTCACTTGGAAAATCCAAGTGAAGTGAAGGGAGTTCATTCCACAGCTTGAGCATGCGTGACATGAAGTTTGTTTTAAATATTCTACGATATTCTGCACAACGCTATCGAGAAACAAAATAAGCATAACCTAGTCATCATTAAATGTCAACAAATCCGGCAGACTCAGGTAAATTGCGGGTATGACTTAAAGGAACGATACGAGGTTATGAAGTATGCAACAGGCGAAACCGGGGTGGGTCGTTTAGTCTACAAATAAACGTGCATAATTATTATTTGCTTTTCTAAAACAAATTTCTCCAGCTAATTCTAGTACACATTTTACATAAACGCACATAATATGCTGCTAATGTACTAACGGATCTGTAGCAATTGGACTGCGGCAAACCGTTAGCGTTCTGCTTTATTTATTGCACTTACTATAGAGATAATAACGCACGTGCAAGAAAATAATAGTACCTAGATAATAATAATTTATTATTATAGTGTATGAGTGCAGGCATGTGTGTTCTTGTGTAAAGTGATTAACGTCGAAAGAGAATTTTGGTTTATGTAATTCAGCGTTAATTCAGTTCATAATAAATAAATATGATAGTACCAAATTTCGCCGGTAGGTTGCAGAGGTTAGATGGCAGACGTTTCTCCACGGTTTTGAATACAATTGATTATCCAGGATGTTTCCAGGTAGCTCAATTGTTCAGACCATATCCCCTAGAAAGAGACCCTAATAACCTGGAAATGTGTCTACCTACTTCTTTGATAAAAAAAAGGTTTAATTCAACGTATACGACACTCCCTGCTGAAGCTTTCTTCTGCTAGCAAGTGATGCTTGAGAAGACGATGGACAGGATTCTCCCAGCCACACACTCCTCCACGATAGGGGTGACAAGTGAAGCCGCCTGTCTGAGGCAGGCTGGGCAGCACGATCCGCACCTCACTTTTCCAGCAAAATGGCGAGATCGAAGTTCTCACATCCTAAGGGGCCACCTCAAAACTGAAGATGGCTCTGCGTTGAATGGTTTGGGGGTTTGTTTCAGGAAATCTTACACGCCATCTGAAGATCCGAAATGACGTGTGGTTTTATTTGATTGGAGTCTAACATAAACGCCACTGGGGGGTATTCAAGGGGATTTTTGCACGAAAAATAGTTATACAATACTCCAGGAAGAAATTACAAACAGCCAATAACTAGGTGCGTGTTGCCTCAAGGTTTTATACTATCGAGAAAGTAACGATAAACAATTTGTCTTCGGAAAGGATTGCTGTAATAAACCTTTATACCGTTCGATAATGATAGGAACAGAATCGTTTCCTTGTCGATCGTAGCTATCGATAATGGCTACCAAATAAATAACCGCTACACTTCATGCTACACTTACCTTACCAATCAACTAGATTGTAGGTATGATGTTGCTTAGGGTGTAGCAGTTTAGTTAGCGTATTTTAGATCAAAGACTTGAAGTTTTGAGGGCCTTCATTGAGGTACATACCTCTGGTAACTTCACCTCCGGTAACCTACAACCTTCAGACTGCATGGGTTTGAGTCGGTTAAGTCCGATAACCTCCACCACCAGCACTGGCAAGGCAGTATCCATAGGGATTCGCACGATAAAAAAGAGCCTTCAATCATGCACTTTCAAAATGTTATGTGTAATTTAGATTGAACTCTAAAGGAAACGAAACCGGTCAACTGTGTGTCGGATTTGCACACAAAGGGTTCCGTATAAAATATTTACGAGTACTTACTCACTTTTTAAAAGCATGTAAAGCTATAACAAAATGTTGTAATTTATATTACGGTTATTTGCTTTAACGTCGAAAGTATCATTATATACCTACCCTAATAGTAACTTTATCCAAATTTAGCTTTAGTGTTCTTTTATGTTAGTTTTTATTTCAAGTGGTTGTATTAGACCTTGTCAATTTCAAGTCTACGTACTGTTTAAGAGATAACGTAACGTAAAAGGGACTATTATGATTAAATGAAATAAAAAAATAGAAAACTGCAGTAGCCTAGTGGTACGGGTGATGGACTGCTGAGACGAGGTCTCGGGTTCGATCCCAGGATTACCATGGTACACACCAATGATTTTTCGATGCTTTTTAATAATAATAATATAATAATAATGATTTATTTCTCACCAACAACCAAGAAATTACAATATTTAGACATTCACAGTTTAGGGTACACAGAATTCGGTTGTGGATCGCTGGTGCCTGTCGTAGGTAATTGATTACCTGTATTACTGGTCACCAGGATTCCACGATAGCAACAATGACTACACTATAGGTACTAACTATACAAACCAAGTGCAAAAATCCAAATACAGGAATACTATAAGCCATATTCATTAATTAACATTTCAATCATTATTTAAGATTTCATTCATTAATTATTATAACTAGCATGGGTGTGTGTGTGTGTGTGTGTGTGTGTGCGTGTATGTGTGTGTGTGTGTGTGTTTGTGTGTGTGTGTGTGTGTGTGTGTGTGTGAGAATAGTCGAGGGTCATTTTAAGACTTTCAGTAGATTTTCTGTATCAGAATATGTTTGACAGAGAAGCCATTCAAGGAGAACGGCTTTGCACTTATACCCATTTTGACCATAGAGACACAACTGCTTGTGGAGCTTATTGTAAAGGTAGGGTCCCAGGAAATTGAAAAATCTTTGGCTAAAAGATGTCCTGACCCTCGTGGATACCGCCACAAGATGATTACGGCGAGTAGAATTGGGAATAAACTTTGTCAAAGAGTGCTGCTTCATAGCAGTAGCCAGCACAAAGAGCTGTCTGACGGTCAAAACCTGACAGTAATCATAAAGCTCAGTTGTAGGAAAACGACGAGGCTTAAAGCAGCTGACCTTTAACACAGCCCTCTGAGCTCGCTCCAGGGTAATAAGATGGGTTGCATCAGCGCTACCCCACGTCGTAATGCAGTAACTTAGGATAGATTGGCAAATCGCAATATAGACCAACTTCATCACATTGGAGTCAGCTGAGTAGCGTAGTTGCCGAAAAACGTAAATGAGTTTGCGGACGCGACCCGCCAAGCTGTCAACCTGGGGTTTAAAGGTTAAGTTTTGATCCAGAGTTATCCCCAAGTATTTAATGTATGAGACCCTCTCAATGCAGCAGTGGACATCAGCTGAGGACTGACCATCGGTCGGTAAAACAGTGATCTGTAGAAGGCTATCCAAGGGTACTTCAATGTTGCGGATCGAGAAGTTAATAACCTTAGTTTTGGTCGAACTTAAGGTCAGAAGGTTTTCCCTCAGCCACCGGTTAACGAAATCAAATCCGTTCTGAGCGATAGCATAGGCATTAGTCCAGGTGTCGGAAGAGAAAACCAAAGCCGTATCGTCTGCATAAGAAAACACCTGGCCACCATCTAGTTCCAGATTGCATAGATCATTTACGTACACCAAAAATAAGCTAGGGCCAAGAATACTTCCCTGGGGAACACCATACTCGATGGGAGCATCAGAACTGGTGTAGGCGCCAATCCTTACATATTGAGATCTACCAGTTAAATAACTCCGGAACAAAGACAGTTGCCTCCCTCTCACACCCATATACTCAAGCTTCGATAGCAATAAGGGAATTGAAACCGTATCGAATGCTTTAGCAAGGTCCAGGAAGATTGCCACAGATTTCAGTTTATTGTCAAGTTTCTCAACTATATGGCCTACTAAATTGTGAACAGCATCGGCTGTGGAGCAGTTCTTCCTAAATCCATATTGATTCGCAGATAGCAAATTACACGATTCCAAGTACTTGGTAAACCTGTAATTAATAATTTTTTCAAGTACCTTCGACATAGCAGGTAAGACAGATATGAGCCTGTAATTTTCAACACAGGCACGATCACCTGCCTTGAAGACAGGGTGTATTATGGCTCTCTTAAAAGCAGTGGGAAATATGCCCGTGTCAAAGCACAAGTTACATATGTATGTAAGGGGTGGTACAATGATACTCCTGTGCTTCCTCAAAAACTCTGATGAAATACCATCCCAACCCAATGCACTGTTGGTTTTTAATGACATAATGGTGTTTTCAACTTCAGTTGCATCAGTGCTGAACAGGACGAAAGAGTTAGTAGTAGGGCAAAATTTACTGGACGCACTGGACGGCAAAGGAGAATCACTGTGGACAATCCTCTCTACCAGTTGCCTGCCAATGTTGGCAAAATAGGTATTCACCCCCTCGACACACAACTGTCTGTCCCGCTGCAAGCCCAAAAGACCATCAGCCGTAGACCTAACCTTGGTGGTATTGGTAACTGATTGGACAACCTGCCAGACCCGTCTTGAATTGCTACCAGCCCTCTGAAACTCGAGCTTCTCAAATGCAGTTCGGGCTTTGCGCAATAAGTTAACACAAAAGTTACGATATCGCCTATAGGAGAGTTTCACTATATCGTTTGATGGTTCTCTCTTCAGTTTTTTAAATAGTGTGTCTCTGTGACGCATACACCTCAGCAAACCTGGGGTAATCCAGGGTTTTATAGTTCTTTTTCTTCGTGACAATTTTATTGTTTTGCTGTTTGCAGAGACAGCGCGAAGAATAGGCTCGTATAGGAGTTTCAAAGCAATATTAGGATCAGTGGCTGTATAGACAGTATCAAAGTTAATGCCGAGCAAGTCGTCTGTCAATTTATCTTCGTCTATTTTTGTAACTAAGATTCGAGAGACAGATTTCTTTTCCTTCAGAGACAGCACACCCACAACCGTGAAGTGGTCGGTGATTGTCGATTCAACCACCAATACCCGGACAGGGAGTTTGGACTTCAAATTAAAGTGATCGAGACACGTCAGGCAATCATGAGTACGAAAGGTATGTCCAGGGAAAAGACCATGATGAGCCAATACATCCATGTAGTCATGCGAGTACACGTTCAATTGGCCATCAGCAATGTCAATGTTTATGTCACCCGCAAGAACTACATTACTATAAGCCCCGAACCCGTGCAGAAGGTCATCGAGTGACTGTATGAATCTAGAGGGGTCTCTAAAAGCGAAAGGTCTATAAACACCAACAATAGCCAAGTCAGCCCCCACCGTGACCAACAGAGAGCTTGAGTCCCATAAAACCGGTTCAGTGACCGTCACGTGAGATAAAGTTGTCTTAATATAAACCACTACACCATCATTCTGATTATGTGTGATTAGTGTTAAATAAGAATTGTAACCATCTAGCGTCGGAATGATAGGGTTTTGTGACAAGCGGCATTCAGTTAAGATGATAATGTCGGGATAATTGACAAGTCTGTGTAATAAGGACAGAAGACTAGAAAAGTTCGCATTAATGCTACGTATATTTTGCGACAATACAGTGATACAGGAGCCCGACACCGACAGCAGCTCAGAACATTCCTCGGCACTACACTGGGTAGCCTCACAGAAATTGGTGTTAGCAATGTCCGACAATAAGACATTAACCGCCGCGAACTTCTGTTGAAATAATCCTAAACGAGTGAACACCATGTATGAGGCAGAACAATAGGCTACTTATTTTGAGTCGGAAAATTGGGATAAAGTTGTTTTTGATGATTGAGACCAATGAGACGTCACCAGCTTTCCTAGACGGCCAACAGAACCGTGTTCTCACAAGGTAAATTAGAATTAAAATTATAGTGTTGCTAAGACGATAGTTCGTTGAATATAGATAATGTAAGCATAGATGGGTACTATGAGAGGGGACGCAGCCAGTATGGTGCGAATAGTGTGAGGTGACGGTGTCAAACTGCGTGATCATGGCTGTGACAGTAGGAATGTAACACAATATGTTAGGTACAATGAAGGTTTGTAGTGAAAGTTGCTTAGATATGGTGTGTATTTGCGAGCATTTATGTATGTTTATATGAGTATGCGAGTTTGTAGAAAGAGATTTAGTTGGAGTTGTGTGTAAGGGTTTTGTTGACAGTAAGGTCCGCCGTACAATGCCAATATACTCGGGAATATAGAATATATTGTTGACAACGGAAGGAACCGTAAATTCATGATCCTTAAAACTTGCCACTAATTCCATTCTTTCATTTGAAATTGAGTAAAGAAGTGATATTAGTGTGATCACAACAAAATCGTTTAGGATTGAGTTTACTTTGTAGTGTAGTAATTGATTAGAATATTTGAGATGTATAGATTTGTGTTTATTACTTGTGTTGTTTGTAGGGAATATTAGGGGTTGCAGTATGATTATTGTTAGATGGTAAAGAGTTATCCTAGTAGTATATAAGAAACAACAATAGGCTATTATCACCCCGGGATTCCAATCAGTGCCCAAAACAGTTATGAGAGAAGAGCACTGAGTGGTTGTCGCAACAGTGGCGATAGATGCCAAGGTAATATAAGCGGTAGTATAGTGTATACATAGAATTGCTGATAGAATTAACTTATTACATAGTTTCATAATTTTTAGATAACTTCTTAAGACAAGATAGTGAATTGATCGTGATTGGGTCCATTCCTTCACGCTCCCTGAGAAATATTTTATTACCTTGACACCAACAGAACTTGAAATTATTTAACTTTCCAAAATTCCGGGCCTGATAGAATAGCTGACGCAAGCTACCAGGAAGGTGATCGGTGACGAATATTGGATTGAGCGGTCCGCTGAGCCCGATATGTCCTGTATTGAGCTTTTCCGTGGACGGCAACCCTTTATTGAATGTCCGTATAGTTTTAAGTACTTGGGTTTTCAGGGGGACGCTCAGAAATTCAGCAATAATTGGCCTACTAGAGCCTTGTTTACCCGGAAGCCGATAGACGTCACGAAGCTCACTAGATTTTACCTGAGTCTCTACAGCGTTACAGGTCTTGATGACAATGGAGGTCAGGTCACTTGTAGTTTCATTTACATTCTGAGGCACGTTTCTTATTTCAATGGCAGATGAGCGTGAACTACGTTGCAGGTCATTGATTTTTTTCTCCAGCTCGAGTATATAACTTCGCTGCTCCAGTTTTTCCTTTTCCAGATTCATAATAGTTTTCTTCAGGTCCTCATATGCCGCATTCATGAATTCAATAGATTTTTCAATTTCGCTGCTTGATTTCTGGATATTTCTGTTTTGCGTCTTTACTTCGGCCATGTCGGCTGTGATTTTATTTAGAGCACGATCTTGGTCCGCCTTCCAGGAAGTGAGCATGTCTCTAATCGATTGTTCAAAAGTTTTTAGCTCGATGGGTGAGAAATCCGGACGATGACGCTTGTTCCTAGACGTTGCCGTTGTTGCGTTTCCGAGCTCTTGTCTAGTACGGGTGTATAGCTCCGGTGTACAAAAGGCCTCCAGATTTTCCTTTTCACCTGTAGGAGGTGGTGTGCGTTGCGTGTTGGGCATATTGGTGGTTGGAATGAAGTAATTGCTTCTTTAAAAAATCCTCAAAAATAAAATATTCGTCGGTTATGAAATTGAGACAATGTTGAAAAATAATTTATTTATTGGTAGTGTTCTTCTCCTCTCTGATTTTTTTTCCCTTCAAACAAATTTTATTTTCCACACTGGTATCATTAAGTAGGGATAGTGTGTCTATTGCCTGTTAGATGGCGCTAGTGAAGCGGCTAATGATACCCGACTGCACTCGGCAGTTGTCAACAATTTTGTTTTGTCTATGGTATCAATGCTGAAATTTTAGTTCTGCTACTTAACACTGCGGGACGCCAGTAGTCTGTTTTTAAAAATATTTTTCTTTCTCAACGGCTCTTAATCCAACATCAGATATAAGATCTCGTGTGTTAATATTGTTAGGTCTGACACATTAATATCTCTGTGTTAGGAACACGTTATCTTTTGCAAATTTGTGTGAAAAGTTAGTGTTTGAAGCTCAGAAATTGGAATTAAGTACCTTTCAGCACCAGACTGGCCAACCTTCTTCCTCTTCCTTTTCCACTGATTCGTAGCTGCTACTAATAATATCACGGAGCCGGGGTAATGTTTGCACTCAATTGCACAGCTTTATTCACAGAATCAGCGTCTATTTGTAATTTTAAAGATTTAAAATATGCCGACAATGTATAGCTGACAACTTTTCGAAGTTATGTGTGTATTTATAAGTGCCCGATTAATGGCAATAGGCTCGCCACCTATTACAGTGGGACCTAAACATAAACTGGCATAATGTGGGTGCTAGCACCTCTGCCTACCCCTTCGGGGATATAGGCGTGAGTTTGTGCTATGTTATTATTAAATAATCTAATGTATTCGTGTTCCGTAGGTTACCCGGCACAGACACCTAAAAATTATATAGCGTTGCTCATTTCTGTTTTCTGTCATTATTAGCATAAAAGAATAACAGTATAAAACATAGTTTACTACCCCTAAGTATAAAACATGTATTTGACAAGTTGCAATATGTCACAAGCTACAGTGTGAACGCAAATATGTTTTATACTTGTTTACAACTTGTTGGCTATAGGTACATCATATTTAACCGAAAAAGTATCTGAGATACATGTATAAAACAAGTATTGTATTTTGATTAGACTTCAACAAGTTTTTTTTATAAACAAGTTTACAACTTGTTTCCTCTCCCCTCCTTTACACCACGAAACAAGTTCCCCTCACCCTCAGATATCCGTGGTATAACCGCTCTACCCAAGACAAGGTGACACTATCGATAGTAGATTGTATATGTAGTAGTAGATTGTATATGTATAATATTTTTATTCTTAGTATGTAGGTATTATATGTATTTTTACTGCTGTTGTACACTTGGATTTTTTTATCTTTTTTTTTGCACTTTTAATCCCCAAAGGTTTGCTGGGAGAAAACTCAATATTGAGTTAAGCTCGCCTTTGTACACCAACATGTATTTGTGATTACCTGTTGATATATTGTTTTCTTGTGTACAATAAAGAAATAAAGAATAGTAGGATGGAATAGAATAATGTATATTTGAGAATGACGAGTATCTTGACATTCAGTATGACATTCGAAAATGTTTTTTTTAAGAATATTAGAACACAAATTAATAATATTCCGTCTAACCCCTCTAGCTAAGCTAAATTGCTTGTGTATGAGTGGGTTCACGTCGGTAGTAGAATGGCCAGGATTCGAACCCGGAACCTTCCGATCCTAAGGCCGATTCCTTTCCCCACACCCGAGGAGAGGGCCAGATCGAGAGAGATGGCCCTGGAGCGGGCGGGGTGCGAGGGATATGTCTGTCAACCTCACCTTCAGTAACCAAAAAGACCCACAGGTATCGTGGGTTTTAGTCGGTTCGAGTCCGACATAACCTCTTCCACCGGCTCTTGTGGTGGGGGAATCCGAGGGGATTTCTCGCAAAAAAGGTCGATTCCTTAACCACTAAGCTACCAACGCTTGTATATCAATCCCATCTAATCAATTCAATTAATTAACCTATAGCAGTCCAAGGCTCTCCCATTGTTGGGAGACTTTTACGTACTGTGTTCACGCGCTGGCCAGACGGGTTAGTACAGGGTTTTATTTCGAGATTTCCTTCTCTCGCAGTGATATCGTCTGCGTATTTTTTCGGTGCTCGCCTCTTACGACACCCGTTAGATGATAATGATACTTGTATTCTTTCTCCGTCACCACAGCCATATAATAAATATGCAATATATACAAAAATGGGATAGAGAAAAAGAGGGAGACTGTAATTTTAGGCATCGAAAAATTCCTCCCCATCGATTTCTACTGGTACTGTGCCCAAGAGGGTGGCGGCATTACCACGCTGAATGGCGATGCCAATTCTTTGAGCGAGGTAAAGGCCAGCCTTATGGTCACGGGAAGCGTCGATTAGTCGCTTCGCTATTTCTTTGAATAGCGCGCGCGCGCTTGGATCCCACGGACCCAATAAATAATAATAAATATTCTACAACATCCTACACAACGCTATCTAGACCCATGGTAAGCATAGCATAACTAGCTTGTGTTATGGAATCTAGAATGTGGATAAACATACTTAGATACTTTTTTTTGTAAATACATACATAAATTATACATAGAAACACCCAGACCAATGCAAATATACATATTCGTGCATACAAATATATGCACTGAGCAGGAATCAAACCCGCTACTCCTGCGTAGCAGTCGAACGTTCTACCACTACGCCACAAAGGCCGTCGATATTCGCCATAATCCCACTCATCCAATCCAACGCACTCATTGACTTGTCAATTCTAGTCTCTACTACTAACAAATTGTCTCTTGTCTAGGGCACAGGTATATATTATACCTAATAGTTGGTATTGAGGGGCTGATCACTCGACGAGTCTGAACTACAATAGTAGTAGAAGTAGGCAGGCTATTTAATATGCACTAGTGCCTACCAATATTATCATAATGTTATTATGTAATCGGTAATTTTATTTATTATTTTTGTAATAATTTCAAAACTATACTTAATTAAAACCTTTTGTTTTTACGTGCATCAATAATTGCCAGTGACATTATAGCACTGAATACTGTAGTACATATTAAAGTTATCGGAATATTTATCATGTTGCTTGAATCGCTTCCAACATAGGAAGCGATTGAAATCAAAATGTATAAAAATTTCAATCGTGAGGATGAGTTTCAACTGCCGAGTGTCTGGCATCCAAAAACAACCGGTAACACGCCAAAAAATCGCGAGTGGATGCAGTAAGTTAATATATATAAATAATAGTAATACTTACTGCGAGTTTGTAGTGAGAGTGAAATCAGTGGTAATGCAAATACGAGTAGTAAAATAACTCGAAAGAGGGTAGATCGATATAATTACTCCTGAAGTGGTATAAAAAATTGTCTAATTCCAAAATTAAGTAACAATTATGAATCCTGTAGATTGGTTTAATAATAATTATTAAACTGATAGATTTTGCAGTAAATATCCGCAAGTCTTAGACGACAATTAAATAAAGAAAATAAAACTAAAACGTGTTAGAGGGTGAACTGTCAAAACGATCATTACCTAGTGTTAGTATTTGACATATTACATATTTCATGCAATATGAATTTCTACGAGAATGATCATATACCTATTGCGTGTTGTTCGTTTTGCACTCGGCAATGTTTCTGACAGCATGTAACAACTAATATTTATCACATATTTTCACGAATTTTGACTTTCAGAAGTAGTATAGTATCTAGTGGTAGGCACTTATATCTCATTTTTTTAATAGTTACTTTTGATTTGACATGTTCGGGAAGAAGGATACTTAAGAATTCAGTTAAGATTATTATGCTTCGATTATTGTTTCGATTTTTCGAAAACTAAGTATTTTAATTCTCAGGAATAAGCTTCTGCGAATCGCGGGGCTTGAATCATCATCTCACCCGAGCGGAGTGGAGTGATTTCTTAAAAAAAAAAGTCCTCATAAATATTAGACATTCGTGCAAGTTCACCCTTGTACGATAAGGGTGAACTTGCTACGTAGGTACAAGCATGTCTAATAATTTTATTATGGTAACTTATGCCACAGTCCACAGTCCGACTACAAAATCATAGAACTGTTAAATTTTCAAAACAGTCGTGACTATACCTAAATACCTATTATGCAATTAAACTCAATACACGGACAGAGTTAAACAGAATTACGACGGCGTTTATAAGAAAATAAGAAAGAAATCATCGTTCATCGTTTCCCATGCGGTGTCGTACAAGGCGACTAAGGGATATGGCTGTACAACATCAGACAGATATATACAGCTGGAGCGGGGTCACGATCCTGAGCCCGAAGAAATTCGGGCCGTGAGATCCCGGCTCCACAGGGAAATGGTGGCGGAATGGGAGATACGACTTGGGCGACCAGGAGCAGGGCACGCCGTAGTAGCGGCGGTAAGACCCATCATGTGGGAGTGACTAGAGAGGTCACAGGGCAGCCTCTCGTACCGTCTGACGCAGATAATCACCGAGCACGGATGCTTCGGAAAGTATCTGCGTCGGATGCAGAAAGAGCCAACGTCCGAGTGCCATCACTGCGACGCGAGCGAGGACTCAGGTCCGCACACGCTCACCGAGTGTCCGGCGTGAGAGACGCCGAGGCGGGAGCTTGTGGCGGCCCTGGGAGTGAGGGTTCTCACGCTCTCCACCTTGCTCGCGGCGATGGTTCGCTGCGCGGATGCGTGGGCGGCCGGCGCCTCCTTCTGCGAGCAAGTAATGCTCGTGAAGGAGGAGGCGGGGCGGGAGCGGCAGCGGGAGCGACGAAGGATCGCAAGACAAGCTGCCCGCGTACGAAGGCAACTCGGGCGTCGGAGGTCGATGAACGACCTCCGCCCCCCATGAGCGCCGGCCTGGGGGTGACAGGTGGAGCCGCCTGCCACCCTGGCAGAAGCAGGCCGCGGCGGTGGCGCGCATGGCGCGCCTCCCCGTTTCCGGGGACGAGTTGGGGACTCTGTAGTCCCCACACCCGAGAAGAGGGCCAGATCGTGAGAGATGGCCCTGTGTCGGCCGGGGTGCGAGGGATATGCCTGTCAACCTCACCTTCGGCAACTAAAACGACCCACAGGCGGCGTGCGTTTTAGTCGGTTCGAGTCCGACATAACCTCCTCCACCGGCTCCGGTGGGGAGGTATCCGTGGGGATTTTGCGCATGTAAAAAAAAAAAAAATATATACAGCTCGCACTCAGCCACAGATGCGTGGCTTGAGTCAACAGTAGTGCCCGGAAGACGGCAATTGACTTATCCCTTATTACGTGGAACCGAATTCAATGTTTGGTGAAATGTGGGTGTTAATTCACCCACATTTCACCAAACATTGAAAGTATGATAATGACAATTATGTATAAAAGAAAGAAAGCAAGACTCATTTTTTTATTCGTCGGCCTAATAAGTTATAGTAGTGTTGTGTTATGATCCATATCTGTAGAATGTAGATACATTATGGTCAAGAGTAAGTACATAAGTAAGGATTTCGATTTCGCCCGCATCCATCCGTGACATTCCGCTTAAGTCGTGCACATAGCTGTGCATGTTAATTCTAGCATGATAAATGACGAAGCATTGAACTAATTCTGACGGATTAAACACGATATTACGATTCATGCTTTTATTTCTATTTATTTATGTAAATTGTATTGAAATTAAGGATGATCAACGTAAGTTTACAGTGTGTACCTACTGAAACAAGATAAATATCAGAGAATCAATATTTAAATACTAACGATATAAAAGGTGTACAATTGGGTATTTTCCTGGAGTTAAAATAAATTATTTGACTGAGCTTATTAAATTAAGAAGCGGTAAATTTGCGTCAGTTCTTATTTTATCGTTTGGAAAGTCCTTTTTTTATTTATAACTCAACCTATAATAGTAAAAGTTTTGGTTATATCCCCGAAGGGGTAAGCAGAGGTGCTAGCAACCTACATTTCACCAGTTTATGTTTAGGTCCCAATGTAATAGGTGGCGAGCCTATTGCCATTAACCGGGCACTTATAAACCTGCGATAAATACACACATAACTTCGAAAAGCCTCGAAAAGTCATTGGTGTGTGCCATGGTGAAACCTGGGGTCGAACCCGAGACCTCATCTCAGTAGTCCATTACCCATACCACTAGGCTACCGCGGTTACCAATAATACAAGTGTCCTTTCTCCTTACGTTGAGTAAAAAGTAACTAATTTAACTAGTTAGTTAAATACCCAATTTAAGCAGTGGGTGAATAAATATATAAATGTATATTGTATAAACCAACAATAATTGCATGTCAAAAGAAAATAAATACCAAATTACAAATAATAATGTCACCATAGAATATAAAATATATATAATTTTCTATGAATCTAGGAAAGAAAGTGTTCCTATACTCTTTCCATTTCTCCCTTAAGGGAGTGAAATTTAGGATGAACAGGTGTACTTCCCATTTAAAAATATAAATAAAAATATCTAGGTATGCTTCTAGGAAAGAGTACCTACTATACTGTTTCCTTCTTTCCCTAAATGGGGTGTAATTTGAGATGAACAGCTGTATGGAAGTTTGTCAATAAAAAAATAACCAACATGAATTACCTATCAGAATTAACCCTACCTGCTTTCGGTAAGAAATTAATGTACCTACTCATGAAAATGAAACTAAAAATGATTTTTTAGGTTTTGTCGTAATAAAATACATGGAAAGTTTTTTTCTTCTAAATTGAGAAGCTGAAATTCATAATTGACCCGGTAGGGGGCCTTGTAATCAGGTTAAAAGATTTTATACGAATATATTTCCGGCCGACACAGTTGACCACTGGTACGTCACGCTTTGTTTTGAATATATTAGTGTGATCTAGAAATTATATAAATAAGTAAATATAATCTATATTTTGTTTGGTTAGGTACCTTTTTTTTTATACAACTTAGGTGGCAGACAAGCACACGGCCCACCTGATGGAAAGTGGTTACCATGACCTATGAACGTGTGTAACACCAGTGGAGTCACATCCGTGCTGCCGACCCTGTAAGATCAGAGATTTTGTGCCGTCAGTGTAGAGGACAAAGCAGGACAAGCCTTTGGTCATCCCACTGACAGCACAAAAACTCTCCAGTGAGCTCTGGCTACCCTACCTACTCACCGCAGGGCACACAACACGAAGTTATTATAACCGCGGTATTCTGTAGGGCGGAGGTTCTTCCCCAGTCGGACTGCTCAATTGGGCGGAAATACCGGAGTGTCCTACCTCCTCACAAATACCTACTTACTTAACTATAAAACTGAAACCCGACTACTAAAAAATCTCGCTCGAAAGAATACTAAACAAGAAAATATCAAGGATAGCCGTGGTTGTATGCCACTTTTCCCTAGAATGTATTTTTTTAGACCAAGTGGTATACGACCACGGTTATCCTTGATATGTGTGTTATCCGTGATTTTTCAGTAGTCGAGTTTTAGTTTTAAACTATTTTTTTTTTATTTATATTATATCGGGGCAAGCAATAGGTGGTACCGTACCTAATTTATACTTATTTGAAATGTTGGCCCTTTCAGTTGATACCAAATACGACATTTTTTTTATACAACTTAGGTGGAAAACAAGCACACGGCCCACCTGATGGAAAGTGGTTACCGTGACCTATGAACGTATTTATCTCAAATTTATTTTTTGACACAGTACTTTATGACGAACCAATAGTTCCTGAGATTATCGTGTTCAACTAATGGGCTATCGACAGGCAAGACGCGTGGTTTCCGGCAGAGTAGAATTAGGGCTACCCCATCTCTTCCCATGCGATGTCGTACAAGGCGACTAAGGGATAGGGCTGTTTAACATACGACAGATATATACAGCCCATACTCAGCCTCAGACGCATGGCTCGAGTCAAAAAAGTGCCCAGAATGCGGCAAATTACGTGGGACCGAATACAATAATTGGTGAAATGTGGGTGTTAATTCACCTCTGCTTAACCCTCCAGGAATAAAAGAGTGATTATATGTATGTATGTAAGACCTGTGTTCGGACTATGCACAGTCAAACTTTCAGCTTTTATAAAATGACGAAGGCCAGTCGTTCACGGGCTCCGATTCCATAAACAAACAAACAAGCAAACGAACTCTTCAAATATTAGTATAGATTGTACAGTTAAACGCTGTCATTGATAACACGACAGTATTTACCGAGAACGATTTTCCCGCATTAGAAATAACCGGACCGGTCGGCAGACATCTTTCCCCGGTGGCTTACAAATACGGAATCTCGTCTTGTAACTGAGTAATTGTGGATATTTATACTCATAGGAGCTGTACCATGCGGTTTCACCTGCGAGGTTACTGTTCCTACATACCTTAGACTAGTTACTATATAGACACAGCTTTGCTAACGAAATGCATAGCAAAAATTGCATTATGTGTAAGTAAACTAATGTCAATATTGTCCCGAGGAGGGCCAGACCCCGAGGAGGACCAGATCGAGAGAACTGGCCCTGGGTAGGCCGGGGTGCGAGGGATTTGCCTGTCAACCTCACCTTCGGCAACCAATACGACTTATAGGCGGCGTGCGTTTTAGTCGGTTCTAATCAGACATAACATTTTCCTCCGATCGGTGGGGTATCCGCGGGGATTTTTCGCAGGCATTAATAAACATAACAAATCTCAACATTGCTCTTTAAACTTATTTAACGTTATGGGATGTATTATAAGTAGTAAGAACCAAGCGGTTCAGAGACTCTTTCCTTTTTCGCACCATTAAGGCCTGGAATTCATTACCATCTCACGTGTTTTCCTCTGCCTACAGTCCCGGGTCCTTTAAGCGGGGCGTGAAAAAGCATACGATGAGGTCGTCAAGATGTGTGTCACCTTTACTCACACAAAACGCGTTACGTGCCGTTTCTTGCGATGTATTGCTTACAAAATACTATACTTACGCTGTGTTTATACAGTATATAGTCAAAGCTTGAATCATATCTAGTAACACTTGATTTCTTTCCACAGGACCTCATATTTTGCTTAGCATTATGCACTCTGACACACGCAGTCTACGTGAATCGTATGTCTCCAATCAAACGCATGACGACAATGAACAGACTACGGTCCCCCACCGTGTTCAGGCCTGGTGTCAGCATGCAGGGCTTGCAGAGCTTCCAAGGTCTGCAGGGCTTTCAAAATCTGCAGAGTATGCAGAGGCCTTGGAACTACGGCACGATGAGACTAGCACCGGCAGCGTCTCAGCGAGTTCCCTATTATTTGTATAGAAGTCAACCGCAACGGTAAGGATACTAAATCTTGGCTTAGGATTTTTTTTGGGGAAGACGGGGAGACGGTAGGTATACGACCGGACCAGTGACTCCAGGTTAATGATAAAATTAACAGACCCGGTAGACAGAATTTGTTCACAGACTTAGGCAAAGAAGACAGGAAATTATGACAAATGCGCCGGGCAGTCATATAGTAGGTAATATGACGTCACATTCACTGTATTTTATTATTAAACTTTTATTTTGGTTTACATTCGTAGGTTACATCATTATTATTCTCTGAGCTTTTTCCCAACTCTGTTTTGGTCGGATTTTACTCATAAGATGCGGTTGAACTTAATGTTTTCACATTTGTACATGTTATGAAAAAAAAAAGGAATTATGTGTGATGTAAGGCGATCAAATGTTTCATCTTTTCATTCACGTCTTTGCAAGTCATGAATTCATAAAAAAAAATACTAAGCGGTCTAATTCCAGCCATAAAATGCAGTTTGAAGATCTTATACGAGTTTTAGATAATCTATGTAGGTAGCTGGTTAAAATAAAAAAAAAATTGCTCCAATTCTTTATTTAAATTATTTGTTTTTTACTTCCTCTTATTATTATTTTCTACTATTTCAATTATATAATGAGTTTTTTGTGTTAATTATTTAATTTTTGCGTTTTGCATTTACCTACTTTTTTAAATTCTCAAATTTAAATGTAAGTACTTATAAGGAATGATAGCTTGAATTCATTCAATCATTTGAGTTACGAGTATGTGAGCTATCGTGCCGTTAACGGTAAGGTGTTAATTCTAAGCATTTACACCTACTTAATGTGTAGGTGTCTAAAGCCTTATTAGACTATGCCGGCTGACTTTCCATCTAGCCGCTTCAAATATGAAGTAAATGAGTTTTGTTTTCTACTCTCTACTTTGCTCTGAGTTTTGATCGTATACCTACTTGCGAATTTATAATAATATACTAGGTATTTGGGTGGTAGGTAGGTATATACCTACTAAATTCAAGTAAGTTAAAGTCGTAGGACACGGCGGTATCTTCGCCCAATTGAGCAGTCCGACTGGGGAAGTACCTCCGCCCTACCGAATACCGCGGCTATAATAACTTCGTGTTGTGTTCCCAGTGGTGAGTAGTTACCTCCCAAAGTTCTGAGTGTTAATTTTGTTACACCTTATCTATATATAGATAACATTCAGAATACGTGAACATTACACACTCGCGCTGCCGACCCTGTAAGCACAGAGTTTCTGTGCCGTCAGTGTAGAGGTTAAAGCAGGACAAGCCTTTAGTCATCCCACTGATAGCACACATTCTCCAGTGAGCTCTGGCTACCCTACTCACCGCTGGGAACACAACACGAAGTTATGATAACCGCGGTATTCTGTAGAGCGGAGGTACTTCCTACCGCGTGGATTTCGGATTTTTTTACTAATATCTTCTTTTCTACTAACCCGATTGCAATCAAACATGTATACAATTTTAATATTTACCTAAGAAGCCCTTCAAAATAAAAAGAAAACTCATAAATTCGTTCAGTAGTTTTGCGCACATCGCAAACAAACAGACAAGAATAACAAAAAGCATTGTGTATAGTAATGTTATGTCACCATTTTCCAGTTACACCGTGAAGCATTATGGCCCTGCGACCCGGAATATGTTCACGAACAGTCCATGGAAGACCACAGCCCGGCTGCCGCTGATGGCGCCCGCCATTTCTGAGTTCGACTTCCTGAAGGCTGCGTCTGCGCAGGCAGTGGCGCACAATGATGGTGGTACAGGTTGACTAGCTAAGTGCACAGCACTCGTCTTTACTACCTACTTGCTTTGAATTAAGAGCATGTTTATGCTTAAGGCACAGCTGTAATTCAAGAAACATTACATTCCTACTTTCGTTTTGCCCGTGTCACTGAATACCAACCGCGTGGAGAACTTATTTCTGGTACTACCAAACCAATTGCAATCAAACAAAAGTAAGATTTCAAGTCTAAGACCTTTCTAACGAAAAAAAGTCACATTAAAATCCGTTCAGTAGTTTTTACGTCCATCGCGAATAAACTTCTCAAATTTACTATTATACATATAATAATATCTAACATCGCAGCTGTAGAGGATCGCCAGACGAATAAATGCAACGATTGCAGAACACCTAGAAGCAGCCACCAATCACTTTGAATTTTATTTTTGATTGATTAATTGAATTCCATCATACTCAAGTCCTCTCCACCGAACGTAATAGATAGACTGTAACCCTTTTTACTATAGTGCAAAATAACAATAGTGAGCCCACTGGTGAAGGCCAAAGCGAAATGCAATGTTTATGTCCATTTTTTGGGGCAATCTTTCGCTGTTGAATTTATATACCTAGGCACTAAATTACAGATTTGCCTTTTGCATTTTTAAAAAATGCACGCTGTAAAGGTAATTAATAGATAGGTAGTTAGATTTAAAAAAAAAAACAAAGACGCACACGACAATAAAATATTAACTAAAAATAAAAGCTTCAAAGACCGAAACAACTTCAATAACAGGCGCTACCCATTTTGAAATTATTAATCAAAAGAAAAGTAAGTTCACTTTTAGTAATCGGATTTTTTAATTGTTTAATTTTTTTATGTAATGGGTATATGCCTATTCATATTTAGTTAATGTTTTTGGTGACGGTCGGCTTGATATGTCTTCTAATCTAGTATTCTGTGCACCACATGCACTAAATAATATAACGGCCACAGCGAAACTATGTCAAGAAAGTATTATAATAAATAATTATAATACTATTAAAAAAAGAATTAAGAGAGAAAGTGATGTTGACATAGTTTACGCTGAGGCACTTGGTTCAGTCCTGTATGACCGTCAGGTGCGATCCACACGATACCAGCGCCCAACCTCAGTCTGTCAGAAAAGCCTATAGTCGTTCTGGACACGTCGGAGAAGCCAGCTTCAGAACAGGTCGGTCTAAATTAAATTATCAATAATATGAACAATGGTAATTAGTTTTACTCATGCCTCATAAGAGGACGGACTTGAACATCTATCCAATCTACCTTTGACCCATGTCTTATAAACTTGAGTAAGTACTTAATTATGCTGTTGAATGTACTATACCTTAAGCCCGGTTTCCACTGCGAAAGGGTAATGAGCGGGAAATGCTTAAGAGGAATGAACTCTTTTTATAGGAATAAGTTTTACATTTCCACCAACAAAGAGTTTGTATTTTAATTTCCCCTGCAAAATAAATTTAAGAGAAAATAATGAGCGGAGTGAGAGGAACAAAAAATGAGAAAAATGAATAGAGTATTTCCACTGAGAAGGAGTTCAGTTGAAGTTTTGAGCTGGTTGCGTGAAGTGGTGTTTTCGCGATGTTATCGAGTGACAATAGTTATTATGTATACAGTAAAAAGAAATATATGTTATTGTAAGTTTTGGCAGTCTGGCAGTTCATGTCGTACTATGATAAATAAAAAAATAGTACCTGCATAAAAATATATAAGGCACATATAAATGGGAAGGCAGACTGGACTCGAGCTAGCAGAACATACATTGATCAAATTAACCTTCTTCCTCTTAGCGTTAATACTAGTCGCATCCGAAGCTTTCACCTAGACGTCTGGGGTCCGCTTTACCCGTCTAACTGCGGATTTGGCAGCTAGATCAGTTTAGGGCTGCAGTAACCTGTAGGTACCTAACGACTGCCATAGATTTTGGTATAGAAGCCGGGGCCGATAGCTAAACGTGCTCTCCGAGGCACAACCAGACCAATGCAAATACTTATATTCATACATACAAATATTTGCAATGATCGGGGATCGAAACCGCGCCTCCTGCGAGCGGCCGCGTTCATTACCGCCACGCCACAGAGGTTGTCGACACTTACTAAATTGATAATGTACTGAAAATATGGAGAGTCAAAAGCACTTGAAACTGGAGGGTTTGCATGTAGTGAAAGCTCGTGTAGATAGAAGCAGATGGCGGGCTGCTCCCTGTCCCCGTAGAGAATAAGGTGTGAGTATATGTATGCATAAAAATATTCATTGTATTGTAGGCCAAGCCAACATACGAGGTCACCGAGAAGCACCCTGAAGAATATAATGTGGCCAAAATACAACCACCCATAGGATTTACGAAAGCAAATGTAAGTATCACAAGTTACTTCGCACCAGGTTTTAATAGCGACGGTCTAATACTAGGTATTTAATATTACTTACAGTCCTTTTCAACGCCAGAGCTACAAAATTTGATCAGAAATGGGGCAACCCTACAATTGGCTCCAGAATATTCGATGCCAGCAGTAAACCGACCTCATCCACTAATGCCACAGCAGTTCCAAATGGTACAGGTAATTAACACTTCTGTAAGAAATAATATGAACTTTTGTGAACTAGGTACAATTAGTTCAATGTATCTACACGTTTTATGTTTCAGGGCTTAAACAGTCTCCCATCTCACCAAGACTTCCTTAACACTGGTGCTGAGGGTATTTTTATCGCCCCTAATGCACTATTCCAGTCAGATCCAATGTATCTGCAAAAAATCCAAACCCAACTGTTGCAGCGTTTTCCTGCAGTAGAATTCATTCCTTACGATGCAGACGCACCAAATCATATCAATTTTCAACCACAACAGCAACAAGCTTCAGAACAGAACCCACACATAGTGTTACTACAAAATGAGCAAATGGACAGACCACTAGCATTACACATCACAGAACAAAGTGGAAATAAAAACGTTGTCGCGCGACAGACACAAGAAGCTTCTGTTGTAACCAACATTCCTAAAGCTTTTGTTGCTCCAAATACAACTGAGAAACAAACTGAAGTAATTTCATCTCAGCAGCCACAGAACCTTACTGTGGAACTTATTGCAGTTGAACCAGTATCGGCATCTTCTACAGTAAAGTATATAGTAGAAACGAATACTGAAGAAGGAAACACAACTCCTATTTACTACGCACAGGTCGGACAAAGTGTTGGCAATGTTATAGCAAATGGGTTTTATTCAGCTATTAACGATGTTAGAGCTGCAGCCACTATGGCTCAAATGGAGAAGGCACCAGAAACGGTACCAGAAAAACGAATTGAACATACAACAACCACGACGACGTTAGTACCAGATGTGAAAGCATATTTTGTACCAAACGAAGACAAACCTGGAAACGAAACAACAGAATTGAAGCCGCTATTAGGAGCGCCCTTTAAAAAAGCTACAGACCCTGTAAATGTAGCTTACACTTTAGTAAGAGCAGATGATAAGCAACCTAAACTAACGCAAGAAGGTGCTGTTTTCGCGGGACAAATTGTCGAAGCAACTATTAGTGAAGACCAAGACTTCAACAAAGAAAAAGCAGACCTTGTATCTAGGAGAGCTCCCATTAGACTGTTCGCTGTAAAAGACTCAAATAATATCGCTAGTGATACTAAATCAACACCAACGCCAGAAATAGATGTGGTTAAAGCGAAACTTCCAGCGAAGAGTAAATTGACATTTGATCACAAAACTGGGGAACCAATTATAAGGATATACGCCAGTTACAGCGACTCTACTGCGCAGGTAAGGATTTGTAACCCATTAGCTTTTTTCTCGAAACCCGATTAAATCATAAACCTTTAGTCTCTAAATAATTCAATATAAAAGATTAATACTAATACTCATCAATCAAAATGATAAAATTGATTAGGAATATCTCATTAAAAACAATACCTATGCAACTTGCAAGTCATGAGCTAGAAAATTTAACAAATTTATTTCAACCTTACAGAAAGATGCCGTATTAACTAAATTGGCAACTCTCAAGCCAGCCAAAGACAGCGTAATTAAAAGAGACTTAGCGGAAAACTGGAAAGGAACAACGGTAAAAACAGCAGACAAGAGCCAAGGGTTTGACGCGAACCAAGTGACACAATTTGGACTCAAACTAAAACATAGGAGTGATGACTATATACCGCTGTTTCAAGAGTACGAAGACTGAAGTACCCTTATAGGATTAAGTAATCTCTATTTACAAAAGGTTGTTAATAATGTATTATTCATTTCCTAACAGGTAATGTAATCGCAGAATGAGGGTAAATTCCACCGAAAAAATCGTTAAGGATATTTTACATAAGACAGCCAAGATGTGCCGAGTAAAACGGGGTGAAAAAGGATAAGGTGTGAATAGGGATAAGGGGTGAATAGGGATAAGGGGTGAATAGGGATAAGGGGTGAATAGGGATAGAGATAAAAAATAAATAAGTACATTACACATACACATTACCAGATATTGGATGATGCTGTTATTACATTGCATTAGTTTCAAAGAAAGAAAAAAACTACAGCATTTTATTTCTATTCATCCATTGGTAAAATTCACCCCGTTTTACGGTATTTGGCTAGTATATCTTTTAGTTGTATCCAACCCTTGCCAGCATATCAGGTCTAATTGCCGTTTAGTTGCCCATCATGTACAATTACATAAATATCCCTGTTGGGTTGGGTTAAAGTATTCATTTACTTCCTTTTTTTGTCTTTAACCCATATGCAATTATGTTATAAAAATATTAAATAGTAGGTACCCCCCATACTATCGAAATCAAAAATGAAGTGTTAATATAATTTTTATAGAGTGAAAATGAATGCAGTCGGATTCATATAATTTCTACAAATTGTTTATCAATTTGTGCAAATTTCATATTGTAATATTTGAGCAAATTGTACGAGTGTGGAAATTGTAATTTACACGAATGCGTAAAACAGAAATTTAAAAGCTGGGTCTTTTCAAAATACAATTTTTTATCCAAATCAGTGCTTTACAGCTATATCATAAGTAGGTACATAGTTAAAAAATAAAATATCAACGTAAAGGGACACTGATATTCAGTACGAATAACCCAATAAAATGAACACAATATGAAACAAAAAAATAAAGTTACATACCCACTGTCGCCCAACATATAAGTATCAGCCTAGTTTGAGAAATGGCAGTCTATGAAGAGTATGTATATTATGTGGCTCATCCTATATTGTATCGCAAAAAGAAATTAAATTGTAAATTAATATCATAACACAATTACTGTAAAAACATATACCTAAGATCCGCTATTTTATGCAGAGAAATAAATATATTAATTTATTATTATAAAATAGGAAATTCCTGGGACCACAAGAGAACAGGTTACAGGAGAAAATAATTAAGATAGTGGATCATTCTTAAAGTGTATGAATATTGCATGTGTTAGTGATTTTGAAGGATGGCTACCATAATTGTACACTTGAAGCTCCGGGCCCGCGCTAGTCCCTGGCCCATGGTCGCCACTGGCCGTACCTAGGTATTATGGCCAGTGGGGTCGTTGTTGACCGGATGGGTGAACCCTTCTGTGGGCCATTTCACAAAATCCCCCTATATAACGATTGTCCTACATGTTCGTATGTCAACCGGACCGACGGCTTGAAGTGCTCTCCTAGGACCAACCTGACCAGTGCAAATATCCATATTCATGCATACAAATATTTGCACTGAGTGGGGATCGAAGCCGCACCTCCGGCATTCACTACCGTTACACCAAATAGGACGCCGCAATTGGGTACTATGGAATTATTGCTATTTTCATCGAAAAAAATATCAGGTGCCATTTGTGAGTTCAACTATGGGATAAAATGACACCAATTGCCCGAAAATTTGGTCCGCAACTTCGAATGTATGTTTTATGTGGTTTTGTGGTAGGTTCAGTTTTTATATGGATAATTTCCGGAACAAGTTAACAAGCGTGCATTGTCACTTCAAAATGAGAGGTTTAATACTGGAACAACACTTCGCTGTTATTTGTTATGTGGCAAGGCTGTATTCGCCCAAATATTTGTCATAAGCAAAAAACACACCGTACCGAATTTGCATACTATACAACGTGTTACAGAAAGGTGTGGTCATATTCGAGGGACGCATTACGTGTGATATAAATAAATTTTCCGCGGGAGTATAAACACCAATTTACTTTGTATCACGTAGATAATTAATTTTCTTTTTTATCGACCATGTGTAAGCTAGTGGAAATTGTCGACAAACGTACAACACTAAAAAACTAACCAGGGCTGCAGCAGCTGCAGCGCGCTGTTACAAATGAACTCTACGGTTTGAACCCGAGTAGGTTTACCAAACGATCGGATTTGATAGGCCCTGTCTCAATATCATATTACTTACTTTGTACATAAACAATTTTTTTTTTATATCGGGCAAAGAAATTCTGAAACAGCTTAAACTTGTTAAAATAGTATTAAAATAAAACAAAATTTACTTTTAGCAATAATAAAACATTTTTATGTTCCTGAAATCATCCATGCTAAATGTAAGACTTGTCTCAAAGATACCTTAGGTAAAGGTTAGCCTACATTCAATACCAGGAGTCGTGGACTATCGAATTTCCAGCCACGCCCCTTAATATTAAACTAATTAAAATTGGTTCCGTACCCAATTTTATGTTATGCAAAAAATAAATTTTCGGTTTTTATTCAACTTCGGTGGCAGACAAGCACACGGCCCACCTGATGAGAAGTTAAATAGAACAAAATTCCAAGTTGTTGGGTAGGTACACGATAAATAGAGATGCTTGGTTGCGAATCTCCGCAGCGCAACTGCGCGTGAAGACGGCAGCACACCTCCTCTCCCAAAATCCCGACCGAGGCAGGAATGCCCCTGTAAAGGGATGCTGGGTTACTCTTCATGTGTGCCTGAGTAGCATAGGACACAGTGGAGAGCAGACAAAGCCTCAAAGGGCTGGTTGAGGAGCCGCCCCTTTTCAGGGTAAGATGAGGATATCGTACTTTTCCATACGGAATTAACATGGCAACAGGTTCGAAAACAGGGTTGTTTTCCTCTCGCATCCCCGCACGCTCTCGTCCTTCGAGACCAGCAGGAGGTTGGACAAGGCGGTATTTCCGCCCAATTGAGCAGTCCGACTAGGGAAGTACCTCCGCCCAACAGAATACCGCGGCCATAATAACTTCGTGTTGTGTTAGGGTAGCTAGAGCTCACTGGAGAATTCGTGCTGTCAGTAAGAAAACTAAAGGCATGTCCTGCTTTGTCTTCTACACTGACGGCACAGAAACTCTGTGATTACAGGGTCGGCAGCGCGAGTGCGTTCCCTCTGGTGTTACATACGTTTATAGGCCACGGTAACCAATTTTCATCAGGTGGGCCATGTGCTTGTCTGCCACCTAAGTGGTATAAAAAAGCAGCATCCGCAACACTGTGATCGTTACACGTTTGCCTTAGTTTGAGTTACGTAGTTATTTATTATCGGATTTTTTTGAGATTTGTTTGTTCGTTACGTTTGGGAAACCAGGTGTCATGATAATGCGCACAATGGCGCACAACATAAATAACGGCAGTGTACAAAAATGCACACAGAACTTACTAAGGTATATCATGTCGTACCCGGATAACATAACTCTAAGAGGTCCTTCATAAGTGTTCGTTAAAGTAACATTCATTGCGGTACCCTAAACTATTTCATAAAATTAAAATATCTTCTCTTTCACTCCAAATCGCCACGCCCTTTATTATGATTGGTTCCGTACCAATTTTTATTTAATACAAAACCTTTCTTAAAGCATAAAAAGGTATGGTAAAGTGAACAAAAATATGTTCAAATACCAGGATAACATAAAATGTAAGAGTCGTTTCTTCAAAATTTTTGAAACAAGATTTTACGGTACCCTAAAATAATTGATACGATAAAATCATTTGTTATTTTTTTCCTATACCTAAATAGGGTGAACTGACTAGTATTCGACCATGGTCACAATTTTATTATTTTCTGCATTCTTAGTATCGGATGTATTTCTACTGAATTACATACTCTTTTTTAATAACAATGTTGTTCAGTCAGTGGGTCGTATGTTTGTTTGCCCACCCGTTATTGAATGATACGAAAATCACGGCGTCGAAAAAGTTGTCTCTTACATAACAACAGACAACGAGTAGATTGAATAGTAGCTGCGATTTTTTTTTCAGAGTAAGTACATAACTCTGGTTTTTATTAAATTTGAGCGCGATAGTCCATTCATTGTCCAACCCAAACTCAATGCGAGGGGGTTTCTGCACTTGAAAGAAGCACAAAGTCATAGTTGAAAAATCCAGATTTAAATATTAAAATAAAATTTTTAAATGGATGTAAACCTGTACCTCTACCCTAATTTCATAGGTAATACGTTCGGCCGCGGAGTCCTTTGATGAGACCGCGATGCGTGGCGGCGCTTTTGACACGGACAATCGGTGCCGCCAAGGACATAATATTTGGCGCCAAAGTGCGTAAAACAGTAGGCATCAATGTTGCCATAACTGATTTTATAAAATCTGTAGATGGCATGTTAAAAATAGTAGAAGCAGCGTAGATTTCAAATGAAAAAGTGGTAAATTTATTAGTAGATTAAAATGTATTGTTACGCGTTTATGCTTTTTAAAAGATAGAAGACGAAATCCGGTTCGTTTGTTTTGCGTCTTGTCACCCGCAGAGTAGGTAAGTCTTGTCATATGCAAAGAAAAATATCGTGACAATTTTATGTATTACTTATTTCCTGATTCTCCTCTGGCTCTATCTCCTCTCGGTATGATTAAAACTTGTGATTTTCAGTAGAAAGGCCGACCTTAACCACTGAGCACGAAGCTATCATTTACTTTTCAGTTCAGATTTTTAGCGCGAACAGATAGCAAAATGTACCTAGGCAATGTACTTTTTAGTAGAAATAGAATATTGTTCTGAACAAAGGGATTGATTTAACCATTAATTAGTTAACTGCAAGTTTTTCAGTCATATTTACCTTAAAAATGAAAGGAAGGTCTGTGGATTTTTAAAATTCTACGTATTAAATTAGATAATTAGAATTAGATAGATTAATGGTTGGCAACATTCGTATGTACCTACTTGTGCCGACTTCTTTTCTGTAGGTTGTTTACATGTTTATTTGTAGACTAGTTGTTGTTCTGTTGTGCAGTGAAAATGTCGGTTTTTAGTAATAGCGAATATTAGATGATGCTTTGTGTTGGCGCAGCTGATGGTAGCTTGCGAAAAGCTCGTCGGCTGTACAGTGAGATATTTGTGGACGGAAGACTAGAGGGTGACCGTCGGCGGTTTCCCTCTTTGGAGTGTTTTAAGAAGATGGTGAACCGCCTTCAACACACTGGAAGTTTTCGTGGCGACCTTCTACGACGCCCACTGCTTTAGACGATCGTATTCTCGAGCATTTTGAAGTAGACCCGAGTACGAGTAGATACCCGGCGAGCTGGAACGGTTATCGGAGTGAAACCCGTTCATTTCAAGGGGGAAGTTCGCGCGTATTTAAAGATGCGTTTTGATCAGAGGATTGGGCGTGGCGGTGAAGTGAGAGTCGCTTGCCCGGCGAGGTCCCCGGATCTCACTCCGCTCGACTATTTTCTCTGAGGTTACGTGAAGAAAAAGTGTACAGTACAGCATGTGACAGCAGAGAGAATATGGAAGCCCGAATATCAGAGATTTACGTAGCGTAACCCCAGATATGTTTCGAAGCGTGCGTGGTAGCATGTTACGGCATCGAGCAACGAGCCGTTGCGCGTTGCTATAATTTTTTAAACGTAGGTATGCCTTGGAGTTTCACGCATACTGTGGCGTCATAAACTCCATTCATGTGTACATGTACTCGTTATGTTTTTGTGGCCTACATAAGTGATAGTTTAAACTCCTTGTGTCGCGATCGTGAAGTGATAAATTAGTGCGTTCTTATGACTGTACCAGATCAGGTACATCACCGTTTCGCTGTAAGGAGAACACGCCCCGGTAAGTGATAGTCAAAATATCTCTGATGTAACCTGTATCTAACTATACCTACGCTTGGTAGGCCGGCTACCAGGCGCACAGCTGAGATTAGAGATTTTACAGAGGTTATTGAACTCAATTGAACTTATCGCGAAAGAACAAAATACAATAGTGTTGTGACCTACCGCTTTTGCTAAATATCGAAAATTTTAACGAATTTAACAATTTTGTAAGACGACTAACGATGTCATCACTTTATTACTATTTGTACATTGGCCGGTGCATATCGACTGGTTATCAGGCATGTGTAACGACCCTTAAATATGACCACACCTTTCTGTAACACCCTGTATAGACAGATACGCATAATTTGCCATTCGTATTTACGCGTATATGTAAAATATATGTAAACGAATAAGCCCTACTCACTTCGTCGTATGCGGCCGAATAACAAATAACAACGAAGTATAATACCACCTTTATCGAGCACAGACGAGACGCGCCCACTCATGGAGCTGTGTGTACAGTCAGCGTCAGATTGACCGGATGGCGGGGTGCTCAATAAGATCTTAATACTTCGAGGCACATATCTTGAACCTAAGCCACGAGCGGATTATGTAAAGTTCTATGCTTGGTGAATTTGAGCTCGTCCACCGCCGAAGTACCACACACATAAAGAGCACATAAGAATGTCAAAATTTTATAATTATGTCAAGAAATAATATAAAAATATATTAAATAATGTAAAAATAAACCATTGGAAATGGATTATTTCGCTGGTTCGGTAGGTTAGTTCTACTGAGAAGATACCAGCAAGAAACTCAGCGAACTATATTAGAACTTGTTTTTCTTTCTTTTTAAATTTTAGTTTTGTGCGAGCAAGCAAGAGACTTATGTTGATCTCGCATTTACATCAAGATACTCATCTACTTTATAGTAACTTTTATTCATTAAAGTTTTTTTCACTTCTATTTTTTAAACGTATTCAGTGGCATGTTAATCAAATCCTGAGGAACTTTCTTATTTTTATACAAACGAATCACCAACTTTGTGAAGCCTGAATTTTGGTACAACTTGGAGATGTTAAGATCTTTTTGAGTACTAAGCAGGATCAATATGATGCAAACTGTATTCCAACTAAACAAGCGGCGCATTAATCTTAAGAATTAAGTAAGTGCATTTAGATTAGTTGTTATTTATTTATATAAATGCCAAATTGTTACTCAAATAAAAAAAGAACATTAATTTTACAATCGTTTTTTATTTTTTTCTACTAATACAATTTATAAAATTTCCAATCCATTCACAATTTTAGCCTTAAATGGGCATCATTGACACTTTTTAGTTTAACCTCAAGCACTAAATATTAGAATTAATTATGCAAATATTGCACTATAGAAATGTTTCACAAATATTGACTCAATGTTAACCAATTTTACATTGTCTAAATAAATGTTAACATAGTACCAAAGTACGTAAGTTGATAAGTCGAAATTGCAAATAAATGTGACTAATTCTATTTTTAACAGATTCCATAGATTTATTTGGTATTATTTAGTCTGTATTTTAGAATGGTACTCAGCTCTGAATCTCGAATGTTTAGAAAATCTCTCAAATCTGTCAATCTGGATAGATAATTCAATTCAATTCTTGATTAATGGCTCTGTGCTTTTTTTAGCATCAATTGCGCCAATTTCCCGTAGTAGTTTATAAAATTATTAATGGCGAGACGCCAATGTCAAGTTTTTCAAGAAATTTCAAGTTTTTTCCGTGTGTCCGCCCCCCAACGTGATTCAGGTGATCGATCAGGACGTGTAGTTGCATTTTAGGGGGCTTGACAGATACTTGTATTTTAACTGAATCTCGGTTGTACTTACAGAGAATCCGTCAAATCGGTCAATCTATCTGTACAGATACTCGTATTTGAACTGAATCTCGGTTGTACAGAAAATCTGTCAAATCTGTCAATCTATCTGGACAGATATTTTTGAACTGAATCTCGGTTGTACAGAAAATCTGTCAAGAACTGAATCTCGGTTGTACAGAAAATCCGTCATATCGGTCAATCTATCTGGACAGATACTCGTATTTGAACTGAATCTCGGTTGTACAGAAAATCTGTCAAATCTGTCAATCTATCTGGACAGATATTTTTGAACTGAATCTCGGCTGTACAGAAAATCCGTCAAATCGGTCAATCTATCTGGACAGATACTCGTATTTGAACTGAATCTCGGTTGTACAGAAAATCTGTCAAATCTGTCAATCTATCTGGACAGATATTTTTTAACTGAATCTCGGCTGTACAGAAAATCCGTCAAATCGGTCAATCTATCTGGACAGATACTCGTATTTGAACTGAATCTCGGTTGTACAGAAAATCCGTCAAATCTGTCAATCTATCTGTACAGATACTCGTATTTGAACTGAATCTCGGTTGTACAGAAAATCTGTCAAATCTGTCAATCTATCTGGACAGATATTTTTGAACTGAATCTCGGCTGTACAGAAAATCCGTCAAATCGGTCAATCTATCTGTACAGATACTCGTATTTGAACTGAATCTCGGTTGTACAGAAAATCCGTCAAATCGGTCAATCTATCTGGACAGATACTCGTATTTGAACTGAATCTCGGTTGTACAGAAAATCTGTCAAATCTGTCAATCTATCTGGACAGATATTTTTGAACTGAATCTCGGTTGTACAGAAAATCCGTCAAATCGGTCAATCTATCTGGACAGATACTCGTATTTGAACTGAATCTCGGTTGTACAGAAAATCCGTCAAATCGGTCAATCTATCTGGACAGATACTCGTATTTGAACTGAATCTCGGTTGTACAGAAAATCTGTCAAATCTGTCAATCTATCTGGACAGATATTTTTGAACTGAATCTCGGTTGTACAGAAAATCTGTCAAGAACTGAATCTCGGTTGTACAGAAAATCCGTCAAATCGGTCAATCTATCTGGACAGATACTCGTATTTGAACTGAATCTCGGTTGTACAGAAAATCTGTCAAATCTGTCAATCTATCTGGACAGATACTCGTATTTGAACTGAATCTCGGTTGTACAGAAAATCTGTCAAATCTGTCAATCTATCTGGACAGATATTTTTGAACTGAATCTCGGCTGTACAGAAAATCTGTCAAATCTGTCAATCTATCTGGACAGATATTTTTGAACTGAATCTCGGCTGTACAGAAAATCTGTCAAATCTGTCAATCTATCTGGACAGATATTTTTGAACTGAATCTCGGCTGTACAGAAAATGTCAAATCTGTCAATCTATCTGGACAGATACTCTTTTTTGAACTGAATCTCGGTTGTATAGAAAATCGTGTCAAATCTGTCAATTATCTTCAGATAAATCGAATCGAGATGCAGGACTGAGTGTAATTCTAGAATACGGGCCTTAGTCTCCCCGTGGCCACGGATGTTAAAAAGCAAGCGAAACGTCGGAATAAAACTAAAATAACACCGAAACTCGTATAGATTCAGTTAGACATAGTATTATTTCAATTTGTAACATTCGCGCCAACTTCCAACATCTTCTAAAAAGAATTTAAAAATATAATCGACATAGCTGAGCTCGAAATTCATTTATTTTGTTTCTTAATATTTTGAAGAAATGTTGATTACGCCTTACTTGCTTCATACAGTAAGAATACAATGTTTAACTATAGAACAGCCGCAAGAATCAGAGTCCTCCAGCCAAGAATGTCACATCATTCTTATTACAGAGACATATCATTACGGCACTCTCTAAAAACAATGAGTGAGCGAGATCGACGTACAGAACCTTGCGTATTTTGTTTATACAACGTAGGTGGCAGACAAGCACACGGCCCACCTGATGGAAAGTGGTTACCGTGACTTATGAACGTGTGCAACACCAGTGAGCCACATCCGTGCTGCCGACCCTGTAAGAACAGAGATTTTCTGTGCCTTCAGTGCAGAACACAAAATCAGGACAAGCCTTTAGTCTTCCCACTGACAGCACAAAAACTATCCAGTGAGCTCTGGCTACCCTACTCACCGCCGGGAACAACAATACAGACGGCAGTACTATAGCGACACAGTTTAAAGTTCCTTGAGGTATGATACAATATTTTCTAATTGTTAGTGCTTTTTATCATAATTATAATAAATAAACGGAAACAATATTATGGATTTTATCTAAAACCGGTTTTATATTCATAATAATATTTTTAAATGAAATAATTCTAAATGTAAGTTACTTACATATAAACAAAATTAAATCGTGCAATGTTGTCTGTACAGATCACTTATAAAAATACTAAAATTGTAACTGTATAATTGCAATCTTAAAATTTGAGACATAAGTATGAGATTTGATCCATTGTTAGATTTTAAAATATATCACTTAATAGTACTCATCTAGCAATGTGTTATACAGAATGATTCATAACGATTTATTACATTATGACTAATACAACAAGCATAGAAATATAGTTAAACTGGGTTCTCACATTTTAAACGCAGGTCTTTGAACAAAATGTTAAATGCAGTTTAGCTCAACTTGATCGCAGTTACTATTATTGGTGAAATTCGTAAAATACTGAAGTCCAAAATAATCACCAACTTCGGGTAATACATCCTGTATAAGATGCTTCTTATTGAATAATGTCTCAAATATTAAGACTTGTTCAAAAAACCTATTTAACCTACCCAATGCTTTTTGTTATCCAACAATTTACTAGTAATTCACGAATTATTACTAGTAACTCAATAGGTAATACTAGTAATCCAATACTTATGACAAATCAGTAACTAGTAATTCTTTAATGAGTTACTAATAACATACTAGTAACTTACTAGTAAATTGACCCACTGAGATGTAACAAACATTATATTATTTGATCATTATTGCCCTATTTTGTCTCATCAATATTTATCTAGCCTTTAGCAGTACAATGATGTCCTAATTATATTTTTGTCTCTCGACATTACAATACCACAATAAAAAGAAATATTTTTCACATCACAAGGTGAATTCATACTAGCTCAAATAAACAATTTTTGGTAAGTAGTTGAAACAATTTATAGATAGAATGAGGCCAACAGTCACCTAGTATTTTTCCAATGTATGTTTGAGCTTAGCAGTTCATCTCAGTGGATACTCAACAGTTTGAGGACACTAGGATGCAGCGTTGAGTTTCTCCAATTGGTCCATGAACCAGGGCCGACCCGTTCCACGCTTCGTGAGAATGTCACAACCATTCTCCGTTACCAGCAGAGTTTGTTCAAACTATAAAAAAAGCAAGTTGTTTATTTAAAACATATGTTATAGAATATGTCAAGTGGGTGTCCATTGTGGGCGACACTAAAACTACATTTTTATATAACTTAAGTGGCAGACAATAACACAGTCCACCTGATGCAAAGTGTTTATCATGGCATTTCTTGTGCAACACCAGGGGAGGCACACCCGTGCAGCCGACGCTGTAAGAACAAAGTTTCTGTGCCATGTGTGTAAAGGAAAAAGCAGAACAAGGCTTTGGTCTTCCCACTGACTGAAAGTACAAAAACTTTCCAGTGAGCTCTGGCTACCTTACACACCGCCGGGAACACAACACGAGGTTATTATGGCCACGGTATTCTGTGGGTTGGAGGTACTTTCGCAGTCTGACTGCTTATTTTGAATAGGAACGACAATTGGATTTTGAAAAAAGAACAAACATTTGTCAATGTTGCAAGGTAACTACTTGGTCCCATAATTCAATGTCTTGGTCTGATCATGCTGTTATAATAAGAACAGCAAAAAAAGTTTAACACAATACATTTAGTTGCCGCTGCGCTGAGGGGGTGGGGGGGGGGGGAGGTTGAAGGGTTACATGGCGGGAATAATACGTCGTTACATGTGAAATTGCCGGTTTTTTTTTCGAAGAAATTGGTGGATTTGGTTAGGTATTTTCAAAAAGTAGAAGAAATACGGGGCGGGAATGGCAGGCAGCGGAAGCGAAGGAGGCAATTAGAGCGTCGGAGGGTCGCAGAATGACCTCCGCCCCCGGCCGGGTAGAGCCGCCTGTCACCTTAGAAGTGGCAGAGGCGCGCCCAAACCTGGAAATAGTTGGGAACTTCGCGGACCCGAGGGCCACATCGAGAGAGATGGCCGTGGGTCCGCTGGGGTGTGTCGATATGCCTGCCAACCTCGCATCTGACAACCAACAACGACCCATAGACGGCGTGCGTTTTAGTCGGTTCGAGTCCGATAAAACCTCCACCACCGTTTCCGGTCGCCTTATCCGTGGATCGTAGCAAGTGGAAACATGAAGTCTCTTTAGCCCATTAAGAAAGAGTTGTGAGAGCAACTTTCTGTATGTATTTAATTACCTGCGCAGATCTAAGCCCATCAGCAGTGACAGCTGTCCAGTGGTCCGGCCACTGTTCGTCACGCCAGCCTCCTTCGTTTATCATCGGCTCGATCGTGAAGCAATGGCCGGGCTTCATCACGCCCACTGCTTTGTTTTCTGAAAGATATTTAATTGTGTGTTAGTCGTTATATTGTATGAATTGGATACACATTAGCAAAGTGTCACCGAAATAAAGGAATGTCAATGTGTGAAAGTAAATTTCATTTCCAAAATATATCATTCACAAAATGTCTCATCTGGAAAATATCTCATCCACAAAATCTCCCATTTTGTAAAGGTCCCATTTTCTAATTAGTCCTAATAAAGACAGTATGACAAGAAAAAAAGAGGTATGACAAGAAAATAGAGGTATGACAAGAAAAAAAAGGTATGACAAGAAAATAGAGGTATGACAAGAAAATAAGAGGCATGACAAGAAAATAGAGGTATGACAAGAAAAAAGAGGTATGACAAGAAAAAAGAGGTATGACAAGAAAAAAGAGGTATGACAAGAAAAAAGAGGTATGACAAGAAAAAAGAGGTATGACAAGAAAAAAGAGGTATGACAAGAAAAAAGAGGTATGACAAGTAAAACGGCTCCATCATCCGAGCACTAATCCTGGTTGCATCTAAGCTTACAATGAAGCCCAGGGTCATATCTTGTACTCCCACCTTTGCACTTTGGTTTATGGAGCATTTAGGAGCCTGAAACTCTTCAATCAATTAGTAACTGTACTGGTTTGCACAAGTCCCAACCCAAAAACATTATAAGTGTGTTTTAATTTGAAATTTGTATTGTAAGGCACTTAGTATGTACCAAGCATTATTTTAACCTAAGTGCTAAGAGTAATAAACAAGTATAAACTCACTCGCATAATGTGGCACATTAGGCGTAGTATGGAACAGCCTGTGTATTCCGTGACCACAATAAGACCGCACAACACTGAATCCGTTAGCCTGCGCGTGCTTCTGTATAACATTGCCTATTTCTCTGTACTTCTCTCCAGGCTTCACTATCTCTATAGCCTTCTGTAAGCACTCATGAGTTACTTGCACCAACTTGCGTGTACTTTCTGGTACGTTGCCGACAAAGAAGGTCTCATTCAGGTCACCGTGGAACTCTCTGTGATAGACTGTGACATCCACATTGCATATGTCTCCATCCTTGAACAATACAGAAATATTATTAGCAATAAAGTCGCTAATCATTAGTTTTCAATTTGGAATCGTTTTTTAATCATGAAGTCGAAAGTCAAAAATCATTTATTCTGCCTAGATCATTAAATCAGCACTTACAAAATGTCAATACAAAAAGAAATATGAAATAGTAGTTTAGCAATTAGACTGAATTATTATTGTACTCAGTCTGAATACAAAAATTCACTTGAGTAGCATAGTTGAGCGATCAGCTGATTTCCAAGCTTAATTATCATCTATTTATTCTTGGATTTTATAATAACCTTTCCTTTCTGCCACAATTTACATTCAACTAACATACTTTAATTTTAGCCACAAATTTAATTTCTTAAAATAGGTCACAAAGTCCTTACTAATATTATAAATGCGAAAGTAATTCGGTCTGTCTGTTACGCTTTCACAACTAAACCACTGAACCAATTACAATGAAATTTGGTATAGGGGTAGATAGATGTTGGGAAAGTAAATAGGCTATGTTTTGTCGCATTAACCGACATCCACACCGGCTGCAACTCCTAGTACCCAATAAATTAACATATTTTAAAAGATTCATTAAGGTCAGACAGTTGAAATTAAGGTATTGAAGCTAGGACAAAACAAGTTTTATTGCAAGTAAACTGGTAGATTCAACAAACACAGTAAGTGCTGGATATCCATCAAAAAAAAGTAGAAAATTAAATAACAATAATAATAATATTCCATGACATTCTACACAACGCTATCTAGACCCATGGTAAGCATAGCTTAACTAGCTTGTGTTATGGGATCTAGAATGCGGATAAACATACTTAGATACTTTTCTTTGCAAATACATACATAATATATTATACATAGAAACACCCAGACCAATGCAAATATACATATTCATGCATACAAAAATTTGCACTGAGCGGGAATCGAACCCGCGCCCCCTGCATAGCAGTCGAATGCACTTCAGCGACGCCATGGAGGTCGTGAATATTGTTGTCATTCGTACCACTGCAGAAATGCGTTGTAACGGCTGCGCCATTATTGTGGCTGCAATATTTTTTCTAGTTGCTTTGTATAATCTGTGTTTGCATGCCAACTTTATGACGAAATGTGCTTGATTACTATATTTTTCATTTCCATCTTTTGTTGTACCACATTACAAGCAAATAAATAAATGAATTATGAATTAAAAGGAGTTTAAAGCAAAAATCCTACTAAAGTCATACAAGCATTGTACACAATCTTTTTATATTGTGTATAATGATTTGTTATCAATAGAAGTAGTTATCAATGTAAATAATATGTTATCTGTAATGAGGCAATTATGTTACTGATTGATGTTAATGTTTATGTATAGGTATTGCAACAACAGCCTTTGTTTTAGAATTTCAACATAATATTAATAATAATAGTAACCGGGTAGTCCACAACTGGAATAGACTACCCGAAGATGTTGTGACTGCCACTTCAGTGAACAACTTTAAAAACAGACTGGATCACTGATTGCTAACAAATAAACTTCACAACTCTGGGATCAATTGAGTGTAGTGACTAAAATGAACTGTTCTTCAACATGTGTGAACCGTGACATAGACATATCAGCTCAAAGCTGCTCGTCTATAATCAATAATAATAATAATATAACTGCTTATGTAATTAGCGGACCCTTTACAGAAAATTGCTTTTACATATTTATAGCCAATGTCTTGTACCAAGTTCTAGTGTAAGTCATACTGAATAGGTTCAGTAGTACAGTTATAAAAGGGTAACAGTCATACAAACAGAACGTCATACAGACTGTTCCTTCCTTTTTGACAGCCTCTGTGGCATAGCAATTGTGAACGCGGTAGTAACACAGGAGGCACGATTTCGATCCCTGCGCAGTGCACATATATGTATGCATGAATATCGTTATTTGCATTGGTCTTTTTTTTTATACCACTTAGTTGGCAGACAAGCACACGGCCCACCTGATGGGAAGCGGTTACCGTGGCCTATGGACGTATGCAACACCAGGGGTGTCACACTCGCGCTGCCGACCATGAAGAAACCTTCTGATGCCCCTCTTGTAGGCGCTTGAGAAAACCGCAGTAGGGAGTCTTGACATGCCTCGGAGCTCTATGGCAGTCGTTACAGGTAGTTGGAGCACTAAAAATTCCTACAACTGTTCTAGCTACAATGTCTCGATATCGCCTTTGGGTTGTGGAGGTCAGATGACAGTCGCTTCATGGAAAATATTGAAGTTCAGCCAAATCCACAGACTGGCAAAGCGGGTCCCAGACACCCGAGGTGAAAGCTTCAGATGCGACTGGGATTAACTATAAGATGAAGAAGACAAGAGTTCCTTCCTTTGAAATTTATAATAATAGCATGTTTATGCAAAATTTTAACGAGATGGTAGCAGCAGTCTAGAAGTAAAAAGGTAACATAAGCAGACAAAATTAGTCCTGTATTTAAAACAATATGAGTATTCAGTATGCAATGATGAGATGGATTAACTTAGAACTTACCTGTAGAGGACGCAAATCAGGTATTCCATGACAGATAACTTCGTTAACTGAAGTGCAGCAGCTGTTAGGGAAATTGTGATAGTTGAGTGGGCTCGGGTAACATTCGCGTTCAATACAAGCTTCATGTACAACACGATCAATTTCATCTGTAGTTACTCCCACATCACAGGCTCTGAAAATGACAAAAAATTTAATTATGTAGGTAATTAATGTATTTAAATAATCAATTTTTGTGCATGGGCGTAGATGTGGAGAGGGGAGGGGGAGGGGGAGGGGAGTGGAGGAGAGGGGGAGGGGGAACTAATCAAAGCATAATCAAAGTACAAACAGGCCCTACTGCACTAACTTTTGAATAAACCACTGGCAAAATGATTTAAATAATTATTTTGACAGCCTCTGTGGCGTGGCGGTAGTGAATACGACTGCAACGCAGGAGGCGCGGGTTCGATCCCCGCTCAGTGCAAATATTTGTATGCATGAATATGGGTATTTGCATTGTCTGGGTGTTTCTATGTTTAATATGTACGTATTTACAAAAAAAAAAATTAAGTATGTTTATCCGCATTCTAGATTCCATAACACGAGCTAGTTAAACTATGCTTATCATGGGTCTAGATAGCGTTGTGTAGAATGTTGTAGAAAATTTATATATTTATTAAATCATTTTGCCACTGGTTTGGTTCAGGACTTTATGCAATTAAATTATGGAAGTTACTATTTCTGCCGACGTTTCGGATGCGTTGCAGCACCAGTGCTCACGACATGACTAGCTTGTGAGCGTCGAGACCTGTGCGCCTACCCACCATCGCAATTATTATGAACAGGCTGGAGACATACCACACTCACTATGTCAGTATTTACGGCACTGTTTTTTGGTTTTAGTTTAGTAATCACTGGATTCCATGTCCCGGATAGTTTGAATCCATCTTCCCACTATGAATTCACACCCCGATAGTTTATATATTTGTGTGTATATTATATATTTGTGACCTGATTATATATTTGTACATGCAAAAAGTCCCTTAGATACCACCACTGCTTTTGTAGATAGTATCCAAATATTTTGTAAACAGTCTTAAAACCAATTTCAGCATCACCAGTCACTATGTGACATACCTAATACTTGTATTATTTGATATACATGTCCATTCAAGGACCTACTCAATCACAAACACATTCAGTTGTTTAGGATGAGGTCGATGACATACAGGTAAACACAAAGATAAAGCAACAAAACAAGTCTAAACATGTAGCGTTGATCCATTTGGGAGCTTAAACAGAGGTCATTGACTTCTCACATCAGAACATAATGAAAGTGAGAGTAAATGGGAATTTTGAACTTAGAACGTTTTAAATACATAATTAGAATACCCACTGATTTATGTAAGTATCTTACTTGAATTAAATATTTTTGTATCCTGTGTAAGTACACTTTTTAAACATATTGTTTACTTACTTGGCAGCCTCATCCAAAACTTCCCTTCCAAGGCGACAAGCTACACGCATTCCTTCAATTTCTTCATCATCAAGCACCTTAATCTGTCCGGAACCTTTAGCGGCGTTCTCCGAAGCGGGAAATCCAGTCGGATGATCAGCGTAATCAGGGCGACCAATATTAGGCGGTACCGTGCGCTTTGGCCCCGCCGGGTACGGTCTCAACTTCCCAGTGAAATTGTAAGACGGCCAAGGATTGTATTCCACGTTCGACGCATCTGTAGTGTCACCCTCTAAAACAAAAATTCACATCGTATTTAAAACGTCTTGTAACCTAACACCGCAACATAACCTCCAACGCACTTACTCGCCAATGAGTGAATAATTTTATGTGTCTTCCACGATTTCTTAAAACAGTCTTGGTTACAGAAAAAAGAACCCTGTATGCCGAGTTTAATACACGTTGGACATTGTAGCTGAGCAATAGATTTGCAGCCGGGTGTTTCACACATTCCAATCACCGTCGCCGCCATTTTTTACTTATGTCACTATCAATCAAAATGACAGTCTAATTGTTACCAAAACATTCTAAATTCAAAAGTGTCATGTCACTGGCAAGGCAAGTCCGGCAATGGTAAAAAGCTGCGTTCGTAATTTTATAATATGTTGACTTGTATAGTTATTGTACTAAAAACATGTCGTATAAGTCTACTAGTAGGAGCAATAAAAATTACCATATATTGCCGATTCGTCTAAAGGTAAAATTATTTCAGTAACAGGTAACTCCAAGTCAACCATCATTGTGCTTCGCAAGATTCTGTAAAACGAGTTGCTATTACATTGAACTTGAAACTGGTTTCCTTATCATTGCTAATAGTAGATAACAGCTTACTTACAATAAACAAGTCAAAATTATTGTTACCTAAACACTTACTGAATGGTTTCCGAAGACCGTTAAGTATACCGTCTGGAAGGTCCCAGGAGCGAATTATTGCGTTTCTGGTTTGCACGTATAATAAATTAAACGCTACCACTACTTCACTGCTGTCCATTGCACAAATATACAAAAACAATATTTCTAAGTTGCACAAAGTATTATTATAATAACTTCTTCAAGTGATCACCGTCCTAATGGTAGGCACTTATCAACAGGAATTTAGATGTATTCACTGATAAAAATATTATAATTTATTTAGTAACGTAGTGTACCGCTGAACTTGACTACGTAGGTATATTACAGATTGACGTTTATTTGATTTTAAAACTGCATGTTCTATTTTTAATCGCGGTTTATTTTCCTCCAGCGTTCTCCAGCGAACCATTCGGCATCTTGCAATTTTTATTGACGTTCGGTGTGATTAAAGAGTTGTTTATAAAGAGGTTTCATCATTCTTCTATTTCAGTTCAATGAGATCACGTTGGAATCGTTAAAAAATGTTGTACAGCAGTACCAACAGGTGTTTTACTTATACATTGATGGTACAAAGCTTTCAATGCGGACCATACAGTTAGATATTTATTCCTAGGTAAATATCTAACAATAAAACTTAGGGTGCTCAGATAGAGAAGCTGGTTACCGGTATTGGCGAGCCGACGTTTTCGGTTCTTGTTTAACTTAGTAGGGTGTGTGTTATTAATTAAGCATGGTGGACAGTCTTGTTAAGTTTTGGTCTTTTTGAAATCTATAGGTACCTACTATGTACTTATATATTAATTTTATGGATTTAAAGAGTTTGTTTGGTTGGTTGGTTGGACGCGCTAACCTCAGTGCGAAAGCAGTAAGTTTTAAATGAAAAAATATTTTGTGTTGAATAGTTAGGTAGTTCATCGAGGAAGGTTATAGGCTAAATATTATTTTTATAGGAGGTAGGACACGACGGTATTTCCGTCCCAATTGAGCAGTCCAACTGGGGGAGTAGGTACATCCACCCTAGACAATACCACGGCTATAATAACCTCGTGTTGTTTCCCAGTGGTAAGTAGGATAGCCAGAGCTCACTGAAGAGTTTTTGTGCTGTCAGTGGGAATACCAAAAGCTTGTCCTGATTTTGTGTTCTGCACTGATGGCACATAAAATCTCTGTCCTTACAGGGTTGGCAGCACGTGCGTGTCTCCACTGGTGTTACACACGTTTATTGGTCACGGTAACCACTTTCCATCAGGTGAGCCATGTGCTTGTCTACTACCTAAGTTTTATAAAAAAACACTATAAACGGACAATTTAACATAAAACCTTTTTTCACTGTTCTTGTACTGAGACTATTTAAACACAAAAATATTTTTTCAATTATAACCTACTGTTCTTGTACTAAGACTGGCGCATTTAACCAAACAAACACACTGCAGTTGTATAATAATGATATTTATACTACTTAATATAGATTTTAGCAAGAAAGGAACACAAGCCAAAGGTACCTACCATAAACAAATATAAAAACTGTCCAACATACCTACAAACTCATTTACACACACGGTATAAAAAAAAAACATGGCAGACTCTACTCCGCGTACCCTATAGCCGGTTATTACCAGCTTAAACTTGCACCGCCTCGAAGCCGGCTGGCTGATACCAGCAACATGTTTCTTTATGTAAGCACCCTTAGAACTAATTATTTAACGAAAATTTCGTTACTTCCCGGCAGAGTAGAACTTGGGCCACCCCATCTCCACGCTGTGTCGTACAAGGCGACTAAACGATAGGGATGTTTAACATCAGACAGATATATACAGCCCAGACTCAGCCTCAGATGAATGGCTCGAGTCAACAATAGTGCCTGGAAAACGGCAATAGGCTCACCCCCTATTACGTGGGATCAAATAATAATAATAATAATAATAATAATTTATTTCTAAGAATATGGTACATTGAGATCTTTATGTTATTTCACTTGTTCAAACATATTCTACCATACCCTGGTGTAGAAATATTAAATTTTATAATAATAATATTTAAGATTTACAATAGTAATGTCAAATATGTCACTCATGCAATCAATTAATTATTTATTTCTATTACGTTTTACAATAATAATTTAAATTTTACGATAATAATATCAAATATATCACGCATGCAATCAATAATTATTTATTTTATTAGTCATTTATTTGTTTTACATCAGTCAAATGTCCTTAAAATTAAATTTGGTGGTTGGTAAACAATGATTGGTGAAGTGTGGGTGTTAATTCACCTCTGCCTAACCCTTCGGGAATAAAGACGTGATTATATGTATGTATCTATTAATTTATCACTTAGTAGGTACGCTAACTATTCAAATTGATTTAACGTTTCCCAGTTCGTCAGAGCGTTTCCTCTGCAAAGGACTGGACCCGGCTTCAAGTCCCATCTTGTACATTTACTTTTTCCAATTTAGGTATATCGGTTTATTTATATCTAGGACACGCCAATTTGACTTCACCTCGCCTGATGGTAAGCTAAAGGCAAAGTCTCAGGAAAGAGGGTCACCATAACATCCACTAAGTAATGTTACAATGGTGGCACTCAGCTTGGCGGCTTCATCACATGCTGTTTCACGCCCCGCTTAAGAAGAAAACACGTGAGCTGGTAATGAATTCCAGGTCTCGGTGGTGCGGCAAAGCAAAGAGTCTCCGAACCGCTTGGTTTTTGTTCGTATATTCTGCTCAGTGTGAGGGTGACATAAGCCCTAATAAGGCCGTAAAATGTGAGCTACCATTGTAACATTATTCTTGTCTGTACCTAGGAAGACCCTCATACCTGAGACTGCAAAGTTAGCTTACAATAAGGAGGTAAGTAGCTAAAGTTGAAGTTAAGTGAAGTGATATTTTGAGGTGACTATTATAAAAACATGTTTCTTTATTTCTACAATACCGGGTCCTTTGAGCGAATCTGATGACGCTGTCAAACTGAGTGCCACCATTGTACCTAACGTGCAACGTATCTGTAATGGTAACCCTCTTTCCGGAGACTCTGCTTACCATCAGGCGAGGTGAAGTCAAATTGGCATGCGCTGAATAAAAAATAAAATAAAAAAGTAACGAACTATATCCGAAGATCTTTTCTGCTTCGGGTTACTTATTCACGCTAATTATCTCGATTACTTTTTTTTATATAGAACATGTCAATTAGACTTCACCTTGCCTGATGGTAAGCTGAAGGCAAAGTCTCAGAAAAGAGGGCCACCAGCTTGACGGCCTCATCATATGCTTTTTCACGCCCCGCTTAAAGGACCCGGGACTGTAGCCTTTGCCTTACTGACTGCGGTACTGACAAAATCCACCTCAGCTTAGTGGTTAAGAAGTCAGCCTTACGATCGAGAGGTGCCGGGTTCAAATCCTGGCCATTACACTACCGACGTGAACCCACTCCTAATACAAGCATTTTAGCTTAGTTGGAGGAGAGGGAATATCAATATATACGGTTCTAAAATTCTTTAAAAAAAAAAAAGTAATGGAATGAGGTAATAAGTAAAAACTACCAGTAGGTAGGTGCTACCTGTAGATTGTACATAAGTAGGTACCTGCCTATGATATAGGCAAGTAAATACCTAATGTTTGCCATAATACGATAAACGTAATAAATTAATTATCTAAAACAGAGGTAGGTAGGCAAACTTTATTCAGGGGGGCTAGAAAGTGTAAGAAATGGTGACCCTCTTTTCTGAGACTTTGCCTTCAGCTTACCATCAGGCAAGGCTAAGTCTAATTGACGTGTTCTGTATTAAAATTATAAAACAAAATAAAAATAGTGGGGATGGCGCGGGGCGATGCGCCGAACAGGGAGACCTGTAGAAACGGTGGTGCCGCTGGCCGCCCGCGGTATAGTACAGGGGCCCAACTGGGGTTAACCACCTTGGGAGGCTGCCTCACCAGGCCGCGCATAATCCCGATATGGTTCGTCGTGCCGGTTGGTGACCGGATTTGGGAGCCCGGCGACCATACTCGGGGGGGTACGGGGGCCCTTCCGTTCGGCGCGTCGGCTCTCGCCATGCCTCACATTCATAGATAAAACCAATATCCCGCGCTTTGTCACACGGTGCTGCGGCGGCAATCACTTCTTTTTTCACGCCTTCTCCCACCCAAACTCATGGCAGCGCAATTCACAGAAAAAGGCAACACAGCGGCTCGTCACACTCCCAAAAGCTTGCTATTTGAGGTGGAGTCCACAAACATCTGTGGGCTCCATGCAAACCTCAACGCCGTCCACCAACACCTAGAGACGGCGAAACCTGCCATGTTTTTTCTAACGGAGACGCAAATACACCGCCCTGACGACACGACCTACTTGCTCTACCCTGGCTATGTTCTTGAGGAAAGTTTTCGTGCAAAAGCCGGGGTGTGCGTGTTTGTTAGGGCGGATGTTTGCTGTCGCCGTTTGCGCTGCCTAGAGGACCCATCCTTCTCCGTCCTTTGGGTACACGTAGACCATGGCCCTACGAGTCAGATCTATGTGTGCCTCTACCGTTCCCATACAGGAGATGCTGAGACAACTCGACTCTTTGAATATCTGAGTCAGGCGGCAGATGATGCGCAGGAGCGATTTCCGAATGCCGAAATGGTATTTTTGGGGGATTTTAACGCCCACCACGAGATCTGGTTGGGCTCCTCCAAAACAGACCATGCGGGAAGAGCCGCCCACGCATTTGCTCTGGCGCACGGCCTGACCCAATTGGTGCACGAGGTCACTAGGATACCAAGAAGGTCGGGCCAAGCACCTTCTCTGCTAGACCTTCTGCTGACGAGTGATCCGGACCGGTACAGTGTATCGGTGCGAGCCGCGTTAGGCAACTCTGACCACTGCCTGGTCTGTTCCACGGTGCCTATTATGGCGCCTCCACGACCAGTGCGGGGGAAGCGGCGTCTCTGGCACTACTCGTCAGCGGACTGGGATGGACTTCGTGACTATTTTGCGTCCATCCCGTGGGTTGAGCGCTGCTTTGAAGGTAAGAACCCATCGGATTGTGCTACTGCTGTCGCCGGTGAGATCGGTCTGGGTATGGAATACTATATCTCATACACCGATGTCACCGGTGACCGCGGGGTGCGCCCTTGGTTCGGGCGCGAGTGCGCGGAAGCTGTTGAACAAAAACAGTCTGCGTACCGCGCTTGGGTAAGGGCGCGCGCCACGCGCCATCCCAATCTGGGCCACTTCAAGGCGGCGTACAACAGAGCCACAAAGGTCTGTAGAAGGGCCTATGTCAGAGCGGATGCCCTGCGCATAGCGCGGCTTGGTCAAGAGCTAGTGATGCATCCCACGGGAAGCCGTGGCTACTGGCGACTGGCTAAAGCCGTGCAAGCCAACTTCTGTCAGCCTTCGCTGCCTCCGCTGCGTAACCCTGATGGATCCCTGGCCCATGAGCCGCAAGAGAAGGCAAATCTGCTGGCTAATCTCTTTGCGGCCAACTCCCGAATCGATGATTGTGGTACCCAGCCACCAACACTACCCGACAGTGACCACGCGATGCCTGATATCCATATCAGGCAAAGCGATGTCCGTGCAGTGCTGCAATCACTCGATGTCCGGAAAGCCAGTGGTCCGGATGGTATTCCAGCGGTAGTTTTGAAAAAATGTGCAGCGGAGTTGTCTCCAATGCTTACGCGCCTGTACCGGCTATCCTACAGTTCGGGTACAGTGCCTTTGCCTTGGAAAGAGGCGAATGTTCAGCCGATTCCCAAGAAGGGGGATCGCTCGGAGCCAGCCAACTATCGACCCATAGCCGTCACCTCAGTGCTGTGCAAAGTGTTCGAGCACATAATTAACAAACAGCTCATGCGGCACCTAGAGGATCACTCCTTAATTAATGACCGGCAATATGGCTTCAGACCGAAACGGTCAACGGGTGATCTTCTAGCATACGTTACCCATCTTTGGGGTGAGGCTATGGACAAGCACGGCGAGTCACTGGCAATTAGTCTTGACATCGCCAAAGCTTTCGATAGAGTCTGGCACAAATCGCTTCTTTCTAAGCTACCTGCCTTTGGTCTGCCTTCTAGGCTGTGCAACTGGGTTGCTAGCTTCCTGCAGGGGCGCCGTATTCGCGTCCTTTGTGACGGACGAGCTTCGGAGTTTCTGCAGGTTAATGCTGGCGTGCCCCAGGGGTCCGTCTTATCACCCACTCTCTTTCTTCTGCATATCAACGACATGCTGTCTACCGGCAATGTTCATTGTTATGCAGACGATAGCACTTTACATGGGAGTTATCATGGACATCCAGCGGCCAAGCAGTCAGATATCGCGGAGAAAAGGCAGATTCTTGTCACTGAGCTTGACGGGGTCCTGAATCACATTTCTCAATGGGGCTCTGAGAACCTGGTTGAGTTCAATGCCAAGAAGACGCAGGCATGTGCGTTTACAGCAAAAGTATCTTCTTTCCTTCCCCTCCCCACTCTTCAGAGCACGCCACTGCCGCTGCAGGACAATCTCAATATCCTAGGTATGGATGTTCGCTGCAACCTGAATAACAAAAACTACATCGAAAGCATCATCAAAACAGCCTCACGAAAACTCGGAGTCCTGAACAGAGTGAGACGATTTTTCACGCCGGAGCAGCGGTGTCTTCTATACAAGACACAAATTCGCTCCTGTGTGGAGTACTGCTCGCATCTCTGGGACGGTTCAGCAAAGTACTTACTAGATGCTCTCGACAGGTTGCAGCGACGTGCGATCCGCATCATTGGGAATCCCGAGATCACGAACACCCTAGAACCTTTACAGCTGCGTAGAGATGTTGCGTCCATGGCTGTATTTTACCGTCTGTACCATGGGGAGTGTTCTGATGAGCTCTTCCAATTAGTCCCACCCTCCCCTTTCCTACACAGGACAACGCGTGCAGGTCTTAGATGTCATCCGCACACGGTGCAAAACATCCGATCAAGAACCAAGCGGTTCGGAGACTCTTTCCTCTGTCGCACCATTAAGGCCTGGAATTCATTACCAGCTCACGTGTTTCCTTCTTCCTACAGTCCCGGGTCCTTTAAGCGGGGCGTGAAAAAGCATATGATAAGGCCGTCAAGCTGAGTGTCACCATTGTCACACGGTATGTGTAAGTAATGGTGACCCTCTTTTCTGGGATTTTGCCTTCAGCTTACCATCAGGCAAGGCGAGGTCCAATTGACGTGTCCTATATAAAAAAAAAAAAAAAAAAAAAAAAAAAAAAAAAAAAAAGAAATTTTAGAGGAGGGTCCGAATTTATATACCTACTGGGATGCACACAACGGCGGGGTGTTAAGAGTTTGTTGTGGTGTTCGAGCCAATCGACTGCGGGACTACTACAATAAAATTATCGCGGGCCATATAATATTTATGTCTAAGGACCATCGGCAAGCCGGAATAAATATTCCGATTCCATTTGACATTTATTTTTTAATTTTTATATTTTTTATTAATGAATTATGCATCATGTTATATCTGTTCTGACATTACTTTATTGTAATTTGATTTAATTTATGATATTGAAGTACCAGATTCCAGATAGACATGTAAACAGCAAACTACATTTATTTTACGTAATCTGGTTAATCTTGGTCATTTAGTGTTTCATGCTTGCTTTTGTTGTTTAGTTTTTATAAGAAGTTGAAACACAATGTAAAAATTGTTTATGAATAAATAAAATAAATAAATAAAATGCTTGCGCGGGCCGGAGCTGGCCCGCACGTCGTACTTTGCCCATCACTGTTCTAAAACACGATAATTTTTCTCTATAAAATACAAAAAAATACATACGTGCCCACAGTTCACACCACCATTTTTTTATTCTCTGCGCTGATTTATATCGGTAGAGCATCATCGTGCCTTTGGTATGATAGTTACTGTTATGATGTAATAAGGAAAGGTATAATTTGAAAATCATAACAATATTTACGAAAATGTTCAGGCGATTATATATTGCACGCGATTATTAAGGTTGGTTTCTACTATGACGGAGTAGATATTAGTTTATGAAGTAGACAGTGGATGCGGATTTGAGAGGTGCAAGTCAAGGATGCTTTATAAATTGCTAACATAAAGTCACTCTTACATTGGACCAACGTTGGGCCAGAATATTTTGCCAAGTGGACCATTGAGTAGACGCCAACTACTTACATACCGCCAAGTAGAGCTGCACACTTTGGGCCAACATGCTGTGTACAGTGGCCTTTAGACAAGTGGCAATTCGTTGGCCCGCGTGCCCTATTGTAGAATAGAATGACGAATGTATAGGATGGATTTGACGTTTAGGACTGTCATAATCATCAAATCCCATACATTCGTAGAGGGGCAGGTAGAGTGCCGACCGGGGTGCAGGGGATATGTCAGATAATCTCACTAACGGCAATCTGCGGCCCACACAAGTCCGATATATCCTCCCCCACCAGCCTCGGTGATGGGGTTATCCGTGGGGATATTGCGCACATTAAAAAAAAGGGGGGGGGGGGCAGGTAGAGTGTTGGTAGGTAAAGTCAGTCGCTTAAAATTAATTAAGTACCATGGGTCAATTAAGATGGTAATATTTTTGAATAGGTCCACTCGGGATTCGAACTCGCGATCTTTCTCTTACAGTGGGAATGCTCTGACCGTTGAGCTACCGAACCTCGCCTGAAGCCAGCCATCCTAATCTTCCTGTATATCCGTCTCGCAGCGAATATTGACTTGCGTCTTGAATAGTTAGCATACTAAATGCTTTCAAATTTTATTCAACAATCTTAAATGTCCAATGTTAAGGGTCTTGGATGCGACCAGGCCCTTGATACTTTTTTTTTTATACAACTTATCTGGCAGGCAAGCACACGGCCCACCTGATGAAAAGTGGTTACCATGAGCTATGAACGTGTGTAACACCAGTGGAGTCACATCCGTGCTGCCGACCCTGCAAGAACAGAGATTTTGTGCCGTCAGTGTAGAGGACAAAGAAGGACAAGCCTATGGTCATCCCACTGACAGCACAATAACTCTCCAGTGAGCTCTGGCTACCCTACTCACCGCCGGGAACACAACATGAAGTTATTATAACCGCGGTATTCTGTAGGGCGGAGGTACTTCCCCAGTTGGACTGCTCAATTGGGCGGAAATACCGCCGTGTCCTACCTCCTCAATACTACTAAAGCAAAACCAGTTTCATACCACAGACACTGCAAAAACGGCAGTAAATTTTAGACTTTATTTCTATAAGACTAAAGTGCAGTATTAAATGAAAAGAGTTTCAGTACACTGTTTCATTCACTCTGCAAAAAGCTTTTTAATATTAAACTTTAACAGCATTGCTTTAAGGTCTAAAATTAAATGGATTTTTTAACAGTAGCAGGAGTATGTGGTTTTGCTTTAGCAAAATCGAGTACGCAGAGAGAATGATGATGAGTCTCTTCAAATTAATGCTTTTAAACTAGGTATGCTTAGCTACTACTTTCCATCAGGTGGGTCGTAAGTTTGTCTGCCACCTAAATGGTATAAAAAAGCCCGTCAAGTGCGAGTTAGACCCGTGCTCCGAGGGTTCCGCACGAAATTTGATACAGGAATGAACTTATTATAATATAAACTGCAATATATTTTGATTGCTTTGACTTAGAATTTTGATTTTGGTACTGTTTTAAGACGTTACAGACCTGAGCATGTAGTATAAATATAATTTTAACTTGATACATCCACGCAAAGGTAGGTACATTTAGACCACGTACTAATTTGGAACTCATATGCATTTTTTTAAGATACGTGTCTTGCACTAGTTCCATAATTAGAACATTATTTTTTTAGCAGGAACTTTTTTAAATATAATGTATGTTGCTATTACAAAAAAAAAATATCATTAGAAATACTTATCATAGCGTTTCATTATCAGCAAACGCCGAGTTAAAATTAATTTGCGTAACGAGGTCATTACTATTCGTCACGTGAAATACGTCTGAGCTAGAAGACAATAGATTTTAAATAGAATAATATTGAGGTGGAAACTCAACAGCGACCGGGTAAATCGCTAGGAGAATTATTATTCCTCTGAGTGATAAGTCTGAAGGCTAATTCCCCTTATAACATCTGTTCAAAATTCAGTATCGATCTAACTTCAAATCTCCCAAATTAATATCAAAAACGGTATTCTCGTAACACAATTTTAAAAAACGAACATTGAATGAGATTAGATTAAGACTGAATATTGAACATAGTTTAATTCACGAGAACTGCCCGGCCTTCAGTGCCTCAATTCTGCTATAGCAAAATACACGACATAGTTTTTTTTTTTTTTTTTACGTGCGCGAAATCTCCATGGATACCTCCCCACCGGAGCCGGTGGGAGAGGTTATGTCGGACTCGAACCGACTAAAACGCACGCCGCCTGTGGGTCGTTTTGGTTGCCGAAGGTGAGGTTGACAGGCATATCCCTCGCACCCCGGCCGACCCAGGGCCATCTCTCACGATCTGGCCCTCTCCTCGGGTGTGTGGGGACTACAGAGTCCCCAACTCGTTCCCGGCAAACGGGGAGGCGCGCCACGCGCGCCGCCGCCGCGGCCTGCTTCTGCCAGGGTGACAGGCGGCTCCACCTGTCACCCCCAGGCCGGCGCTCAATACACGACATAGTAACACGACATGCTAACGGACACTGCTAAAAATCCATTTAATTTTCGACGTAAATCAATGTCGTTAAAGTCCAAATTTAAAAGGCTTTTCACAAAGTGAATGATGTAGTGTAACGTAACTCTTTTTATTTAATTTTGGACTTTAAGAGTATAGAAATAACGTCTTAAATTGAATGCCATTTTTGTAATATTTATGGTATGACAGTGGTTTTACTTTACAATACATAATTTCGAATACAAAACATGCACTTTGGAGCTTGGAGTACGCTCTCGTTCCGAGGAATAAAAGATAAGTCTTCTTGCCGTACTTATTTTTTTTACGGGAAGTACTACTGTCTTTCAAACTATTGTCACATCCGCGAGGTAAACCTGCATTAGAGCGTCGTCCATCAACCAGCATCTGCCAGTCGATGCATCTGTTCAATTTCAGGTGAAACTAATTTGATCTCATATGATTGTGAAAATGCTTCAGTCGCCCTTGTAATTATAATACAATAAAATTTTCCATAAAACACGTTCGATTTAAAATCTAATAAACGTCACACTGCAAAGCGCGGGAAACGTGGGCCTTACCTACTTATAACTTCAACAGATTTTTTTTTTGAACTTAGAACAACACCGATACCGACGCGTTGGGATGACACAATTCAAATAAATTAATTATTTTCGCGGTTATATATTTTTTTAAACTGAAACTACAAACGACCGTCTGCCGAGAATCCGTACTAAAACTGTGTGTATTGGAAAAGTGGTATTTTACTACAGCGTACAAAACTAATTCGTCGCATTTCCGAACTGAATAATTTATTATGCTTGTATTATTGAAAGAATGAAGAATGAATTATTCATGATTACTGGTTTTATTATTTGTTTTGAGAACAATTATGCAAATGGCTGTAGTTATGACAATAGGTTTAATATTTCCACAATAGAACTAACGTCATAAATGCATATTAAAAATATATATCTACAAGCAATCGTTTTTTTATACAACTTTGGTGGCAGACACGCTCACGGGCCACCTGATGGAAAGTGGTTACCGTGGCCTATGGACGTGTGTAACACCAGAGGAGTCGCACTGCCGACCCTGTAAGTACAGAGTTTCTGGACCGTCAATGTAGAAGACAAAGCAGGACAAGCCTTTAGTCTTCCCACTGACAGTACCAACTCTCCAGTGAGCTGTGACTACCCTACTCACTGCAGGGAACACAACACGAAGTTGTTATGACCGCGGTATTCTGACGGAGGTATTTCCCCAGTCGGACTGCTCAATTGGACTTCTACAAAAATTTACTTTACTTTATTTCGACTGATACGATATATACAGATACGGAATACTAAAAATATAATATACCTTTTTGTTTCTGATCGAATTGTAATCGTAAGTTTTAAAAACGTAGCGTTGCAGAATTGGGCGCCTGTTATGTGAGTATATTCGAAATACCTATTCATTTAATTTTGTCTAAACTTTTGCTGAAAGTCAACTTATTATGAATTTTGAAGGCAGTCTCTAATTTGATATTCGTAGAAATCTCAACTCAAGCTTTATAACTAGATGTTTACCGTTGTTAATGTCTAACAAATGGAGAATTTATTGTTCTATAACAGTTTTGATTGGCGCTTCATAAATTAGATTACCCATTATTATTAAATAAAGAGAGAGAATACTTTCACTCCGAGCTACCACGAGACAGAGACGTCGACAGAGGACAGAGGCCAGCACACGCAGACGGGATGTCGTCTGTGTTTTCAGCCATGAGTCCTCTCTCCTGTCGCAGTGAAGGCAATCTGAGGTTGGATTCTTCCTGATCCGAAATAAAACTAAACTAAACTAAATGGTGGTCACTGAAACATTTTTTTGCAGAGAATACCTGCGTCAGCCAAGAAAACACACACACAGAAGCGAATGGAACAGAAATCAGCTTTCCTCGAAAGTGAAGCTGTACAGGCCATTGAATTATATAATTCTTAAGCTGGCCATGTAAATAAACACTATTTTCTATACAAATCGCGAGGATTACAATACAAAAGTACTCAACAATAATCTGGGGATTTACAATATTTATTGTCCTTTTCTTTTGTTAATCCCTGGACGTTTTTGGGGATACTAAAGGGATTCGCAGTGCGTTGCCCGTTCGAGTTCGTTATTTGTAGGGATTAACTTAAATGCATGAAGGTTGAAGGGCGTAGGGTTTCAAATAAAGCGATTGTTTAGTTTTCCTGACTTTTTATTCGAATAAAAATTTTAATGGTTTTGTTATTTATAGTTGAGAAAAAAGCAAGCTCGAATTAAGATGTTTATTTATTTATACATGTGTTATTTTGAGAAACAAAGATATTACAAAAGATCTTAACAATATATATCAATGCACTATGTCCTACCATATAACATGGTGTACAAATTAAATTTAAAATATGTTGTGCTTAAGAGCTTAGATTTATAGAATATGGTTAGTAGGTACCATAGCGTGGTTAATCGACATAAGTAGAATATGGTTATTGTTTAAGTAATTTTAGTGTGATATTTTTGTTAAGTGATAAAGCTCTTTTTTCAATTTCAACATGGTCTAACGTGTACTAAATATCAGGTCAAATAAGGCAATTTTTAGTAGATTTAATTTTTGGATACGACGTACATAAAATGAGGTCTTAGGAAGAATTTTGTGCAAGGGTCCAAACTTGGAGGTCCTACGAGAACGTAGCCATATCTACAGCCTACAACAAACTTGCAGCTAGCCAGACCCGACGAGCAGTACATCTACTTTTACATGATATGACCGGTTTTACATAAAAACGTCTGTTTTTGCGGCTTGCCGAATTCGGCTTGTATTTTAGCGGTAGCCGGAGTGGATTTACTTTTGGTTCTACCTCAATTTTTATACTCTTACCTACTTTGCGCTCACCACCAGTAGTTGTAGACATTTGTAGATCGCTTTCGCTTCCGCTCATGCCGTAAGCAATCACCATAAGCTTAAGTTACACGTTCTGCAAAAAAAGTAAAAACCTAGCTAAATAATTTGCTTTTCCTTAGTTCGCGTTTTACTTTAGTGTCTAATTGACAGACAGAGTAAGATCTAAGCTTAGTGATATTTCTTTCGGAGCGTTTGTTTGGGAAATTGTTTTTGAAATGAGCGATTAAATAGCAGGGATAGGCTTTTTAAACTATCATGATCATTCACATCAGTAGTAAAATACTTAGGATATTTACCATGTTGCATTGTTTCGAGTTTCCGATATTTTTCCTTGCATTGTTCCTCCGTGATCATGGTGCTTGCAACAGCGCCGAAATATCGGAAATATCAAACAATGCTACATGGTAAATATCCCGATTATTTTGATACTAAAGGGATAGATAGGATTATTCAACCCGATAAGTATCATTTCGTAAACATATAGTATACTGGCCTATGATATGTCACGGTAAGCCTTTGTCATGTGTACGGAGACAGTGGTTATACACTGTGAACATGATTGGCCATCGAAGCGCGCTTGTTGCTTTTGGACACTACAAAGGAATTGTAATATGGAACATATTGAAGTTTAATCGCAGTTAGTCTGGAAAAAGTCGAGACAAAATCTATGCAAGTGGGGAGGACGAAATCTGGGCTTAACCGCATGTGACTGTGGTGCCCCCGTGCAGTCTATGGCGCACTTGGTCTCGTGCCGCTTGTATCGTGCCTCCTGCACTAAATACGACTTGAATGAAGCCAATCAATGAACAGTGGATTATTAACACGAGAAGAAGAAGAGTCTGGATAATACGGATCCCCGACTTCGATGTGAAAGGATCGGATACGACTGGGATTAACGCTTGGATGGGGATGAAAGAAATTGAGGCCTAGCAATGAACTATGCACGATAGTGCGAACACCTAAGCGATATAGCCTATAGTTACGTATAACAGAGCATGACGCATCACTAGCCACAGTGTACTAAGGGCAGAACATATATATTGACTATAGGAAGCAGAATGTCGATTATTATTTATTTATTTATAAGGATGGACCTACCATGTACATCTTATAAACTAATCAAAGAATCAAAGAATCAATTTCATTTATTCAGTTTAGGCACACAAAGAGCACATATGAATGTCAAAATTTTACAATTAGGTATATCAAGAAATAATATAAAAATATTAAATAATGTAAAAATAAGCCATTAGAAAATGATTCTTTCGCTGGTTCGGTAGGTTAGTTCTACTGAGAAGATACCAGCAAGAAACTCAGCGAACCATATTAGAACTAGATTATTAATACATTGTCCCGCAAAATTGAACAGACGGTTTGATTGTGGGATCAGGAAAAACATTAAAGTATATCCATATCTATCACAGCATTTATGGTTTCGATTATTTACGTTATATAAATTATGGCAGTGAGTCGATTAGGTGTTTTCTTAATTTAAATTTAAACAGGTTTTTTCTACTATCAGTCCTTATTTCTACAGGTAAACTATTTAAAAGGAATTCTTTTATTCAACGTATCACCATACATATTATTAACCCTAGGTACTACAAATTTTCCCGCTGTCGTTGCTCGTGTGTTGTATCCGTTATCTAAAAACAGGTCCGCGCTGTATCATGCTCTTGACTGCCATGGTTGTTGGTTGCAAGTAGGTATTTGTGTTTTACACTGACTGGTAATATTTTACACAATTTGAACAACTTAAAGTATCTACATACATACATACAATCACGCCTTTATCCCCGAGGCGTTAGGCAGTGGCGAATTAACACCCACATTTCACCAATGATTGAATTCGATCCCACGTAATAGGGGGTGAGCCTATTGCCGTCTTCCGGGCACTATTGTTGACTTAAGTCATGCATCTGAGGCTTAGTCCAGGCTGTACATATTGATGTTAAACAGCCCTATCAATCAGTCGCCTTGTATGACATCGCATGGGAAGAGATGGGGAGAGACAACTTATGTAAAGTAATCGTTTCTATACCTGTTTTTAATTATTTTATCTACTAATAATTTAATTAATCTCAATATTTATTACAGTTTTGTTAATAGTGCCGAAAGCTGGGCAATTTACCTCCCCACTTAGGCCAGTATACATCTCATTTTGTAAACACATACATATTATGTGCAGACATAGAGATGTTCGCACCTATGTATGTGTTTGTGTGCACATGTTGAATGGAGTTGAATACGCAGTAAATCAGATGATTTACTGCGTATCCAACTCCATTAACATTTAATATTACGCAATTGCCTATCCGAAAAATTTCCTGGTCAGTACCAAAATATTACCGTACAAAAATTCTCACAACATTTCAATAGGGGGAGATAAAAATATATAATTTTGCCTCACCTTCCACGTAACGACGGCCAGTGAATGAGGAACGAATAAAGGTGCCTTTCGAAGCGTCATGAAACCGCCATTTATACTACGCTTTATAATATTTTCTCTTGATTGTGATGATAAGGAAGAAAAATTCAAAAGATTTTTTTGGAGTGAAATTAAAATATATTCTTTAATACTACTTTGTGGAGGCCTACGTGAATATTACACGTGGCAATAAAACTACTTTTAAATTTACGATTTATTACCAGCTATATTTTTTAACCGACTTCAAAGGAGTTTCTCAATTTAAAAAAATGAAATAATCGCGGTAGTCTAGTGGTATGGACAGTGGACTGTTGAGACGAGGTCTCGGGTTCGATCCCAGGCTTTACCATGGCACACACCAATGATTTTTCGATGCTTTTCTAAGTTATGTGTGTATTTATCGCAGGTTTATGAGTGCCCGGTTAATGGTAATAGGCTCGCCACCTATTACGTTGGGACCTAAACATAATTTGGCGAAATGAGGGTGCTAGCACCTCTGTCAACCCCTTCGGGGATATAGGCGTGAGTTTATGTTATTAAATTTAATACATTGTTAAGCTATATCGTCACCATTTGTCAACCAATTTTGGTGATCCATTATTGAGAGTTGTTCTTTATATGGGGCACGTCAATATGTGATCACCACGCCTAGTGGTAAACTGAAGACAAAGTTTCAAGAAATGGGGATATTTTGTTTTATACCACTTAGGTGGTAGGTAGACAAATGACACATATTCTCATGGTAAGCGGTCAAAGCAGCCTATAGACGTGTGATAACGTGGTCAAACATAGATTCAGTAGGTGATGGTGATGGAGGTAGGACACGACGGTCTTCCCGTCTATTTGAGCAGTCCGACTGGGGAAGTACCTCCGCCCTACAGAATACCGCGGCAATAATAACCTCATGTTGTGTTTTCAGGGATGAGTAGGGTAGCCTCAGCTCACTGGAGAGTTTTTGTGCTGTCCGTGGGAAGAGCAAAAGCTTATCCTGCTTTGTCTTCTACACTGACGGTGTGACTCCCCTGGTGTTGCACATGTCCGTAGGCTACGGTAACCACTTTCCATTATGCGGGCCGTGCGCTTGTCTGCCACGTAAGTGGTATAAAAAAGGTGTGTTGTTTAGAACACCGTTTAAAGCAAGGCGGAGACACTACTGCCTAAACAACTGAGATTAACCCAATTTCTTCACCTTACTAATATGGTTGTAGTAATTTTGAGGATGGTAAAACCGTATCTTTATGTACATCAGTTAACAGGGTCTAAATGTCCTGTTTGGCAGGAGGCGGTTGACTGCCAAATAGCGGTCATGCTAAGGCGTGCGTGACCTTGCATTCATTAGTGGGATGCATGCAGGGGAGGGTTAAAATTATGAGGGACCTGTGTAATAAAGGTAAGTTATTGATTATAGATTTTTATTGTTATAAATAACTGTAATGTATATCAAGGTAATCCTGAATTCAGATATGTAACAGGATAATTTAGATAAATATAAAATTAGGGCTCAATGTATAAATAATATCATGAATAATATAGTTAATAACATAAAAATTCGTACCTGGTTTTATTCACAATTTTCTAAAGTAATTAAAACTTTTAAAAGCCTTTGCTGTTTTGTACTGCTACTAAGAGTTTATACTTAAATAGCAAGAGAAGATTATAAATAACATTATTTAGATTATTAATTATAGAATAATATTATAGCTTAATAAGATAGCTGACTTAAATAAGCAAGCTTGGATGCAATTGACTACGGCCCGCTTGATAGTAGAAAGCTGAGGTGCAGTCCAGAAGACACGGACCACCACTTACGATACTATTGAACTTAAAATGGTGGTCCCTACCTTAACAGCCTTGATAGATGCTTTTTCAGGCCCCGCTTGAAGAACCCGGGACTATAAGAAGACGGAAACACGTGTATGGGCAAAGCATTCCTAATCATAAAAATGTGTTATAATGTAAACGGCACTGCTTATCCTATAATATAGAGCCTTTCAGACTCTATTTTGGAAGGCAATGACTTAACCACTGAAGTAAAATGCATAACTAATATTATGTATATTTGTGACATTGGCTTATTTACGTGATTATAAAAGTGTGTAAAAGTTAACAAATAAATAAAAAAATATATAAAAAAAATATCGGACTCTTTATCGTGCAGCAGCGGGCTGCTCGTGGTTAATTGATAACTGAAAAGATTCACACATTGCTAAACAATACAAGCCAGCGCAGTTTTAGGATGAGTGACTGTTCTTAACAGAGTGAGATCCTTTGTGCCTACGGGGGAGGATGTTAAGCCACCTGACTCAGTTGACATACAAACATCTATGGCATTCGTTACGAGTAGTCAGAGCTCTGAAAGTCTATTATGCTTTAACTACACATATTTGTCATCGGCAGTGGTTACCAATATTACTCTAATAGCAAAACTTTTTTTTATACCACTTAGGTGGTAGACAAGAACACGGCCCACCTGATGGAAAGTAGTTACCCTGACTAATGGACGTGTGCTACACCAAGGGATTCACACTCGTGCTGCCAATCCTATAAGCGCAGAGAGTTTCTGTGCCGTCAGTGTAAAGACAAAGCAGGACAAGCTTTTGATTTTCCCACTGAAAGCACAAAAACTCTCCAGTAAGCTCTGGGTATCTTACTTACCGCCGCCGGGAACACAAAACGAAGTTATTATGGTTGCGGTATTCTGTAGGGTGGAGGTATTTGCCCAGTTGGACTGCACAATTGGACAGAAATATTGTTATATTCCCCTTTGCAGGGGGTGTCTCGTTGCCAATGAAACGGCCTGCTTACTGCCAATGTACTGGAATGCGAGGAAGTGGCCCCTCAATCATCTCAAATATGCCTTCATTGCGCCTGGTTGAAGTTAGGCTGGCTGTTCTTGCCAGTACTCTTTACGCACAACGGCCCAATAAAGTTGGCTAAAGGCAGACAAATAAGTCCTTTTCCATTCCATTCCATTCTATTGTCAATGAGTTGTGTAGGTCAGGTGATACTTCTTACATAAAAATATCGATCAGCCGATTCGTAGTTACACAGAAATTAGACCCAACTGAGTTGGAAAAAAGATGATTCCAACTTGGTTGGAAAAAAACATAGGATGATGATTATTACGACTCAATTTATTAAGAGAGCGAACTGCAAAACGCAATCTTGGATGCAACTGAAATTGACTTTCGGATGAGAATCATCTTTAATTTTTTTATCTTTTAACCGGTAAATTTTTATAGGTGTACTTTGAGACTGCTGTCTGGCCTCTTCTTCTAGAGAGGAAAATTTTAGCACTCACAGGTAATATTGGCGCTAGTTTGGTGGGATACCCTCACATACCACGTTCCCCTTTCAAGTCAAGTAGTCACGTTAAATTAACTTCTTAAAAGATTTCTAGGGGCAATTTAGTTTTTAAATTGTGATTTATTAATTATATTAACTTAAAAAATCTTAAAAGGTGCTAGAAAAAAGGTAATTAATTGGCTGTAGGTTTGAGAGTGCTACGGCGTAGCGCGTAGCGGGGCGGGTGGCAGTCGTAGACCGTAGCTGAGCCGGAGCGCGCGTGTCCGCCGCTCGCTCGCCTCGCGAACTAAGTTGTTTTGTTCGTACGGTGTTTTGTTCTCGGTGAGTATGATACAATATTTTCTTATTATAAATATTAAATTTTATGTTGTTACAAAATTGTATAACATTTTCCTAATTATTTAGATGAGTTTAAAAAAAATAGTATTTTAGGGTTTGTACTATGTGAGCGCTGTCTTCAATTTTATTTTTAGGCATTATAATAATTAATTTTATAATATTTAATTAATTTAATATCTTTCTGTTATAGCGGTAATAGTCTTATCTTACCAACCCTTTTAAAAAGATTAGGTAATTATTATAACCTTAATATTAACCTTGGCTCGTGGTTTCCGGCAGAGTAGAATTGGGGCCACCCCATCTCTTCCCATGCGGTGTCGTACAAGGCGAGAAAGGGATAGGGCTGTTCAACATCAGACAGATATATACAGTCCAAACTCAGCCTCAGGTGCATCGCTCGAGTCAACAATAGTGCCTGGAATACGGCAATAGACCGAATACAATTATTGATGAAATGTGGGTGTTAATTCACCTCTGCCTAACCCGCCAGGGATAAAGTCGTGATTATATGTATGTATAATAAATTGTACAATATTTAATTAATTTAATATCTTATTGTTATAGCGGTAATAGTCTCACCTTACCTATTCTTCTCAAAATACTGGGTAATAACCTTATTATTATTTATTGTTTTTGTATTATTTTTTATTGTTAATAATTTAATCAATGATCAATCTTGTTCAATGTTCAAGTTGTGTACGTCATTAATAGGAATGCATATTAGAAAAATTACCTCAATCCCAATTATGAATCAGAAGTGTACAATATATATTCTGTAGATGTACCATTTTAAATAAATTAACCTTCTTAAGGGTAAAATTATAATAAGATTCAATAAAAAAGTTCCAATAACCTTATTATAATTACTTACTCATGCCCACGGCTCCACCCGTGAGGGGTACTAATACCTTTTCTCCGACCTACACGTTTTTCCGCTCATAGTCGAGAAATATTTACTGTGAGACAATTAAAACCTCTATCTCTGTAAAGATAGGATATGTATGTTCCTTAAGAATAATTTGCCACGTGATATATACAGCCCAGACAATAGTGCCCGGAAGACGGCAATAGTCTCACCCCCTATTACGTGGGACTGAATTCAATGATTGGTGAAATGTGGGTGTTAATTCACCTCTGCCTAACCTGCCGGGGATAAAGGCGTAAATATATGTATGTAAGAATAATTTTATTCATATTTCGGGTACATTTTTTATATTTGAATCATAAATAAAGTACTTAATCAAAGTTTTCAGCTAAAATTGACAATTTCCTCTAAGTTTTGCAATAATGAAGAATTGGAACAGGATTTAAAAAAATTGAGATAAAAGACTTAGGTCTTAAAAAAGTCTAAACGACAACGCTTATTTTTTATTTTCCAGATAAACGAACCTGCCTTTTTAGAAAAGTGGCAATCGTTTATAGAATGGAATAGAATAGATTGAACAATGTATTTATAAAGCCGCGTGGTTCCCGGCAGAGTAGAATTTGGAGCACTCCATGTCTTCCCATGTGGTGTCATACAAGGCGACTAAGGGATAGGGCTGTTTAACATCAGACAGATATATACAGCCCAGACTCAGTCTCAGATGTATGGCTTGAGTTAACAATAGTGCGCGGAAGACGGCAATAGTCTCCCCCCTATTACGTGGGACCGAATTCAATGTTTTGTCAAATGTGGGTGTTAATTCACCTCTGCCTAACTCTCCGGGGATAAAGGTGTGATTATATGTTTGTATGTAATATTTTTTACTTGAATCATAAGTAAAGTGCTTAATCAAAGTTTACAGCTAAAATTGTTTATGTCCTCTAAGTTTTACAATAATGAAAAATTGGAACCGGATATAAAAAGGTCTTAAAAAAGTCTGAATGACAACGGTTATTTTTTTATTTTCCAGATAAACGAACCTGCCCTTTTAGAAAAGTGGCAATCGTTTATAGAATGGAATAGAATATATTGAATAATGTATACGACTACCATAAACTTTTCACTAGAGAGTTTTTGTGCTGTCAGTGGGAACACCAAAAGCTTGTCCTTCTTTGTCTTTCACACTGACGGCACAATAACTCTCAATGCTTACAGGGTTGGCAGCGCGAGTGTGACTCTCTTAGTTTTGCACACGTCCATAGGCCACGGTAACCACTTTCCATTAGGTGGGTCGTGTGCTTGTTTGCCACCTAAGTGGTATAAAAAAAAACTTCAAAATACGTTTTAATCCCATATTTTCAATATTCTTTTCTACAATACGCTTGCCAACGAACTGCCACTTGTCTGTCAATTTATATTCCTACTATACTACATAACATAACATAAACTCACGCCTATATCCCCGAAAGGGTAGGCAGAGGTGCTAGCACCCACATTTCACCAGTTTATGTTAAGGTCTCAATGTAATAGGTGGCGAGCCTATTGCCATTAACCGGGCACTTATAAACTTGCGATAAATACAAACATAACTTCGAAAAGCATCGAAAAGTCATTGGTGTGTGCCATGGTAAAACCTGGGATCGAACCCGAGACCTCGTCTCAGTAGTCCATTACCCATACCACTAGGCTACCGCGTCTTCATTGCCTATTTTACTATTAATATTATAAATGAAAAATTTAATGTTTGTATGTTTGTTGTACGCACCATCAAATGAACGAATCTGACTAGTAGTTTTTTAGTAGAAGTTTTTAACAGGATTTAGGCATCCGTACCCAAAAAGTTAAATCGGAACCATATTATTAATAATTAGCTGTCAGTCTGTCAGCCTGTTATAACCAGGTTGTATCACATGAACCGTAATAGCTAAATAGTTGGAATTTTCGCAGATGATGTCTGTTTCACTGATGGTATCTGTTGCCGCTATAACAACAGATATTAAATAAACATTTAAGGATAACCTGGTACCAAACCCTTCATACACGAGTCTGACCCACGCATGGCAGGTTCTTTTCTTTATAAAACATAAACATAAACTCACGCCTATATCCCCGTAAGGGTAGGCAGAGGTGCTAGCACCCACATTTCGCCAGTTTATGTTTAGGTTCCGAGCCTATTGCCATTAACCGGGCACTTATAAACCTGCGATAAATACACACATAACTTCGAAAAGCTTCGAAAAGTCATTGGTGTGTGCCATGGTAAACCTGGGATCGAACCCAAGACCTCGTCTCAGCAATCCATTACCCATACCACTAGGCTACCGCGGCTTTTTTCTTTATACATACATATAATCACGCCTTTATCCCTGAGGGTTAGGCAGAGGTGAATTAACACCCACAAATTTCACCAATGATTGTATTTGGTCCCACGTAATATGGGGTGAGCCTATTGCCGTATGCCGGGCACTATTGTTGACTCAAGCCATGCATCCGGGGCTGAATCTGGGCTATATGTATCTGTCTGATTTTAAACAGCACTAACCTTTAGTCGCCTTGTACGACACCGCATGGGAAGCGATGGGGTGGCCCAAATTCTACTGTGCCGGGAACCACGCGGGTATGAGGGGAACCACTCAACTTTTTTTCTTCTTCATAATTGAATTGAAATCATGCGTTTTCAAAACGTGGTATTACTGAATTGGACCCCGGAACTTTCCTTATAGCACTGAATATCTAAATACGAGTACATGACATTTCTGTGAGGTGCAAAACATGAGTGCAACTTGAGATGCACAAGAGGCTTCTTCTCACAGAGAGAAGCGTGTAATTAGGACATTAATGCATATAATATGCTGTGTATTTAAGTCCTTTTAAATGTTCATGATTAATATTCTCTTCGTTTGTTTAAAAAGTTTTTTTATATCTAATCACATCTTATGCTCAGATAGTACTAAGAGCATAAATCTCTTTGTGAGTAAAAATACGATCGTGAAGCAATATGCCATGGTAACTAATATTTCAATGCTACTACACTATTTTTATATACGACACGTTAGTTAAACTTCACCTCGTTTGATGGTAAGCTGAAGATAAAGTCTCAGAAATGAGGGACCATGTTACAATAGTGACGTGACACTCAGCTTGATGGACTCATCTTATGCTTTTTCACGCTCCACTTAAAGAACCCAGGACTTTAGGAAGAAGGAAACATGTGAGCTGGTAATGTGTTCTAGGCCATAATGGTGCAAGAAAGTAAATAGTATTCGGACCACTTGGTTCTTGATCAGATATTCTACACTGTGACATCTAAGCCCTGTACGTGTTTTCCTGTGTAGGAAAGGAGATGGTTTTAATTGCTGAAGTATGTTTAGCAACTGAAATAGTAAATACTGCATCGCTGAATATATAATTACAATTAACTGTCTTAATAAAGAATAATGCCTAGTTATAATAAGTGTTACCAATTTTCAACCTTAATGTAATTTAGAAACTGAACGATGTAGGAAATAAACGGTCAATCAAGTCAATAACGTCGAAAATTGCTTGCACTGGTTTTTAGTTATCATTATACTATACTAATAGGTGCGAACAATTTTCAACCAGTGGATTTCTCAGTTTCGTACGATCTTGAGCGTTATAAATATTGAGATTAACCTGCATGTCATCCTTTTCATCGCCATGTCAGCAATTCGTGGGTCAATGTTTTGATAATAATCCAAATAATTCAATTAAAAGAATACCGCTTTTACAACGTTTTATACTTAACTAAACAACCTTCTCAGCGTTCATTAATATTGTAAATCAAATTCCCGATTCACTTTTACAAAATCCACTCAAATTTTACATACATACATACATATAATCACGCCTTTATCCCCGGAGGGTTAGGCAGAGGTGAATTAACACCCACATTTCACCATTATTGTATTCGGTCCCGCGTAATAGGGGGTGAGCCTATTGCCGTTACTCAAATTTTAAAACCTACTAAACTGTCGCTCTCCAACGCAGACTTAAACGTTTCTACCCTCACAAAAAATTAATATACCCTATTAAATTCTAATCTTACTCGATCGAGGTGAGTCCCCCATTTTGTAATGGAAAAAACTGATCCTATCTTTACCAATTCAATTTTCAAGACTTGTAGATTGTTCAGAGGAGAAATTAATATTGTCCGTTAATCCTGAGTTCTTGAGACAAATACTGTCTTGAGCTTTGTCGGGTGAGTTTTATTTTTGTTTGAAGAATTGCTGTGGACTTGAATATTCTGGTGTGAGGCTTTTGAGTTGTAGTCTCTATTTACACGCTTTATAGTTAGTACTTGATACATTTAATGATTTTTTTTATCATTTCCAGGCTATTATATTACTTAAAAAATTGTTAGCGTATACTCGTTCCCTTTTAAGCCTTCACGTTACATTGTATATACTCTTAGGTAGTTTCCTTAGTCAACAGATTCTCGCCTTAGATTTTTTTGATGTCTTAGTTCTTTTTTATCTAAAAATATGTTTTTGCTAATTAAGATATTGCCTAACTAAACTGAAACTATGACTTGACATTATTTATTTAATTCTCAAAATGGGTCGAAATATTCCTCATTAAATTCAAATCAATCTTATTTGCTTTCTATACATGTAAACGAAACGGCTACAGAGATAAATGCAATATTCTCTTGCACTCCATATATGTAGATTTGCATTACTAACCAGCACGCTGTGATGTGCCATATTTTGTAGGGAGCTTTTTCAAGCGGCTCGAAAAATAGAATTTTCAAAATCAAATATCTTTAAAACCATTTGTCATAACAAAATTTCGTTTTTTATTTTTTTTTTATTTTTTTTTTATACCACTTAGTTGGCAGACAAGCACACGGCCCACCTGATGGAAAGTAGTTACCGTGGCCTATGGACGTCTGTAACACCAGAGGAGTCACAGTCGCGCTGCCAACCCTGTAAGTACAGAGTTTCTGTGCCGTCAGTAGAAGACAAATCAGGACAAGCCTTAAGTCTTCCCACTGACGGCACAAATTCTCCAGTGAGCTCTGGCTACCCTACTCACCGCTGGGAACACAACACGAAGTTATTATAACCGCGGTATTCTGTAGGGCGGAGGTACTTCCCCAGTCGGACTGCTCAATCGGGCGGATATACCGCCGTGTCCTACCTCCGTAAAATTTTTTTTGAAAATGGTTTTTATAGTTCACTAGCTTTTGCCCGCGGCTCCGCCCGCGTAGATGTCGGTTATCGCGACAAAACATAGCCTATGTCCTTACCCAAGATCTAATCTACCCCTGTACCAAATTTCAGCAAAATCGGTTCAGTGGTTTAGGCGTGAAAGCGTAACAGACAGACAGACAGACAGAGTTACTTTCACACTAGCTTTTGCCCGCGGCTCCGCCCGCGTAGATGTCGGTTATCGCGACAAAACATAGCCTATGTCCTTTCACAAGATCTAATCTACCCCTGTACCAAATTTCAGCAAAATCGGTTCAGTGGTTTAGGCGTGAAAGCGTAACACACAGACAGACAGACAGACAGAGTTACTTTCACATTTATAATATTAAGTAAGGATTTATAATATTAGTAAGGATTATATTATTGTGAAATTATTGAAAAAGGTGGCTGGGACAGACTGTATGCGGAAGGCAGAGGATCTCATAAAATGGTGCACTTTGGGAGAGGCCTATGTCCAGCAGTGGAACTGCGGTGGGCTGATTGATTGATTGATAAATGTAAAATGTACAGTTTAGAATATTAATAATAAAAATAGGACACAAACCTATTATATTAAACATACATACATACATACAATCACGCCTTTATCCCCGGAGGGTTAGGCAGAGGTGAATTAACACCCACATTTCACCAAGCGTTGAATTCGGTCCCACGTAATAGGGGGTAAGCCCTATTGCCATCTTCCGGGCACTATTGTCGACTCGAGCCATGCATCTGAGGCTGAGTCTGGGCTGTATATATCTGTCTGGTGTTAAACAGCCCCATTCCTCAGTCACCTTGTAGGACACCGCATGAGAAGAGATGGGGTGGTCCAAATTCTACTCTGCCGGCAACCACGCAGCTAATATATTAAACATATAGAATAATCACTTTGTATCAATAACCTCCAATACAAACCTTTGAGAGACGAAACCGGTCAGGTGAAAAATAAAATATAGGGCTAAATAACAAAGTGCCTTATTCACTAACCTGCTACAAGGTTCCACCAACCGCCATCAATCAACAGTATAAATAAAAAACAATATGTTAAAGGAAACTAACATCATCTCAAAAATAATAGGTACCACTACTTACATGTTTACCTAAATATTAGGTTTTCCTTTGTTTAGAGCACACTACCGCTTTCCCTGCTTTGTGGACATAGATATACTTAAAAGCCAGCCTTCTCTGTAACTATTAATTTCGTGTATACACGCAAATATTAATAGCGGTATAAAAATAATAGAAGTTTACCAAGGTTACAAAATTTATTATTCAGGCACAAAAGCAGTGAAGGTTTAGTGTTATGTTTGAAACTTATGCTCTAGATATTTTAGTTCGCAAAAATGGTGACACAATTCGTTATGTGCTGAAACTTTTCTTACAGTTTAGAGTAAGTTTGTTATGCATGTAGTTTACTTTTGTTATAACTTTTTAAGACTCCCTTACTCCTGTATTTCCCTGAAGGGATAGTAAGTAGTGTATTTTACACACTTTTATTAACATCCACTCACGTGGTACTGGAATGCAAGGCAGTGGCCTCAACGATCTCAACTTCTCGGCACAGTGAGGTCTCTCCACGAAGCCTGTAAAATCGCCGGTAAGCTTCTTTGTTTCTAGGCGGAGCTAGATTGATTGATTTAGCGAGTACTATACACGCACATTGGCCTAAAAAAGAAGATTAAGTACGAACAAAATAATCCTATTCCATTCACACTTATATTTTCGGGTCCATATTGACTCACCTAAAGTTCTTTATCCGAAATTGTTCTTCCTAACGATTTGTAATCCGAATGATCACTCCTCCTAAAATTTTTCATCCTAAAGTTTTTATTCATACTATTTGTAGTGCTACCGTCGATGTTCATAACACTCATGTTTCCGAAAATTGTTATCAATAAAATCGTTAACATACAATATTAAAGCTCCTACTGTTTTTTATCCTAACGTTTTTATCCCTAAACATAATTACCATAATATTGTCACTCATACTTAGAAAGAAACATTTATCTACCAAATGTAATAAAAATATCTATCGGTAGAATTATATTTTATTTATAGTTTTAATTCGAGGGTATGATTTTTATTTTGGGGTATTGTGGTAATAAAAAAATCCGAGTCGGGGTGGGCAGTGTCCCTTTTTTTAAAGCGCTGGATGCGGGCTGCTTTAGATCGGTCATTCTGGAAGTCTATGGGAGAGGCCTATAAATCTAAACAAAAAAGGTATGACTTTCAATAATAGTGTAAAAGATGGTTATGTTGACAAAATATAGGAAAAGAAATAATAGTATAATAGATGTTTATTGCTACCGACATTATGAAGTTGAATGATTCGGAATTAAAACATTAGAGACAGAGTAGTTATGAATTGTGATTGTTAGGATGAAAAATGTTAGGAAGAACATTTTCGGAGTTCCAATTTTCGGAGTTGAAAATTTAGGTGAACTTTGACGCACCCTATATTTTCACGTAGTCCCGAATAATAGGCGTGAGCTTCTTACCGTTTACTGGGCACATTTTCCTTCATTATATTGCTACTAAGAATGAAATAAAATAAACACACTAATTAATACCATATGTTAATATTATGATACAAGTCTCACCACCCCATCTCATCCGAAGGGTGTCGTAAGAGGCGACTAACGGAAAAAATACGCAAACAATATCACTGCGAGAGAAACAAAACTCGGAATAAAACACTGTACCAACCCGTCTGGTCAGTGTGGATACAGTAGGCCAAAGCCTCCTAACATTGGGAGATGCCCTTGTCCAGCAGTGAACTACGATAGGCTAATAGATTGATTGAATATTATGATATTATACTAGTATTGCATATGTCACGGTAACCAATTTCCATCAGGTGGGCTGTGTGCTTGTCTGTCGCCTAAGTTGTATAAAAAATAAAAAAGATGCTTCTAACGGTATTTCATTTGTCCAGTTCTAATAAGTGGTTGAGAAGCTACGAGGCAACAGATGACCAGATCAAACTATACGATAGGCGTATATCAGCAGCGCATTCTTCCATCTCTTTATGTCTTTTCAGCTGACATACGGAGCAGTGCTTCTGGCGCCTTAGACTGCTTTTCCACCATACCTATATTGCTATGGTTGTGTTTGATATCAACCAATCATATTTATTGGTCCACATAGCATAGTAAAGTGGAAACGATCTCACAGTTCCATAATTTAGCTTATTCGTCCTCGTAGAATAGCTGCATAGCATCTCTGGTGTAAAGGTAGCCTTACTTACTTAATTTTGTAGTGCTAAATAACGATCCATCAGAAGGTGTAACGGCAAGGAGGCCTGCGAAGATCAAATAAATCAACAACATAAAATCTATAGATATATACCATGACAAGTCCCCAAAATGCCAATCCTCAAAAGAATCAAGACGTACGTATTTCCTCACAATCCTTTCATAAATTAGCATTCACTGAGCGTCCCGTACGTATAAAATCCTAAATCAATAAAGTCTAAAACGATATTAGAAGCCGTATAACAGAGGTTGCTCCCTTAGATTGAATTTCGCTGGTCCATTCGGCCAGTTGGCTGAACAAAACACTCAATTTGAGATCAAGCACTCCCTTTATTGAGGCAATCTTTGCGTCTTAATTTTGAGTACAAAAGGAACTTTCGTTGTATTTAAAGGAAAGTTCTGGATCATTTAATTTGAGGGGAGGGCGTGATTGGTTGTTTATGCTTGTAATTAAAATATGTGCAAATTCTATATACATACCGACATAACTTCCTCTAGTGGGGTAGGCAGTGACTGCATGTTACCGCCATTTTTTTTATACCACTTAGGTGACAGACAAGCACATGGCCCACCTGATGGAAAGTGGTCATCATGGTCTATGGATGCGTGCAAAACCAAGAGAGTCACACTTGCGCTGCCAACTCTGCAAGCATTGAGAGTTGCCGTCAGTGTAAAAGACAAAGCAGGACAAGCTTTTGGTCTTTCCACTGACAGCACAAAAATCCTTTAATGAGCTCCGGCTACCCTACTCACCGCCAGGAACACAACACGAGGTTATTTTAGCTGTGGTATTCTGTAGGGCGGAGGTACTTTCCCTGTAGAACTGCTCAATTGGACGGAAATGAAAGAAACTTCATCCCACGCACACTTAAGCTGTGGAATGACCCACCTGCTGCGGTTTTCCCAAGCACCTACAATATGGGGTTTTTCAAGAGGGACATCAGAAGGTTTCTTCATGGTCGGCAGCACGAGTGTAACATCCCTGGTGTTGCATACGTCCATAGGCCACGGTAACCACTTCCCATCAGGTGGGCCGTGTGCTTGTCTGCCACCTAAGTGGTATAAAAAAAAAGTACCGCCGTGTCCTACCCCCTGCTATGATTCGGTCATAAATCTTCTTCTACTTACGTTTCGGGCATCCTTGACCATACCCTTTCTTTAAAATTCTTTAATACTAGCTGTTACCCGCGGCTCCGCCCACGTGGACTGCTGATCTTGTTACCACCGTTAACCCTCTCCGAAAGCGTGATGATATACCTATGGCCAAATCATCATCATTCCCGGAGTCTTTTCCCAATTTAGTTGGGGTCGCCTTTCTAGTCTAAGATGCGGCAGGGCCGCACACGCTCACCGAGTGTCCGACGTGGGAAACGCCGAGACGGGAGCTTGTGGCGGCCCTGGGAGTGAGAGTTCTCACGCTCTCCACCTTGCTCGCGGCGATGGTCCGCTGCACGGATGCGTGGGCGGCCGGCGCCTCCTTCTGCGAGCAAGTAATGCACGTGAAGGCGGAGGCGGGGCGGGAGCGGCAGCGGGAGCGGCAGCGGGAGCGGCAGCGGGAGCAACGAAGGATCGCAAGCCAAGCTGCCCGCGCACGAAGGCAACTCGGGCGTCAGATGTCGATGAACGACCTCCGCCCCCCATGAGCGCCGGCCTGGGGGTGACAGGTGAAGCCGCCTGTCACCCTGGCAGAAGCAGGCCGCGACGGCGGCGCGCCTCCCCGTTTCCGGGCACGAGTTGGGGACTCTGTAGTCCCCACACCCGAGAAGAGGGCCAGATCGTGAGAGATGGCCCTGGGTCGGCCGGGGTGCGAGGGATATGCCTGTCAACCTCACCTTCGGCAACCAAAACGACCTACAGGCGGCGTGCGTTTTATTCGGTTCGAGTCCGACATAACCTCTCTCACCGGCTCCGGTGGAGAGGTATCCGTGGGGATTTTGCACACGTAAAAAAAAAACTCTAAGATGCGGCTGAAGTTCGATATTTTCCGTAAAGACTGCTATCTGACCTCCACAACCAATATCATAACATAACATAACATAACATAAACTCACGCCAATATCCCCAAAGGGGTGGGCAGAGGTGCTAGCACCCACATTTTGCCAGTTTATGTTTAGGTCCCAATGTAATAGGTGGCGAGCCTATTGCCATTAACCGGGCACTAATAAACCTCCGATAAATACACACATAACTTTGAAAAGCATCGAAAAGTCATTGGTGTGTGCCATGGTAAAACCTGGGATCGAACCCAAGACCTCGTCTCAGCAGTCCATTACCCATACCACTAGGCTACCGCGGTACCCAATATCAGATCGAAGGAATCACTATATCAGAGTTCTGTAGTAGGAGTACTCGGACTTTTGAGGGCTTCAACTACTCGTAATGACTGCCACAGATATTCGTATGGCAACCGGGACTGACGCGACACCTTAACATTTTTTTTTTTATACCACTTAGTTGGCAGACAAGCATACGGCCCATCTGATGGGAAGCGGTTACCGTGGCCTATGGACGTATGCAACACCAGGGGTGTCACACTCGCGCTGCCGACCATGAAGAAACCTTCTGATACCCCTCTTGAATTCGTGCTTCCAGACCATTTCAAATACCCATATTTAACATAACATAAACTCACGCCTATATCCCTGAAGGGGTAGGCAGAGATGCTAGCACTGTGGCGCCAGTTTATTTTTAGGTCCTAATGTAATAAGTGGCGAGCCTATTGCTATTAACTGGGCATAACTCATATTTATGTTTACAAATATTTGCAATGATCAATATGAATATCTCTGGAATCTGAACACGCCTTTCCGATCATAATTTCTATCGATTAAGATAGAAAAATTAAATAGGTTCAGGCGGGATTCGAATCTGCAACTTTTCTCTAACGCGATCTTCTTTACCTATCAAGCAGGGTTCAGTGGCTCTGTGCTCAGACCGCTTAAACACCGAACATATATACGTCTTACGGCGATGGTGGAGTCATCTGAAATAAAAGGGGAAATTTTGTTAATTAATTGTATTTTGGCCGCGTGGTTCCCGGCAAAGTAGAATTTGGACCACCCCATCTCTTCCCATGTGGTGTCGTACAAGGCGACTAAGGGATAGGGCTGTTTAACATCGGACAGATATATACAGCCCGGACTCAGCCTCAGATGCATGCCTCGAGTCAACTATAGTGCCCGAAGTACGGCAATAGGCTCACCCTCTATTACGTCCGACCGAATACAATTATTGCTGAAATGTGGGTGATAATTCACCTCTGGCTAACCCCCCGGGGATAAAGGCGTAATTATACATATGTATGTATTTTATTTTGGTTAATTATTTGTATTACGTTGTATTAATTTACATCGTATTCGACATATTTTCAGTTGCTTCTCACCGGCCATAGTCACAAGAGACAAGCGTTTAAACATTCAACAATATTATAAAATAATTAATTATTTCTTTTGGAAATATTATTTTATCAGATTTGTAGTATTAAGTAGTACGAACTTGGAGCTAAGAAGTCGAAGTTTAAGTGCGAAGTTACATCAGATGTAAGCCTGCGTGATATATGTAAAATTAAAAGAAAAAAAATACTAAATAGTTACGATCATTCTTGTAGTTCTAATGAAGATTGTATAACATAAGTTACATTACAATACATTTTGGTAAATTTTATTTTAAAAATAGCTGACCCAGCAAACGTTGTTTTGCCATATGAATTATTTCTTGATCAGCTATCGACAGGGGTTGAAAAATATAAAATGCTATCAAAACATAGGGGTCGGTGGTAGGAGGGTAAAAATGTATTTTGCAATTCCACACCAAAAAAATAGGAAAATAAAAATTTGTCAAAAAGTAAAAAAAAAAATTTGTGGGTTGAACCACCTTTAACACTTAGGGGTGTGAAAACCTACTCTTATACCTATTCTCATACCTATTAAATATACATATAAAATTTCATCAAAATTGGTCAAGCCATTTCGGAGGAGTATAAACACAAAAAATGTGACACAAGAATTTTATATATTAGATTTTAAATACAATGTCATCATATTATTAAAATAAACATCTTATAAATTAATTTAGTTTGTATTTTTTTTATCGAATAACCCGCCCCTGATCGCTACCGGTGCAAAGGTGACCATCACACTTGCTGCGTTTCCACGTTGATTTACGACGGCCAGTCTCTCCACCAGGAACGATTCGGATCGGGAGTCACCTATGGTCTCTATGAGCCTTTGCCCAATCGCCTTTACCTTTGCCTGTAATTAGAAATGTATAATTACATAAATAAGTATTAAGTGGTGAACGCAATTTTTACCTGTCGAGAAACTTTCTTATTGGCTAAGTTCAATGTATTTTTAAGTTTATTCATGCATCATGTTACATATGCCATTAAGTTTCCAAATAAATAAATAAATTAAACGTGCATTGAACTCATAGAAAAGTCGCTAATCTGTAAAGGCACTAAAGACTTGTCGCCCAAACTGGTATGACCGTGGAATAATTGATTTACATCTAACTAAGATTGACGCATTGTTACAGATAGCAGATGGATTTAGGTCTCCTAATAAACATTTTGTAAGAAGTAAGATTTCCACTTGGGTTATTCTATTTTGTTTTGTCAGTTCTACTTCAACGTAATTGATTTTATATAACCTACTTACATTTTTTCAGAATCTACCCAATGTATCTTCTTTAGAAAAATAAAATTAAACAAAAAACTGTAGGGCAATATAAAACAACAGAAATAGAATGACATTAGTAGTTCTATTTAAAAATCCCATTATCTGTCAACTGTTGTTCAACTCTATTTTAAATTTACCATCGGAGTTTTGGCGCTAACATGAAGAATGGCGCATCGCGGTATTTTTTATTTTCCAAAATTGGTGTGAATTCGAGATTTTATGTATAAAAATGGTGGATTTTAGATATAATATCTTTGACAACGCACACAAGTGTGGAAAGTGGCAATTTACAGTGAGTTGTGACTTTTCGTGTTGGTTCCAAACCTCCCTAGGGAGCTTCTAGTAAAGTCCCCACAACTTTACTGAGGACCGTAACTTGAAAAACTTGACTTTGGCGTCTCGCTTTATATATATATTTATATTACTTCTACTATATTACTTGACATTGGCATTATATCAATTACTTGCCAAAAAGGAGAAAAAAAATACCATCACGAAATAATTAAATTAATGATTTACTCTAAACAATTATGCCACCCAAGTGGTTTAAAAAGAATTTTTTCCAAACACAAATTTATATCCCCTAGCTACCGGAAATCGTGCCAACTTTAAATCGATTTGATCAACATTTGTCGTAGATTCGAAAGCCAGGAGGCGGAAGTTGCATAAATTAATGGCACGTCAAACCAAGCCAGATTTTCGAATGCAAAGGTCCACTGTTTGATAGTATGCGCTCTTCTAATGTCAAGCCTTAATACATAAGAGGTAGCGATTTTGGAATCACGTGAACTTTTACAAAAAAATGTTTTAACTTGAAAGAAAATCAAGTCTGCTAAAATGCTCTAAACTGCTGCAAAAAAAATCTTTCAGCCAGTTTATGAACTAGGACAGTTCAAATAGTAAGTCGTAATTATTTTTTTAATTTTATTCATATATGTATGTGTAACAATAGGGTGTACCTACGGGGCATCACCAAGAACTACAGGGCTAAGGCTACATCACCTGTAAGTAAACATATTACCTTGGTTGATGTACAGATTGACATTGATACTAGGCTATCTGATACAGGTTTTCCTCTCAGAGTTTGGTTGTCAGACAGCATAAACCTAAACAAATAGATAGGGCGTAACTGGACCCTGGGATTCAAGTTTCTACAAATTTATACCACAACAGAACTTTGTAATATTGAAAGTCGGTAAACTCGCGTTTATTTTTTATCTTACACCACACATCACCCAAGCGGGGTAGCTAGTGAAATATTATTGGAATTCCTATATCCAAGATAATCCCGGCCCGGTTGTCGCGTCAAATACCGACCTTCTATCAGACAGCACCCTGTAATAACGGTCGGCTGTTGTTTTATCTGTCTGTTTATGAAACACTCTGTATATTTGTTTATTTATGGTCTGATCTATAAATGGTTGAAAGGTAGAGTGGGCGTACTGTATGTTAGTGAAAGTTTATAATGTGATGTAAAACTTGAATATATTCTGTGGCGTGGTGGTACTGAACGCGACTGCTACGCAGGAGGCGCGGGTTCGATCCCCGCTCAGTGCAAATATTTGTATGCATGAATATGGGTATTTGCATTGGTCTGGGTGTTTCTAGTGTTTCTATATATAATATGTATGTATTTACAAAAAAATTATCCGTATTCCATCCGTCCAGGCCATCTCTCACGATCTGGCCCTCTTCTCGGGTGTGGGGACTACAGAGTCCCCAACTCGACCTCGGAAACGGGGAGGCGCGCCAGGCGCGCCACCGCCGCGGCCTGCTTCTGCCAGGGTGACAGGCGGCTCCACCTGTCACCCCCAGGCCGGACATCCCCCTTCATTACTATATGCTTCTTTGCTACTCAAAGGTTTACTGGGATAGAACTCGCCTTTGTACATATTCTTTGAAATGTTTTTATTTATGATCTCTTTTCTGTGTATGTGCAGTGCAATAAAGAATTAAACTAAACTACACTAAAGTTTAACATGCTTTAATGAAATAAAAAATACAACATATTTGTGAAGTTTGGAACCGACTGTACCTAATTAATATTTATTTGCCCTCATTATTAAATTTTCTGCTTTTGAGCATTTTAAAAATGCTCTATGTTCATTGAAGTTTTCCAATGCTTGTCAAGGTTTGAAACTTTTAGGTTGAGTGGGTCTCCATCCAACCTAAAAGTCCTTCATCCATCAACCATCCATCCATTTTGTTTTGAGCTGACTCTGTAGATTCTTTTTCACTTCATATCACCCGATGGTAGACTAAATGTGGATAACAGCGAATAAGGATCACTATTTTACAATAACGTTAACGGGAATTAAAGCGATCACGGTCTCGTTAACATTATTGTACATCATGGAACGCGATAGTTTAAAAGTTATTAAGGATTACTGTTATTCATAGGCGAAATTTAGACATAGCTTATAAATTTTACTACTAAATTCATAAATTTAGGCCCGCAGTTCTAGTTGTTAGCAGACTATTAATAGCTTTGACCTTAACAGTAGATGAGAGATTGCGTGCGATTGTGTAATTTCGAGCTAAAATACATAATTACAAAGTAATTTTAACCTTTGTAGTTTGTAGTGTACATACAACTTGGCATAAATATAGACTGTAGTCTATTCTGAGAACCGATAATAGGTTCATTTGCTATAGAGATATTAAGTAACAGTAGATTTCTTCTTGTACAGCCTAAAGTTAATCTCAGTCACATTTGAAGCTTTCAATCAGAATCTTGGGTTCGCTTTTCCAGTAAAAGTGCACCATAACTTGTAATTGAATCAAGACACAAAACATATTTGGTAAATATTTAAATATAACATAAACATAAACTCAAGCCTATATCCCCGAAGGGGTAAGCAGAGGTGCTAGCACCCACATTTCACCAGATTATGTTTCGGTTCCAATGTAGGTGGCGAGCCTATTGCCATTAACCATTAAATATTTATTATACGATTATTTCGTCGGCCAACTATACAGATACCTCGGACTTTTATTCTTGTTGCTATTAAGAGAGAAACATTGTTTATAGCTAGAAAGACTTTTCTAATATTTAAATAAATGCTTAGGACACTGCGGTATTTTCGCCCAATTGAGCAGCAGTCCAACTGGGGAAGTACCTCCGCCTACGGAATGCCGCGCCCATAATAACTTCGTGTTGTATTCCCAGCGGTGAGTAGGGTAGCCAGAGCTCACTGGAGAATTTGTACTGTCAGTGGGATGATTAAAGGCTTGTCCTGCTTTGTCTTCTACACTGATGGCACAGAAACTTACAGGGTCGGCAGCGCGGGTGTGGCTCCTCTGGTATTACACACGTCCATACGCCACGATAACCACTTTCCATCAGGTGGGCCGTGTGCTTGTCTGCCACCTAAGTGGTATATAAAAAGGCAAATTTTAAAATATAATATGTTTATTAAACAAGAATAATATGGATTAAGATCGGAAAATGTGACCAAGACGGGACCTGAATCCGCAACTAATCCTTAACAAGAGGAATGATCTGGCCAACTGAGATACTTTTTTTTGCTCTGGCCAACTGAGATACTTTTTTTTGCTCTGGCCAACTGAGATACTTTTTTTTGCTCTGGCCAATTGAGATACTTTTTTTTTGCTCTGGCCAACTGAGATACTTTTTTTTTGCTCTGGCCAACTGAGATACTTTTTTTTGCTCTGGCCAACTGAGATACTTTTTTTACGTGCGCAATATCCCCACGGATACCTCTCCACCGGAGTCGGTGGAAGAGGTTATGTCGGACTCGAACCGACTAAAACGCAAGTCGCCTGTGGGTCGTTTTGGTTGTCGAAGGTGAGGTTGACAGGCATATCCCTCGCACCCCGGCCGACCAACTGAGATAATGGAGAAGTTTGAGATGTGCGAAATTCTCCTATACATTGATCTTAGGCTAACGTTATTCTGATCTAAAGTTACAAAAATAGAAAACGAATTGTTTTAAGGTTACTATAAAAATACATAATATAATTAACAACACATTTGTATTTTTTCCACAATGTTACGGGAGTGTTAGCAACGTTCAAACAACCAAAATAAAACCTTTTTGTAAATAGATTGTATTGTTCTAAACTTCTTTTAAAATGTTATACACCGTCCTTTGTATTTTTCATTTCTGCTCTGTATTATGCTAATAAATGTTTCTTGTTTTAATACAAGTATTGTAATTATGTGCTTTACTCGGCTACATTAGTAACAAGTTCGTATTAATACTGTGTGAAAATTGGGTTTTTTCGGGGCCATCACAATCTTCAGGCCTCAGCCACTTTTAAGGCTGTTAAAGGACAAGGCTTAATTGCAGGTTTATAAACGCCATATAAGTCTAACCTAAAAGAGAAGAAGAAAGCGGACTCCAGTCTCCAAGGCTTGGACCCCAATACCATCAAAAACAAGTGAAGAAAAGTGTGTTTCAATGGCTTACACATATTGAGAAACTCACTTGTACTTTTCCACATTATTTTTAATATTTATTAGACCTGACCGGTTTTGCCTTACGGCATCTGATCCTAGTCCTCAAACATTGTGTAAAAGTACAAGTGTGGAAAAGTACAAGTGAGTTCTCAATATGTGTAACAACAAATTCCACCAAGTGCCAGCATCGGTAGCTTAGTGGTTCTCCTTAACCCGACTCCTTAACCGTATTATCCGGCGCCTTAACCGTCTTAACTCCCTTAACCGGGTTCGAATCCTGGCCATTACACTACCGACGTGAGCTCACTCCTAACACAAGCAATTTAGCTTAACTGGAGGGGTTAGAGGGAGTGTTAGTAATTTCAGTTCTAATATTTAAAAAAAAAAATCAGTCTAAATAAATAAATAAATAAATAAATATTCCACGACATTCCACACAACGCTATCTAGACCCATGGTAAGCATAGCTTAACTAGCTTGTGTTATGGGATCTAGAATGCGGATAAACATACTTAGATACTTTTTTTGTAAATACATACATATTATACATAGAAACACCCAGACCAATGCAAATATACATATTCATGCATACAAATATTTGCACTGAGCGGGAATCGAACCCGCGCCCCCTGCATAGCAGTCGAATGCTCTACCGCTACGCCACGCCACACTACATAACACTGAATACTAAATAAACTAAACACTAAATAATCTTATTATTATAATTATATTTTTTTATCTGTGGTTATATTTATATTTTATTTTCTATCTGTTTTCCTGTTTAATTTGATTGTAGGTTTCACATAAAACTCTTTTGTTGTAGTCCCAAATGTACAGTTATGTGAGCTCAGAATGTCGTGTACTGACATGTTTAACATACTTTGATGAGATTTTTATGAACCATTCGCGTTTGTTTCAAGAGCTTATACATTATGCTATGTTATGTTGACGAATAGCCGAAAATTCGGCCTATTTAGAATTTAATTTTAAAGCAAGGTTGTAGGTAGAACATGGCAATTTCAATTATGTTACAATACCATGTGTATGTAGTTTATAGTTATAATTCAGTTAAGATGTGAACTAACCGACCACATCCAACAATCTTTTTTTTACAATGTATTTTTCTAAATAATTAATCATAATATACCAACTGATTGTTTCATGTGTGTGTGTGTTTGTGTGTGTGTGTGTGTGTGTGTGTGTGTGTGTGTGTGTTTGTGTGTGTGTTTGTGTGTGTGTGTGTGTGTGTTTGTGTGTGTGTGTGTGTTTGTGTGTGTGTATCACGTTTTTTTATCTAGTGCACGCCAATATGACTTCACCTCGCCTGATGGTAATCTAAAGGCAAAGTCTCAGAAAAAAGGGTCACCATTACAGACACTAAGTAATGTTACAATGGTGACACTGTTTAATAAACATTTATTATTTTTATAAAAATTCATAAATGAATTAACCACTGATTTATGTTACGGTCCCTCACCTATCAAAACAAACCGTTGATTTGCCACGTTCCTTCATCAAAAGCCCAAAGACCACTAATATCCAACCTTCCTCCCGCTAATGTCAGCTAATAGTTTTGCCATTACCTTTTATTAGTTTACTTTAGAAGGCCTTCTGGGATGACAGCTCACATTCGACTCCCTGTCTCCCCGTCCGGTTTGTGTCTACCGAGAATATTGCTTACGTGACAGTGTAATGGACTACTGGCAACATTATTTATCTACAAATAATACAATGTTGCTTATGTCTATTTTACACATGAATGTAGCTTACATTATTTGTATAATGTATGGTTGGATGATAGCGCCTGGAATACGGCAATAGGATCATCCATTATTACGTGGGACCGAATACAATTATTGGTGAAATGTGGGTGTTAAGGATAAATGCGTGATTATATGTATGTTTGTATGTGTGGTTGGACTGTGTACATGGTGCGAGGGGCCTTACAGGTCAGTTCATCTTACGCCCCAACATCTAAAGATCCGGAAGGGCGTACAATTTTAGACAGTACGAGTCCAACTTAACCACCTGCATGCGCCGTTGGGGACAGCCAATCCTCATGAGGACTATTTTTCATGCAGACCAAGACGTGTAGTGATATCTGCACAAAAAAAAGTTAAAATTGTTTTTTTTGGCAATCAAAATCTTTAGGCCTCAGCTAACCATATTTTTAACGTTGCTCATTGACGGATGAGGCTTAATTACAGGTCTATAAGAGCTGTTTAAGTCACACCTAAAAGAGAAGAAGAAATAGGACCCCAGTCTCCAAAGCTTGGACCCATATGCCATCAAAAACAAGTGAAGAAAAGTGTTTCAATGGCTTACGCATATTAAAAAACTCACTTGTACTTTTCCACATTATTTTTAATATTTATTAGACCTGACCGGTTTTGCCTTACGGCATCTGATCCTAATCCTCAAACATTGTGTAAAATTACAAGTGTGGAAAAGTACAAGTGAGTTTCTCAACATGTGTAACAACAAATTCCACCTAGTGTCATGAATCAACAGTATAAATAGTGTGTTTTAATGGGTTTCTGAATGATTTTTAGTCATAATTGAAGGTGCAGATAACGCTGTTGTCGGCCGGTATGCGAGTGACATGCCTGCTAACCTCGTCTCCTGCAACCAACAACGGCTCATAGATAGTGTGCGTTATAGTCGGTTCGAATCCTACATAACCTACTCCACCGTCTCCGACGGGGGGAAAAGGAGGTATCCGTGGGGATTTCTCGTATAATAAAAGAAGGTGACTCTGTTCTGTTCATTTTCCCGTGTAAAGTTGTAACGGGTCCCTATGTAGTACAGAAAAGAAAAAAAACTGTAGTTCTCAACGCAATGCTCCCCGTAGGCAAGGAATTGAGACTGTACACACTGTGCGGTATGAAAGAAACTTTATCCCACGCACACTCAAGCTGTGGAATGAACTCCCTGCTGCGGTTTTCCCATGCGCCTACTCTATGGGGTTCTTCAAAAGAGGCATTAGGATGTTTTTCAGGGTCGGCAGCGCGAGTGTGACGCCGCTGGTGTTACCCACGTCCATAGGCCAGGGTAACCCATCAGGTAGGCCGTGTGCTTGTCTGCCACCTAAGTGGTATATAAAAAAAAAACAATGTTACATATAGATCTCGCATTAAGTACCGCTTCGTATAAAAACACCGTTGTCATTTTAACGAGGTCAAATTTATGTCCAATTAAAATTTAATAACAGTTATAAAGGGACAAATCTAAGGGTGGCAACAGACGTACGAATCCAGTACATATTTCGAGACCCCACCTTACTCTGTTAATTGAATAATGTATACGAAAAGCTTTCTAACGAAACCTTTCTGAATTTGTCGTGGATGTTAAACGAACTATTTGCTCGAGATATAATTGGCACATTTTACATGAAAAGAAGTGGGTTTGATTGTTGAAAGGCCCTTTAATTAAATTCTGAAGAGGGTAGGCTTCAAGAAGTCATATTCGTGTTTACAAATTAATTGTATTCATTATACGATATGTAAAGTGACATTTATGGATTCCTTTTTTGAAAATTAATACACGCTCGGTGAACTGCAAGATTTGATATATTTAAAGTTTATATAGGAAAGAAGTGCAAAAAATTATAATGTAATCATGATATAATATATCAATTAATCAATTAAATAAAATTTCAAGTGTTGTTAAAATTGATTAAGTTTAAAACTAAAACCCACCTACTGAAAAAATCAAGCTCTAAAAAGAATTGGGGGTGACAGGTGGAGCCGCCTGTCACCCTGGCAGAAGCAGGCCGCGGCGGTGGCGTACGTGGCGCGCCTCCCCTTTTCCGGGGACGAGTTGGGGACTCTGTAGTCCCCACACCCGAGAAGAGGGCCAGATCGTGAGAGAGGCCCTGGGTCGGCCGGGGTGCGAGGGATATGCCTGTCAACCTCACCTTCGGCAACCAAAGCGACCCACAGGCGGCGTGCGTTTTAGTCGGTTCGAGTCCGACATAACCTCCTCCACCGGCTCCGGTGGGGAGGTATCCGTGGGGATTTTGCGCACGTAAGAAAAAAAAAGGTCTAAAAAGAATTAAACAAGAAAAATCTAGGATAGCCGTGGTCGTATGCCACTTTTCCCTAGAATGTATTGTTTTGTTAGACTAAGTGGCATACGACCACGGCTATCCTAGATTTTTCTTGTGTAATTCTTTTTAGAGCTTGATTTTTTCTGTAGGCGGGTTTTAGTTTTAAACTTAATTTTTTATTTATATTATTTTGAGGCAAGCAATAGTTATAACTTATACATATTTGATACCAAACACGACATGTTTATCTCAAATTTATTTTTTAACACAGTACTTCATGATCGCTAGAGGGTGCCACATTACATTCAGTGGCAGGTTATATAGACTATAACCAGTGGATGACTAAGATACTTCTAATAATACCTCATTTGTTCAGTTCTAATAAGTGGTTGAGGAGCTATGAGGGTACAGATGAACCTACATACATGCAACTTGTCAAAATCATAACCCTCCTTTTGTTTCGTCGTAGTCGGGAAAAAATGCAATTGAAATTCACTAAGGACGAATAACAACCCTTTGACAAATAACCCTTTGGCTGACCTCATACCGATCTTGAAAATATGGCTAGCACGATAGGTTATGGACCGTCACACCTTTAAGGTCTTGGGTTCCGTACGAAATTCAGCATATTCGTGGCATAAGGCTAGACACTTGGTATCGTACCTTGTGTATGTGTTTTATAACATACATACATATAATCATGTCTTTAACCCCGGAGAGTTAGGCAGAAGTGAAGTAACACCCCCATTTCACCACTTATTGAATTCAGTCCCACGTAATAGGGCGTGAGCCTATTCCGTCTTCCAGGCACTATTGTTGACTCTGATTGAGTATCTGATTGAGTCTGGGCTGTATATATATCTGTCTAACATCAAACAGCTCTATCCCTTAATCGCCTTGTACGACAACGCATGGGAAGAGATTGGGTGGTCCAAATTCTGCTCTATGGGTAACCACGCGGCTGTCTTTTATAAATACATTCTTATACAACCTTATGAACATTTATATACTAACTTTAGGTATAAATATTGCTGTCTAGTCTATTGTAGGTAAAATATTACATTATTTAATTTAAAATTCTCCGAAATCTTGTAAGCTTTTGTTCCAATTCCAGCCGTGAAAACTCTTAAATACCTGCTTCCAAAGTTACTCCAATGTAAAGTTATACAAAACACCCATTACCTTATTAGAAAACTTTTCAATAACGACGTGGGTGTCGTTGCTCCGAAACGAGGAGTTAATTAAAAATTTCCACTCTGCTTGAAGCATGCGACTCTGCGTGAATTTATTCCTATTTTATGGCGGTACAGTCAGCATCAGATTGATCTTGACTAGTAAACTCTCAAACTAAAGCCGCGTGGTTTCCGGCAGAGTAAAACACCTCCATCTGCCCATGCGGTGTCGTACAAGGCGACTAAGGGTTAGCGCTGTTTAACATCAGACAGATATATACTGTCGATACTCAGCCTCAGATGCGTGGTTCGAGTCAACAATACTGCCCGGAATACGGTAATAGGCTCACCCCTATTACGTGGCACCGAATACAATGACATATTCATATTCATATTCATTTATTCTGTGAAACATAGGTTAGTTATAAAGGTTGGTTGCGCCGATGTAGAAGCTGTATTTCTTGACGCGGAAACACACTCATTCTATACCCAGCTCCCCTCCCGCACTAACCATAGAATAGTACTAGATATAGCTTCCGTCCGCCATTTGTGATATATAGACACTCACTCCCGCTTTGAACTAGCCAGCGTAAAGACGGACCGCGCTCGCGTCTCTCAAAAATGGATAATATTTGTTACATTTTTACCACTTCATAGACTTGTACCGATCGGATTGTGCCTCTCGTGTGTTCCTCAAGTGATCTAGTGATGCTGACGGCAGCTCCTGAGCAAAGAAGAGAAGATCCGTGTACCGGCTGCGATGAAAACACGTGTGTCGTGAAGGTTAGTGCATCCTCTCCTAATTTCTCGGGTTGCATTCATTGCTTGGATCACGCCCGCGGCAACCCGATCACCTGTCTTTTGTGTGTAAAGCGTCAATGGAACAGTTAGCTACTTCCCCGCAATACAGTCCACTAGCGCACGTGGCCAAATCGCGCCACCATTCTTTTTGGTCCTTCGAGCCGGATTCTTAGCCGTAGTTCGTATTTTGTTATTATTCTAATGGGAATAAGCGCACCGCACCTAAATGCCTGGTTATTTTAGTAGAAAACCCCGCATCCAGACATTTAGGCTTAGAATTTGTTGTCCGTTCGCCGCTGGCTCGCATTGTACCTACCTACCTGCCGAGTATCGCTCGCGCCGCGTCGCTGCTCTGTACCGCTAAGATTAAGTCATTTCATATTTGTTGTTTGCCGCACTTTAGTTTGAGATTTAATTGTAAACATGTCCCCAAAGGTTGATAAGACCGGTAAGGTTCAATTGAAACTTTTATACGCTAAAAAAGAAATGATTTAAACCTCTGATTTGGTCATCAGAGATTCGTTCTTGTGTTCTATAGAAAACTTAGATAGTCTACGCGCGGATTTCGAAACCTTAGTACATGACATCAACGTTTTAGAGTTGAATTTGAATCCCGATTACTCAGTGAGTTATCAAGCCTTGTCGTCGTTTGACGATTTGTATTGTCGTATCAAACGCGTCGCTAGGAGTTTGGAGAAACCGGCTGACCTACCCAACCCCACTCGCGACCGACCTAAGTTGCCACCAATTCAAATACCCGAATTTGATGGTAACATTCGCAATTGGTGTCTATTTATAGATAGTTTTGAGAATACAATAGATAAGAACGATTCGTTGACAGATCACGAAAAATTGCATTATCTCGTTGAAAAATTGACTGGTAAAGCTATAACCGTTTGCGCTGGAATTACGTTTAGTGCCGAGAATTATAATTTAATTTTAAATACTTTGAAAGCTAGGTATGAGGATAAAAGATCGGTAGCTAACGCCTATTTAGATCAGATGTTTGATTTGAAATCTATTACGGCATGTAACGATCAAAACTTAGAGAAATTTCTAGATACTTTCGCGTCAGCTGTTCGCGCCGTAAAGAACCTAAAGATCGATGACCTCTGCGACTTCGTATTTTTGTATATGGGTTTAAGGAAATTAGATTCCGAAACCATTCGTTTGTTTGAGTCGGATCATCGCGGCAATAAAATTCCTAAGTTCGAAGACTTAGAAAGTTTTGTTCGCGAGCATATAAAAGTATTGCAACGCTCTTCATCGAAACATGAAGGCGCGAAGATAGTTGTTGATTCTGCACGCAAAGTAGATGCGTCATCGAAGTCACTGAGGTCAACTCATACTTATGTTAGTACCGCACCAGCACATGTACAATCACCTGTTTGCTCTTTGTGTAGCACTCATCATTCGCAACTGTACAGGTGTCCTGGTTTTCTAAAATTGTCGCCTAGTGATCGTTATAAATTTGTTCGCGCTAATAATTTTTGTTTTAATTGTCTCGGTACTAAACACCGCGTTGTTTTATGTAATAGTAGAAATAGTTGTCGCAAATGTCAAGCGAGACACCACACTTTGCTTCATTTTGAGAATAGTAATGCCGCATCCAATGTGAGCACGGTTGGCTCGTCGAGCGGTGACACACGGCAGCCTGCGCCGCAGCCGCAGCCCGCGCTCGCGCGCGCTCCGGCCCGCCCGGTGACCGCCGCGGATGACGTCACCTTGTGTTCGTTCTCCGCTAGTGCTGCACTCACTACTGTGTGTCTTGCGACCGCTCGCGTTGTTATTGTTGATGCATTAGGTAAGCCGCGCATTGTTCGAGCGCTGTTAGATGGCGCTTCGCAAAGTAATTTTATTACTCAAGATTGTTGTCGGCGTCTTGGTTTCAATGTTGATAAGCGTTCAACCCGCTCAGTGGTGAAGGGTTTTGGAAGCTTACAGTCAGCTGTTCGTGGCACCGTTAAAACAAGGTTTAGATCTCGTTTTAATAATAATATTTGGTTTGACATGGATTCGCTCGTTATAGATAGAATAGCTGAACAGTTGCCTACCGTCCCGGTTGACACGTCTTTATTAACGAAATTTAAAGACTTGCCTTTAGCAGATGAGACTTACGCTGTTCCTGGAGTCGTCGATATATTGATCGGCGCTTCGATTCTCCCGCACCTCCAGTTATCACGTAAGGTTCAAGGGGGACCGACGTACCCCGCTCCGCACGCACTGGAAACAGTTCTTGGTTTTGTTATAATTGGTTCCGCACCCGCTTCTATAGATAGTTTTAGTCACTCGACTGCTTCGTTCTGTTGCACCGTCGAGCCGCCACTGGAGTCTACCATCCGCAAGTTTTCGCTCGGTGGCTCCCGTGTATCCGCTGAAAAACGCTTTCTTTGTTTGGAACGAAAGATGCAGGCGTCCCCAAAGTCGAAGCGGGCCTATGATGAGGTTGTTAACGAATATTTAGATAAAGGTTACATCTCACCTGCGCCTGCGGACACTGGCGGGACCCAGCCTTCGTACATTATCCCGCACCGCGGAGTTATTAGAGAAGATAAGCTTACTACTAAAACTCCGTGTAGTTTTGGATGGCAGTGCTAAGACTAGCACTTCCGTGTCGCTTAATGACATAATTGTAAATTTTCGCATTAATATTAGTAATTTTTTAGCTTTTAGGACTCAACAGTCGCTTTGTGTTGGGCCCACTCTTCGCCCCATCGTTGGGACACATTCGTCGCTAATAGAGTGGCAAAATTCAATCTGAATTGGCGCCACATAATCCCTTTCACTTTGCTGGCACCGACAACCCAGCCGATTGTCTCTCTCGTGGATTGCTCCCTTCGCAAATTTTGGATCACCCGTTGTGGTTTGGTGGACCGTCCTGGATTCATGCCGCGTTAGATGGGTGGCCAGTTAGTCAATTCAATCCCACTACGGTTTCCGAACCACCCGAGGAGAAGAAGCACTCGCTTGTTGTATCGGTCCCACGTGAAGAGACCCTTATTTTGTTGTTGGCTAATCGCGTCTCGTCTTGGTCGAGACTGTTGCGTTGTGTTGTTTGTTCGCCTCTGCCCTCTGCCTAGCCAGCGGTAGGCACGAGCTCCAATCTAGGTTTATATTTTAGTTGTTATTTCCCAAACCTAGATTTAGATTGGACTTTAGATTTGTTTCGCATTTGTCGTTTCGAAGGTAACCCTTCAAGCCGGGGGGAATGGTTGCGCCGATGTAGAAGCTGTATTTCTTGACGCGGAAACACACTCATTCTATACCCAGCTCCCCTCCCGCACTAACCATAGAATAGTACTAGATATAGCTTCCGTCCGCCATTTGTGATATATAGACACTCACTCCCGCTTTGAACTAGCCAGCGTAAAGACGGACCGCGCTCGCGTCTCTCAAAAATGGATAATATTTGTTACATTTTTACCACTTCATAGACTTGTACCGATCGGATTGTGCCTCTCGTGTGTTCCTCAAGTGATCTAGTGATGCTGACGGCAGCTCCTGAGCAAAGAAGAGAAGATCCGTGTACCGGCTGCGATGAAAACACGTGTGTCGTGAAGGTTAGTGCATCCTCTCCTAATTTCTCGGGTTGCATTCATTGCTTGGATCACGCCCGCGGCAACCCGATCACCTGTCTTTTGTGTGTAAAGCGTCAATGGAACAGTTAGCTACTTCCCCGCAATACAGTCCACTAGCGCACGTGGCCAAATCGCGCCACCAAAGGTCTTACAGGCTATGTTATGTTCGCTATGTCCTACCATATGTGGTGTACAGAATGACACAGTTAATTAACTAATTTAGATATTTCAGCGAATTTAAGTAATTATTATAGTGAATTTCAAATACATATAAATGTCAATCAATTCAATAAAAGTATTTAAGTTGTACTACAGATTTAACCAAAATTCACGCATAATCATCATCAAATCAATTAAGGCATATAATCCTTATTAAATGTCAAATACAGCAATTGAGGCGTATGCAACTACATAAAACTATCAGTTTAAAACTCAATTTATACAACAATTTAACAATTCTATGTCAATTAATATTAAATGTCAAACGAAAAATTATGTTATGTCAAGGTTATGTCAAAAGGTATGTCAAACAATTGCATCATAAATATACAATGTCATTTAATAGTGTTATCGTTCAAAAATGCCACAACAGAGTAATATGTCTTATTCACCAAGAACATCGATAACTCCTTCTTAAACATATTGAAATTTGCCTCTTGTCTAATTGATTTTGGTAGTTTATTATAAATTTTTGGTGCCATAGCAAAGATACTGTTATGATACAGTGCCGTTTTGCATGCAACTAAATGCAGTTTATCAGCACGACGTGCACTACTAACTACTACAAACTTTTCCATATTCTGCCTAACAAACACAGCAGTTTCATAGATGTAAAGACATGGCATAGTCAAGATTTTGTGTTTCTTAAAATATGGTACACAACTATCAGTTCTACGTAAGTAGCACATTGCTCGTATGCATCGTTTTTGTGCAACTGACAACCCCAAAATATTATTCCATATCTTAAAGCTGAAGAAACTAGACCATGATAGGCTGTCAATAATGTAGTTCCATTTACAGTTTTTCTGAGCATGTAAAGGTTATAGGAGTATTGATGGAGTTTATTGCATACATGCTGAATTTGTTCATTCCAATTCAATGAGTTATCTATATACAGACCCAAGAATTTGGTTTTTTCTGTTTGTGTAATCATTTTACCATTATAATTTATATCCATGTCATGTGATTTATTTATCCTTTGTCCAAATTGCATTATTGTTGTCTTATCAAAATTTATTTTTAAATTATTCATCGTGAGCCAATTAATAACCCTAATAATATTATCATTTATGTCAGTTTCAAAATTATTAATGTCATTATTATTAAAAACTAAGGTACTGTCGTCAGCAAACATGATCATAGGATAAGAAGCAGAGTGAGGGAAGTCATTAATGTAGATAATGAAAAGCAGGGGCCCCAAAACACTACCCTGAGGTACTCCGTAGGTAACCGTTCTTTGAGATGAATTAAAAGTTCTTTCAGATCTTTCGACTATTCTGCTCAATATCGTATACTGCTGACGGTTTTGAAGATAAGATTCAATTAATGCAGATTTATGGTAATATATCTGCATTAATTGAATCTTATCTTCAAAACCGTTCTCACCCCATAACAATTTAGTTTCTGAATCAAAATCTCACGATCAACGTAGTCAAAAGCCTTAGACATATCCATATACAATCCCATCACTGGCAATTTTTGGTCTATTCTGCTGACAATTAGGCTCAAAAAGTCGTATATTGCCATGTTTATGGACTTATTCTTTCGAAAACCTTTCTGACCATCGTGAAACATATTGTTTGTTTCATAATATTTGCTCAAATGTATCGATATGACTTTTTCGATAATCTTTGAAAAAATGGGGACCAATGCTATTGGTCTATAGCAGGATAGATCTTCCCTATCATGACAGGTGAAACATGAGTGTTAATTCACCTCTATCTAACCCTCCGGGGATAAAGGCGTGATTATATGTATTTACATTTACCCAGAACAATTAGTCAACAGGATGGGGGAAAACCAAGGTATTGAGATCATTTTGAGTACTTTGCTCAAAATTTTGATACTAAACTGTCTACAGGCAAAAGTCATGGTCAAAATCCAATTATACCGTCTAATCGCTGTTTTAGATGGGAGATTATGAATGCTATTTACGGTGTACAGATAACGGCAAAATTAACTAAACAAATCGAAATTTACAAAATACCGTCGCACTGGCAAATAAACATTTTATTAAACATGGAATGGAAAGGAAAGTTATAACTTCAGGCTGAATTCGAACCCGTGAACTTATGCTCTGACCACTAATCCAACGAACTTTGCCTGAAATCATCCATATCTTCATGTATATATTCGTCTTACGGCGATCTTAATCGATTGAATAGTTAGCTTAAAAACTTCATTCAAAAAATATATTTTTTCAGTTTTAAAGGTATGAAAAGGTTTAGTATAATGTGTATTCTCTTTGAGAATGCCGTAAGGCGAAACCGGTCAGGTCTAAACTATATTAAAAATAATGTGGAAAAGTACAAGTCAGTTTCTCAACATGTGTAACAATAAATTCCACCAAGTACCATAAATCAACAGTATAAATAGTATGTATTCTCATCTATAAGTTTACATAGTTAAGGGCGCCTATTGCGTAATAAGATGAATAGCAAAAAGGCATTAGAAGATTCCTACAAGATCGGCTTACGAGTCTAACTCTGGTGTTGCACACGTCCGATGCCCACAATAACCACATTGCATCAGACTATTTATACTGTTGATTGGTGGCACTTGGTGGAATTTGTTGTTACACGTATTGATAACTCACTTGTACTTTTCCACATTACTTTATTACTTATTACACCTGACCTAAAAAACCTTTGAGGATGCCGTAAGGCGAAACCAGTCAGGTGTAATAAGTAATAAAGTGATGTGGAAAGGTACAAGTGAGTTATCAATATTTGTGCACTTTCCATCAGGTGTAGTCATCACAGTTTCTTTTCAAGTTTATTTACTGAATTAATACCTGTAGAGGCTTGGAAAAAATGAAAATAAAATTGTAATTCTTTTCAATCGTTTAGTGACACGATGCTACAAATTAAAAATATTTTTTTTTATATAGAACACGTCAATTAGACTTCACCTTGCCTGATGGTAAGCTGAAGGCAAAGTATCAGAAAAGAGAGAAGAATATAGTTTCACAGAAAACTAATATAAAAATGTACAAAAATTTGTTTCGTCGACTGTACAAACTTTATAACTTAACGACTACATGCTCATATGCAACTTTTGAATTCGACTAAAGAGAGCATCATTGAATGAATGAATGAATTAAGTGTAAAAAAGAACTACTGAATGAGTCAGTGAATGAAGAGTGTTCTTGTAAGTAGGCACTAAAAAGTTTTTAACGTAACATTATGTTTTATTTAGATTTTTATAATAGCTTTTACAAGTAAATTTTACATTTGGAACAACACGATTCATGCTTATTCCTGAAGATTTACTTAGGATATTTTAAATACCAACTTTTCAACTTCTCTTAAGTCACGAAGATGTTGAAAACTGGATAAATTGATAAACTTTTAATTTGTATCTCTCAATGATCGAGTCGAAGATTTCTAGTTAAAAGAAATAAGAAAAGCAGGTAGGTATTGATAACTTTTAAAAACCATTTGTTTAAATTGGTTTGATTTTTATTATTATTGGAACTTCTCCCCGACGTGACAGATTACCTTTTTTTATATATCACTTGGGTGGCAGACAAGCCCACAGCTCACCTGACCGACGTGGTTACCATGCCGTAAAGCACAGATAGTTTCTGTGTCGTTAGTGTAAAGACAAATCAGGACAAGCTTTTGGTCTTCCCACTGACAGCACAAAAGCTCTCCAGTGATCTCTGGCTATCCTACTCACTGCCGGGAATACAACACGAAGTAATTACGGCCGGCGAATTCTGTAGGGCGGAGGCACTTCCCCAGTCGGACTGCTCAATTGGACGGAAATACCATCGTGTCCAATGGGCACTATTAGTTATTATTGTTAAGACAAAACATTTCCATCCAAAGGATACCTGGAAGAGATCGCTTGTAGCGATCAGGCCGTCATTTGTAAAATTTTTCATAATGTTGTCCGTACATGTACTGTAATTTATCAGTATACAATAAAGATTTATCTTATCTTACCTATTTAGAGAACGAATCTACAAATTTTATTCCAGGGACGAATTTCAGGAGCCCTGTAGGTTCGTCGCCCTTTAAATTCCCTAATTCACTTTTAATACGGGTATTATTTGTGAAAAGGTCGCAACGGTATCACTCAACAATATACGACCTAAAGTTGTGTACAACACAAAGCATGAAATATAGCATTTAACTGAACGTAAACCTGAGCCGTCCGGCCTGCGGCTGACAGACCATTAATTTATATCGATTATGTAGCGATATTTCGATATTGCGATACGATATGTCTAGATTAGAGCCTTTATACATTACATATTTATGCGCTGTTCTTATGCGTTTTTGATTCTGCAAATTTGCGATTATGCGTTTTAGATGATTTTATGCACTTGTATCAATATAAAAATAATATTCATATTCTTTTTTGTAATTACTTCGTTTACTTGAATGTTCAATGGATACATTGAATACATCATTACTTTCAATGTAAATATTATGTAGCATAGATTTAAAATACATTAAGTGTAAATAGATAAATAAATAAATAAGAATGTAGAAGTGAGAAATTGAAAATAATAAATAAATAAATAAATAAATATTCTACAACATTCTACACAACGCTATCTAGACCCATGGTAAGCATAGCTTAACTAGCTTGTGTTATGGAATCTAGAATGCGGATAAACATACTTAAATACTTTTTTTTTTTGTAAATACATACATATTATACATAGAAACACCCAGACCAATGCAAATACCCATATTCATGCATACAAATATTTGCACTGAGCGGGGATCGAACCCGCGCCTCCTGCGTAGCAGTCGTGTTCACTACCGCCACGCCACAGAGGCTGTCATATTCATTTATTTCTCGAACAATGGGCCGTGTGCTTGTCTGCCACCTAAGTTGTATATAAAAAAAAACAATGTCACACTCTATTGAAAATCTTAATCTAATAACAACAAAGCTAATAACAATATAAAATCATCCTAACTAATCCGACGTTAGATCGAAGATTAAATAAAATAATTAAAGTATCAAAGTTGCATGTCCAAAGAAAAAATCACAAAAGTTGTCAAAATTACAATAAATTTAAATAGAGAATTACTATAGATGCAAAAAACTAATTGGTAAGTACTTCAAATAACTAACAAAGGCGAAGCTGTGGACTATGCAGATAGGCGTACAAAACATTAAAATTAAAATTAATAAAGACTTCTTCAGCAAAAGGACTCGAGATCCGAGAATACTTAAACTAGAAACTCAGTGGGCTTTTTGTGTGCAAATGTCACACCTTGCTCATTGCACTGCATTTGCTTATCGCGCCCAAACGCGTGTCTAATCATATTTTATCGTTTTAAAACCCTCGTGTGTAGAGACCTTTATAGTTTGATATTACATCGATTTTTGGAACCATAACCTGTTCGTGCTTGTGACAGTTTAATATTGGGCTGTTTAATTTTGTGCGGTGTGTTTAGGTTTGATAGTGCTTTCAGCTTTTGTTAGTGATGTCTATTGAATGGATATAACTGTATGGGTTTAGTTAAGTAATTTTACAAGATAATTCAGATAATACCAGTCCTATAGAGGTCAATAGTTTAGCCCTTTTTATGTGGGAGATGGGAGTACAAATAAAGAGAGTATAGGCACCGTCACCTGCATGCTGGTACACTTTCTGATTGACGAGTGAGGCTCTGCCGCTAGTTTCCGTTTTAGGGTAGAAAGTTCAGATGGCAGTCGCTTCCACCAATCCTCGGATGCAACCGACAACTACATACCCTAAGACCCTACGTTACCGGGTCTAGCTGCTTCCAGTTGCGCCACAGGGAAGTTCCTACTTGAAACCTAAGCAGATCATTTCATCAGACCGACCGAAGACCTGCCGCCTGGACACCATCTTCAGTGGCTTACTTGGAAGTCTTTAAACAGCCTGCGGATCAAGGTTGGCCGCTGCGGGGAAAACATGGCAAAATGGGGCTTTTTTTTTTACGTGCGCAAAATCCCCACGGATCCCTCCCCACTGGAGCCGGTGGAGGAGGTTATGTCGGACTCGAACCGACTAAAACGCACGCCGCCTGTGGGTCGTTTTGGTTGCCGAAGGTGAGGTTGACAGGCATATCCCTCGCACCTCGGCCGACCCAGGGCCATCTCTCACGATCTGGCCCTCGTCTCAGGTGTGGGGACTAAAGAGTCCCCAACTCGACCCCGGAAACGGGGAGGCGCGCTGGGCGCGCCACCGCCGCGGCCTGCTTCTGCCAGGGTGACAGGCGGCTCCACCTGTCACCCCCAGGCCGGCGCTCATGGGGCCCCGTCGTTCATCGACCTCTGAAGACCGAGTTGCCTTCGTACGCGGGCAGCTTGGCTTGCGATCCTTCGTCGCTCCCGCTGCCGCTCCCGCCCCGCCTCCTCCTTCACGAGGGCAAAATGGGGCTTTATCGAGCGGTTGCAAGAGTCCTGCGATTGCGGGGTCCAACCTCAGTCTATGTCACATTTGCTGTCCTGCTCGCTGTGGCCTTTCACCTGTACTACCGACGAACTTTGTAGAGCAACTGAAAATGCTGTTGCTGTGGCCAAGTCTTCTAGTCAATAGCCTGGTTTTACCAAACCAGACTATTGACTAGAAGAAGAATAGCACCGTCACCCCATTAGCTTACTGTATAGGTGATTATAATATTCCAGTATACCGTTTGGTTCTGCTCAATTGGTTCATAGCAATTAAATTATGACGCAGTTTTTAAATCTGATCGACTTTTTGTAGGGGTTTTGATCTGACATAAATCCTTGACTCCTACCGTTTTTGTGGCAGAGCCGATCCACCCCTAATGAGCAGGTGGTCCGCATAGCAGGTGTGATCGACTTATTCAAAGGGCTTGGATGAAAATTTTAGTGGGGCCCCACTACCGAAATATTTCGGGAGTGAAGATCCGAATTCAGTGGCGGGGATTTCACTAAACGACCTTTAAAAGAATACATAATATTAGTTAACTACGAGTACGAGTATTTTTGTTACGCACTGCTTTTTATAGGCTCAGTACTTACTGTGTGCTTACTACAGCACACACCTTTTTTCAAGTCAACAATTTTATGAAACATTTTAATATCACAATAATAAAACTTCAATAACTTGCAATCAATTGCTGTCCAACGAGCTACAGTGAATGGGGCGTTAATACGAACTCTCCAACTTTCAAGACGCCATTTTGAAAACTTGACTTCCCGTTGTCTCAATGTTATAACGATATTACTTCGATAGTATAGCGTGATATAGACGAATTCAATCTTGGATAATTGTTTCAACAATCCCTTTTGCTACTTTTATTAACTAAAAGTTAAAATCAAATTGTATCTAATATTTTTTTATGTTAATAATATTTGTCAGAATACAAGTATATTTGCAAATAAGTAACTAGTCATTTCTAAGTTTTTTTAATTGGTAGTCTCACGTTTGATAAGTGATGTCACAATGATACGCGTTTCAATACTAGGTAAACTCTATAATTATATATAAATAATAAATAAAAAAAAACAAATAAATCGTTACTGAATCTGTCAAAAATAGTTTCATTTCAATTTGTGATATTTGCATAAACATCTGACAGTATAAGACCGATAAAATGTAATGAATTAGGTATTATATTTATTTCTTGCTTTCAATTAAGTAGAGCCATTGATAATGTGGTAATCCAGGGGAAATTATAAGATAATCAACGAATAACGAAGTAACTATACTGGGGATTAATAATATTAAATATGCCACAACATTCCACACAACGCTATCTAGATCCAAGATAAGTATAGCTTAACTAGCTTATGTTATGGAATCTAGAATACGGATAAACATACTTAAATACTTTATTTTTTGTAAATATATACAAGTTATACATAGAAACACCCAGACCAATGCAAATACCCATATTCATGCATACAAATATTTGCACTGAGCGGGAATCGAACACGCGCTTCCTGCGTAGCGGTCACGTTCACTACCATCACGCCACAGAGGCTGTCAATTTTATCTTCACTCCACTGGTAATGACAAAACGGTAGTGCCTGCCTAAGCAAAGTAAGGCACTCTATTATGGTAAAACCGTATCCTTATAAACTCCTAGACACAATTGTTATAAATACATACATACATATAATCACGCCTTTATCCCCGGAGGGTTAGGCAGAGGTGAATTAACATCCACATTTCACCAATAATTGTATTCGGTCCCACCTAATAGGGGGTGAGCCATTGGCGTATTCCGGGCACTATTGTTGACTCGAGCCATGCATCTGAGGCTGAGTCTGGGCTGTATGTCTTTAGTCGCCTTGTACGACACCGCATGGGAAGAGATGGGGTGGTCCAAATTCTACTCTGCCAGGAACCACGCGGCATTGTGATAAATATGTGCACATATAAACTTGTAAATTGATTCCTTGCCGGTCGATACTCTTAAAGGAGCAAGTTGAAACTCCCAAAGTGTCAAGATGTTGAAAGTAAGAACTTTTTCTCTGTATCCTTGTTCAATGGTGGACGAATAATGTTCTTTGAAATGTTATCAGCGCAGTTTTTGAAAAGTTGATTCTTGTTCCTTACATAGGTTAGGAAATATGTCGGTATTTCTTTGCTCTGATTTGGGGGGCATGCTAAAAAACCTCTACGCGGTGCATCCTGGGTAATAGAAGTGGCAACTCCTCTCTAAATTTAGGTGAGGAGTTACGGACTCTAATCGATATTCTGCCGAAGATCAAACCCGTGCTCACCCGTCTGGCCAGCGCGGCATGGCAATAGTAGGCTAAAACCCTCACAATGAACAGACTTCACAATAAAAGGCCCCCAGTTCCCGGTGGTTCTGTTATTCGCAGCCAAGGTTGTGGTTCAGGTAACAGCGGGGCGGGGTGCGAAGAATCTCCGGGCTATTTCGAATCCCGCCTGAATTGATTCAATTTTTCCTGTCTTAATCGATAACTTCACCTCCCTTGATATTAAGCTGAAACTTAGGAAATCGGATTTTTATACCAATTAGGTGGCAAATAAGTACACAGCCCACAGCTCACTTGATCGAAAGTGATGACCGTGGCCTATGGAAGTGTGAAACACCAGGGGAGTCACACTCGCCCTGCTGACCCTTTTTTTTTTTTTTTTTTTTACGTGCGCAAAATCCCCACGGATACCTCCCCACCGGAGCCGGTGGAGGAGGTTATGTCGGACACGAACCGACTAAAACGCACGCCGCCTGTGGGTCGTTTTGGTTGCCGAAGGTGAGGTTGACAGGCATATCCCTCGCACCCCGGCCGACCCAGGGCCATCTCTCACGATCTGGCCCTCTTCTCGGGTGTGGGGACTACAGAGTCCCCAACTCGTCCCCGGAAACGGGGAGGCGCGCCACGCGCGCCACCGCCGCGGCCTGCTTCTGCCAGAGTGACAGGCGGCTTCACCTGTCACCCCCAGGCCGGCGCTCATGGGGGGCGGAGGTCGTTCATCGACCTCCGACGCCCGAGTTGCCTTCGTACGCGGGCAGCTTGTCTTGCGATCCTTCGTCGCACCCGCTGCCGCTCCCGCCCCGCCTCCTCCTTCACGAGCATTACTTGCTCGCAGAAGGAGGCGCCGGCCGCCCACGCATCCGCGCAGCGAACCATCTGCCTACCCCTTTGGGGACATTCGGGGATATAGGCATGAGTTAATGTTATGTTATGTTACATATTATATTTACGCTATTCCTTGGATCCTCTACTTTTATTTACCATTACCAAAAGTAATCGACAGCGAATCTTATCGATGTGGAATAAACATACTGTGCAAAAATAGAAAATCGTTTAGCTTATAGGCGTGGCAGAGACAATAGAGTGATACTTAATACGATTCTCTATAATATCTATCAACCTCTTCATACATTATTATTTATTCCGATTTTTCTGAGAACGTAATCTTATACATCTGTTTTTGTTTTTGTATTAGGCGTAGGTATAATATTACTTTTTTTTTACGTGCGCAAATTCCCCACGGATTCCCCCCCACCGGAGCTGGTGGAAGAGGTTATGTCAGACTCGAACTGACCAAAACGCACGCCGCCTGTGGGTCGTTTTTGGTTGCCGTAGGTGAGATTAACAGGCATATTCCTCGCACCCCGGCCGACCCAGGGCCATCTTTCTCGATCTGGCCTTCTCCTCGGGTGTGGGGACCACAGAGTCACCCCCAGGTCTACGCTCATGGGGGGCGGAGGGTATTCATCGACCTCAGACGCCCGAGTTGCCTTCGTACGCGGGCGGCTTGGCTTGCGATCCTTCATCGATCCAGCAGCCGCTCCCGCCCCGCCTCCTCCTCCACGAGCATTTCTTGCTCGCAGAAGGAGGCGCCGACCACCTACGCATGTATAATATTACATTAACACTTCAAATTCATCTCATCTAAGAAAATAATCTTATAGTAATTTTATTGTTGTTAAAAAAAATTAAGTCTTCCATGGAATCTTAATACTAATTATTATTTTTAATGTGATTGAGTGTGTGTGTTTTTTGCAACATATGGCATTGTAAATGCCTGAAATATATATTTTTTAATTATAATAATAGTAGTAATTTTAGTTTAAGGATTTTCACTTACTTAGGGTACCCATCATAATGATTTTTTCAAATCCGTGAAACATTTTTTCATTAAATACAGTGGTTACAAAGATTACAACTTCTGTAGCGTGGCAGTAGTGAGCGCGGCCGCTACGCAGGAAGTATGGATTCGATCCCCGTTCAGTGCAAATATTGGTATGCATGAATATGGCTATGGTTGTATTTGCATTGGTCTGGCCGTGCCTCATAGAGGACGTTAAGCCGTCGGTCCTTATTGCTATACGAACATATCTGGCAGTCGTTACGGGTAGATGCAACCCTAATAAATCCAACAACTGGTTGTATGGGTCAGATGACAGTCGCTTCACGGAAAACATTGAAGTTCAGCCAAACCTACAGTTAGACTGGTAAAGCGGACCCCAGACTCCGAAGTGAAAGCATCAAATGCAATTGGGATTAATGCTAAAATGAAGAGAAGAGAGTTTCAATGTTTTGATAACTTAAGACATATAAGACTATTTATAGTGTTGATTGATGGCACTTGGTGGAATTTGTTGTTACATATATTGAAAATTCACTTGTACTTCTTCACATTAAAAGTACAAGTGAGTTCTCAATATGTGTAAGACATTTAAACATTAAAAATCTTTCTCTCTATTTATAATATTAGAAAATTTATTTCGCAGTAAATTTTCGTTCAAAGGTTTTAAGGCTAATTATGTCAGGACGATGCGTCAACTTGAGTAATTAATTGTAATCTATAGTGAAAAGAACAAGGAGGGTATTAAATTTCAATTAAACGAGACATTAGCTTGGTTAGAGTAGGACAACTATATTTCAGATGGTTGGAGTAAAGAGGTATAACTTATAATGAGTACAAGGGTGTACGGAACCTCACTAAGAACCTTATCTACTTACCAGTACACTTGCTAATTAGCGCAAGAAGCTCTAATACAGACTTTCGTATATATATATATACATATATTTTTTGGACCACCCCATCTCTTCCCATGCGGTGTCGTACAAGGCGACTAAGGGATAAGGCTGTTTGACATCAGATATATATATACAGCCCAGGCTCAGCCTCAGATTCGGGACACGAGTCAGCAATAGTGCCCGAAAAACGGCAATAGGCTCACCACCTATTACGTGGGACCGAATAAAATGATGGTGAAATGTGGGTGTTAATTCACCTCTACCTAACCCTCCGGGGATAAAGGCGTGATTATATGTATGTATGTATGTATTTATAGGATTCCGTACCTCAAGAGGAAAAATAATGGAACCCTTAAAGGATCACTTTGTTGTCTGTTTGTCGGTCAAGACCTTTTTCTCAGGAATGCGTAAATTTATACCAAATACTCGGGGACTGCAATACTTTCAAGCTGAAAATCAAACTTCTACATCAATGCAATCGATAACTACGGACGTTTATGCAACAAAATGTAACACGATAACCGCGAATCAAAATTCAAATCAAATAATAGGTTGTTACATATGAAATTACCGATTTTTTTAAGAAATTGAAGGAAACCCAATTTAGTAGTAAAAGTACTAAAACTTTTCCATTTTTTTAGGAATGACAAATCCAAATTTTATGATATTTTTGTGTATGAATGAGACAAAATTAAGCTAACAAACACTTTTAATACATTTTTTCAAAAGTGACAGCTGTAAAAAAGTAAAGGAAATTCATGATTAAAATGGATAGCATTTAGGAAGTACTGTTTTTGAAGACCGAATTTAATTTATTAAGCGGCCAATAAAAACAAAATTTAATTAAGTGTTGTAAAATCTTGAAATCAACTTTCAAACAAAATATAAATAATAGAAGTAACTATTAAATTACAAGAATAACGAACTCATGAATCTGTAAGAAAATTTCGGCAATTTTATAGGTAAATACCTAATATCTCTTTACTGTATGGTATACAAAGAAAGAACATATAACATTATATGGAGAGTTTCGCAGTATACATACAATTGGGGGTCTTATAGCACAAGGCAATCTCTTCCAGGCAACCATGGGATGGAGTGAGTCGAAGAGAGGTAAGGGGCAGTTTCTAACAATGGTTTTCTTTTATTGTGGTCCATACTTAGGTAATATTATTGTTATGTTTTTATGTAGCTATTTACAAGGTTATAGATACATGATTTACAATATAATATATATACTACATAAATAATTAATTGTGAAACAGTACCAAAAATCTGGTACATATATAAATATGCATATACTTAGATGAAATATTAAAAACAGCAAAGATATGAATGAGGGTGATATGGAAATAGAAGGTAAATGACAGTGGCTATCTCTCTTGCAAGTAGTAAGCCGTAACCATTTTTTGAAGACATGCAGAGATTGCGCACTTCTAATAGTAACGGGTAAGTCATTGTACAATCGGATGGCTTGGACAGTATAATATGATTTATACATGCATTTTGTGGAGTGCGCTGGCATTCCAAGCCTCAGACGATCTCAAGACGCGAGAATGCAAGTCGCGAACGAATTCGAAGCAATCTTTTCAGTAGATGGTAGTGAGAGAATGAAGTAGAATATTATACAGTATATAAAGAAAGTCAGCATTCCGGCGAAGGCGTATGGGTAATTACTTAAACTTAGCGCGATATTCGGAGATGCGACTCCATCTTTCTTCTTCGACCATTCCATATTTGAAAATTAATAAGATTTTCTTTTATTTTTTTTTATTTTTGGTAAGCGCCCAGTACCTAAATGTATATGACCTATTTTTAAAATTAAACGAGGTATAAGTATCTATCCAATATTAGAATTTTGAAAATTATTAGGTTTTAACAAAACTTATGACTCGTAAATGTAAAAGCCATGCATCATTCGCATGAGCGTCCGGATTCTGTTCGCACGTGCACCGAAATACAAAAAATAAAATAATAACTTCACGTTTGTGCAGAACCCTCGGTGCGCAAGTCCAATTCGGACTCGGACTCGTACAACTCGGGCTTTAAAAAAAAGAATATCTCACAATATTAACAAACTTGAATTTAACTTTACAATAACCACCAAAATGACATTCGTTGATTTTTGCTATCCCAAATAAAATGTAACTTTTGAACAATGAACTAAGCACTAAAATCGGATTCCAATTTCAAAATCGCCAATTCCAAGTCTTTCATAGGTGAGCATGCAATTGACAGTGACAAATTATTATGTTCTGAGTTTTGATATTTAAAATAACTTGGTTTTAAACTACACTATAAGTTTTAAAATTTACGATTTAATAATTTTGTGAGGCAAATTGACAAATAGATATAATTTTACTAGACCTAATTTAACCATTAAATCGTTCAGTATAAGCCTTTTTAATTCTTCTTTCTTTTACAGAATGTGTGCACTGTTTACAGACAAGCAAACACTTTTAGCTTAATTATTCTTGAAAACTTAGACTGCATTGCATTAATAAATAAATAAATAAATATTCCACGACATTCTACACAACGCTATCTAGACCCATGGTAAGCTTAACTAGCTTGTGTTATGGGATCTAGAATGCGGATAAACATACTTAGATAGTTTTTTTTTGTAAATACATACATATTATACATAGAAATACCCAGACCAATGCAAATATACATATTCATGCATACAAATATTTGCACTGAGCGGGAATCGAACCCTGGCCCCATGCATAGCAGTCGAATGCTCTACTGCTATGCCACAGAGGTCAATTAATAAAAAGTCGTTTAACTAAACTGAGTTATATTAAATTAATTTAGTAAAGTACATATTTTTTTATACCACTGAGCTCGTGCTGCTGACATACCTGTAAGAATAGAGTCCAGTTCGACTTAGTCTCGGTTTCCATTATTGGTAAAAGTCGGCCATAACATAGCTGAAACATTTTTTGAGTTCCATCAATCAATCAATCAATTAGCCTACCGTAATTCACTGCTGGACAAAGGCCTCTCCCAATGTTGACTAATCTAATTTTAATTACCAGCAATAGTTAAATTTGGAAATAAATCACACACATCCATTTTAAATCGAAATTAAAACGACATGTGATATTCATTCGATCATCAACACGATTCAATACATCAATTATTTTGACGATTAATTGTTATAACTTGCGAACAGCGCAAATAAATCTTTGTTTGACGTTAATCACCATGTTGGTATGAATTATTCTGTTATTATTCGTCGATTGATTTATTTATCTAGATATATAAGGTTAGTATTTTGAAACGTAAACCATGGGGTAAATTGATATAACCATCTGGTGCGGCGTAAGTGTCAAATGATGACAAAGTTTAGTTTGGTGGTGGGTGCCAACTGGTGTCATAATTATGTTTGGTGGTGAGCGCCAATCATAGTTGCGGCACGCTGTGATGGCCATTTTGACACGACTGGTTTTACTCGTTTTCTTTTATTAGGTGTGTTAAGTTTATGTTCTGTGCCAGTCTCGCCATATTTTTCTTTAGTTATTCGTCCAACAGTTCGTTGTCCAATATTAAGAGCACCAAAAAGGAATAAATGATTAAAACTAGTCGTGTTAAATGGAAATCATAGCGTATGTAAGTATGCCACAACTACAGTGTCATACTTAAGTTAAAGTTCACTGTTCAACCTTCAATTAATTTTAGTTAAAACTACATTCTTTGATAATAGCTATATTAAAAAAGACGCCGAATTTATTAAAAATTAATCTATGAAACTTTCAACATAGCTGTCTAGAATCTGCATCCAATTTATAAAGAGCGATAATCGAGAGATCAAAGCGATGCGTATCAGCGATCTGTGGATAGGACACGTTATGCTCATCTGCGAACGTGTTCAGTTTCACACCCCTTCATAACGTATGTTAACATATTGTTCATTATGTAATACATAGTTTCAGTGAATATTACACTTTTCGTGAGTAGCATATCAAACTTAGAAGATGAGTAAGATATAGGGCTGTTCTTGATCAAACAGCAGATCATTCATACCTAAGAATAAGTGGCGGCCTGGTATATCAATTGTCATATCTCACGGCTTATGATTCTTCACTGTCAAATTATAACGAACATCATCCCTTTTTTTTCTTTTTTTTTTGTCGCCATCTCTGTGTACGGACAGCGTATCTGTTGTTTGTGGTGCGTCACTGAAATCTGAATATCAGTGCTTCGTATACCCTGGTGTGCGAAGCATTCATGCTGAGATAGTAGCATGTTTGAGTGCGCTGGATGTTTGTATCTACGTTATGTTATATATATTTATTTTGGATCCTCTGTACTTTTACATTGTGTGTATCTCAAATAAATGCTTTTTCTTTCTTTCTTTCTTCTTTCTTTCTTCTTTGTAGTTTGTATCTATACTCCACTCCGTTACGGACTTAACTGAACGGATACAATCTTGTAGCGACTTTTTACAAAATCACATATTGAACAAATAAACTCGGCTAAGTAACTGGCTAGCTAGTGGTTCTATTTCGGTTTGTAGTCTTTAAAATGAGTTTCTAAACAGTAAACTACTACTAAACTGAGTTTTTAAATAAAACATATTATTTTTATATTTAGGAGGTAGGACACGGCGGTATATCCGCCCGATTGAGCAGTCCGACTGGGGAAGTACCTCCGCCCTACAGAATACCGCGGTTATAATAACTTCGTGTTGTGTTCCCAGCGGTGAGTAGGGTAGCCAGAGCTCACTGGAGAATTTGTGCCGTCAGTGGGAAGACTAAAGGCTTGTCCTGATTTGTCTTCTACTGACGGCACAGAAACTCTGTACTTACAGGGTTGGCAGCGCGACTGTGACTCCTCTGGTGTTACAGACGTCCATAGGCCACGATAACTACTTTCCATCAGGTGCGCCGTGTGCTTGTCTGCCAACTAAGTGGTATAAAAAAAATAAAAAAAAAATATTAAAAAAATATATCTAGTCTATTTACCTTTAGTTAAGTATATATAGTGTAGGTATGAATATAGTAGTGTGTGCGCACCTCTTTCCAACCGGAGGCAAGATGAAGACACATTGGCGTGGTTCCCACACTTGAAGGAGCCAGCTCAAAACCGTAGATGACCCTGGGTTAGCCGGGGAGTGAGGGATATGCCAGTGTCAATATCACCTACAGCAACTAAATAACCCGAGACGACGTGTAGTTTTTGTCGACCCGAGTCCGATATAATTGCTCTAGGGGTAAATGTCTGAGAGGATAGATGCGCTATAAAAAAGTGGTGTATATTTATATTTGGGGAAAATTTAATCAAGTTTAGAAAAGTACTGTTTCCATTTTTTAAGCTCTTTAATCAATATTCTTTGCAACCACGAGCACCGATATTGGATACTAAGGACAATATTTATTTGACAATCTTTATTGTACGCCAATTACAATATTCATATTACAGAAATTGAGAAGACAAGAGCAGTACAAAGGGCGGCCTTATCGGTTTACACAATTTCTTGCAGGCAACCTTTGAATGGAAATATATGTTGGTTGGAGTATATTGTAGTATATTGTACTTGGAGTATATTCGAATGAAAAAAACAAACACTCAAGATAATAACAACAAGCTGTTGTATACAACAAAATACTCCACGATTTTCCTCAAAAAGATTATAGACAAGACATCGACACGTTTTCTTCTAAATAAACCAGTTTACCAATACCCCTCTCCAAGTCACAATGTTGACAAAAAGGAAAAGAAACATCTTTCCTTAAAACGCATCCCATCTTGGAGATTACTTGGCAAACCGAGTGTTGAGTCAACAAACAAGTTCTTAGTACTAGGGGCTTTCGGAAAATGAAGAAAGTAATGAAAAATAAATGTATTTTTTATGTTTGATACAGACATACATATAATCACACCTTTATCCCCGAAGGGTTAGGCAGAGGTGAATTAACACCCACATTACACTAATCATTGTTGTCAGCCCCACGTAATTGGGGATGAGGTTCTTGCCGTCTTCTGGGTACTATTGTTAACTCGAGCCGTGTATCTGTGCCCGTGTCTGAGCTGTATATATCTGTCTGATGTTAAATAGCCCTAGCCCTTAGTCGCCTTGTACGACACCGCATGGGAAGAGATGGAGTGGCCCAAATTCAACTCTGCCGGGAACCATACGGCTGTGTTTTTTATGTATGTTTTGTTTATGTTTGAATATATTTTTAAGTGCTGTTTCGTAGTCACTATACACTCGCTAACAACACTGCGTTAGGTTCCGAAGATGATGATTTAGGTTCACAAAACTGTAAATTATTCCCATTTCTTAAAATAAGACCTAATAAACCTACTCACATTCTAACTAACCGACTGATCTGACGATAACGTCAGATCAGTCGATCGTTATCAACTTCACTTTAGTCTCAGTCGCATCTGAGGTATTTATCTCGAAGTCCAGCTTTAACGCCATTAATAATGTCTTCCTAGTAAATAATTATCCAAATCATTAATACATGAAATACCTACTTAATCGATACGACAAAAATTAAGAGTTGATTGAATTAGACTCGCTAACTAAACCGACCACAATTTTTTTTTTTATACTACTTAGTTGGCAGACAAGCACACGGCCCACCTGATGGAAAGTGGTTACCGTGACCTATGCACGTCTGTAACACCAGAGGAGTCACAGTCGCGCTGCCAACCCTGTAAGTACAGAGTTTCTGTGCCGTCAGTAGTAAAAATGTTACCGTTTAATATATTTGTCAGTTACAAATGAAGCTGATAAAGCAATATTCAAAACAGATCCCGCGTCACTATTTATTCTCTTAAACTTTAAAATATAAAATTACAGGCTGAAATGGACGGTAAAATAAAACTAGGTCACGACTATAAGTTACACAGAAAGCCCCAGCCATCCAGCAATTACTTCGTACAATTAAATTAAGGTTTTGAGGAAAAAAACAGAAGTTCTTATTTGAAATACATTTCAATATTCATAAACTGGCAGTTACTTCATTTGTTATCAACTTGAAGACACCTTACCACCATCTCATCATGCTATTCTCTGAGCCTTCGCCCAACTCACTTGGGGTCGACTTTCTTCTCTATCTAAGATGTGGCTGAACTTCGTTATTTTCCGTGAAGCAACTGCTATCTGACCTACAAAACTAATTGGCGATATCCAAGTTCTGTAGTTAGATTAGTCAAACTTTTGAAGGCTCTAACTAGCCGTATGGCAACCGGGACCGCCGGCTGAACGTGCTCTCCGAGACAGATTCTCGTCATGAGGAATGGTGTTATCAACAATCAATGCTCGGCGTTCGAATCGGTCTATCACCACAATGTCGGCCTTGTTGGCTACAACAGTCCTATCAGTGATGATAGATCGATCATAGTCGTGTGACATGACTATTTTCTAGAACTGGCTCAGGAGCATACATATATTATTTTTAAACTTTCGCGGTGTGAATTCATAATTATACTAAGTATCGGGACTTCTCGCGAATTATATTTTGGAACTTACTATTTCTGCCGACGTTTCGGATGCGTTGCAGCACCCGTGGTCACGACTTGACTAGTCTTCGAGCGTCGAGATGTATGCGGGGAACATTTTTTGAGCGCCTACCCACCATTACACTTATTATGAATGGTTAGGCTGGCGACACACCACACTCACTATGTCAGTTTTTAACGGCACTGTGTTTTTTGGTTTTAGTATCTTAATCACTGGATTCCACGTTCCGGATAGCTTGAATCCATCTTCCCTATTGAAATTTTTATATTTTTTTATTTCAATGGCTTCACGCACAATCCGTGAATAGTAGTGGCGATCAGTGGAGAGGACTTTGGGTTGATGAAGCTCAATCCAGTGATTGGTACCCGACTCAAGATGTTCTGCTACTGCCGATTTGTTGAACTGACGGTTTTTCACAGCTGCGATATGTTCTCTGACTCTCTCTGCAATGGTTCGCTTGGTCTGGCCTATGTAGGAACTACCGCAGCTGCAATCCACTTTATAAACACCCGGTGTTTGTAGAGGTATGACGTCCTTCGATGTTCGCACATATTTCGCTACTTTGGCGAACGGTTTAAAAATCGTCTTGATGGAAAACTTCCGTAAGCAAGATCCGATTTTGTCCGTTACACCTTTCACATACGGCATGTATGCCGGTTGGCGGTCAACACCCAGCAACATCTTCCTCGGTGCACGTCGCGGCTTTCTAGCACTCGTACCATACCCGTTCACCTCAAGAACCTCCTGAACATGATCTAACTCCTGCTGTAGGTGCTCAGGGTCACACAGGTCATTAGCTCGCTTGATGAGCGTCAAACTTACGGATTTTAAGTGAAGTGGGTGATGATGCGAGGAGGCGTGCAGGTATCTATCTGTGTGAGTGGGTTTTCGATACACAGTGTGGGCCAAGGAGCCATCAGTTCTCACCATTAACTTTATGTCTAAAAAAGATAATGTTCTTTTGTTCTCAATCTCATACGTAAACTGTGTCTTCACATGTAATGAGTTGAGATACTCAGTAAAGCGAACCACCTGCTCCCTGTTGCCCTTGAATATACAAAATATATCATCTACGTACCTTTTCCATAGCCTAATTTGGGCGTGGGCGTTCTGAAACACCATTTCCTCCATATGTTCCATCCAGATATTAGCCACGACTGGTGCCAAAGGGCTGCCCATGGCGACGCCGTTTATCTGGAGGTAATTTTGACTATGGTAAAGGAAGTAGTTCCCTTCGAGGCAACTCTGCAGCAGTGTCGCATAACTATCCGGTAGACCATTATCCTTCAATTTAGTTCCAATAATCTGCAGACAGTCTTGTAATGGAACATTGGTAAATAACGACTCAACGTCAAAACTTACCAGAAGCTCATCTGGTTCCAATCTAACGTCTTTGATTATGTCCACAAAATGGCGAGAATCTTTCACAAAAGATGGTGTTTTTCCCACTAATGGCTGCAGTGCTTTAGCAATGTGTTTCGCTAGGTCGTAGGTTGGCGAGTCAATTTGACTTACGATTGGTCGCAGTGGCACATTGGGTTTATGCACTTTGGGCAAGCCGTACAATTTTGGTGGTTGTGTGATCTTAGGTCGGTGTAATTTTTCGAACTCATCCTTTGTGAAGTCCTCTTCGTGCTCCTTGATCAAATTACGTATTTTACGTGTTACTCTTGAAGTGGGATCATATTTAACACTCTTATACGTCTGTGTGTCTTCAAGTAGGTCTTGTATTTTTGCTTCGTAATCAGTTGTTTCCATTACTACGGTGGCATTCCCCTTGTCAGCTTTAAGTACCAGTACATTTTCATTATTCCGCAACGCAACCAAAGCCTCTCGCTCTTCGACGGTAACATTGCTTTTCGGAAGGCGAGCCTTCCGTAAGACATGGGCGACATCTTGTCGTAAGGTGTCCGCGTCACAAACTGGTATCCTGTTACGAGCGATTGCCTCCTCCACGCTACAGATAATGTTTTCATAAGGCACTTTTTTCGGGGTAAGAGCGTAATTCAATTCAATCAAGAGTACACATCATGCTCAAAATAAGGCCGGTGACACACTGAACAATACGGTGATCAATTTGTCAAAGATAGACTTAGACCAGCCAACCTTAAGTATACTACAAAAGGGATTGAATTACGCTCTTACCCCGAAAAAAGTGCCTTATGAAAACATTATCTGTAGCGTGGAGGAGGCAATCGCTCGTAACAGGATACCAGTTTGTGACGCGGACACCTTACGACAAGATGTCGCCCATGTCTTACGGAAGGCTCGCCTTCCGAAAAGCAATGTTACCGTCGAAGAGCGAGAGGCTTTGGTTGCGTTGCGGAATAATGAAAATGTACTGGTACTTAAAGCTGACAAGGGGAATGCCACCGTAGTAATGGAAACAACTGATTACGAAGCAAAAATACAAGACCTACTTGAAGACACACAGACGTATAAGAGTGTTAAATATGATCCCACTTCAAGAGTAACACGTAAAATACGTAATTTGATCAAGGAGCACGAAGAGGACTTCACAAAGGATGAGTTCGAAAAATTACACCGACCTAAGATCACACAACCACCAAAATTGTACGGCTTGCCCAAAGTGCATAAACCCAATGTGCCACTGCGACCAATCGTAAGTCAAATTGACTCGCCAACCTACGACCTAGCGAAACACATTGCTAAAGCACTGCAGCCATTAGTGGGAAAAACACCATCTTTTGTGAAAGATTCTCGCCATTTTGTGGACATAATCAAAGACGTTAGATTGGAACCAGATGAGCTTCTGGTAAGTTTTGACGTTGAGTCGTTATTTACCAATGTTCCATTACAAGACTGTCTGCAGATTATTGGAACTAAATTGAAGGATAATGGTCTACCGGATAGTTATGCGACACTGCTGCAGAGTTGCCTCGAAGGGAACTACTTCCTTTACCATAGTCAAAATTACCTCCAGATAAACGGCGTCGCCATGGGCAGCCCTTTGGCACCAGTCGTGGCTAATATCTGGATGGAACATATGGAGGAAATGGTGTTTCAGAACGCCCACGCCCAAATTAGGCTATGGAAAAGGTACGTAGATGATATATTTTGTATATTCAAGGGCAACAGGGAGCAGGTGGTTCGCTTTACTGAGTATCTCAACTCATTACATGTGAAGACACAGTTTACGTATGAGATTGAGAACAAAAGAACATTATCTTTTTTAGACATAAAGTTAATGGTGAGAACTGATGGCTCCTTGGCCCACACTGTGTATCGAAAACCCACTCACACAGATAGATACCTGCACGCCTCCTCGCATCATCACCCACTTCACTTAAAATCCGTAAGTTTGACGCTCATCAAGCGAGCTAATGACCTGTGTGACCCTGAGCACCTACAGCAGGAGTTAGATCATGTTCAGGAGGTTCTTGAGGTGAACGGGTATGGTACGAGTGCTAGAAAGCCGCGACGTGCACCGAGGAAGATGTTGCTGGGTGTTGACCGCCAACCGGCATACATGCCGTATGTGAAAGGTGTAACGGACAAAATCGGATCTTGCTTACGGAAGTTTTCCATCAAGACGATTTTTAAACCGTTCGCCAAAGTAGCGAAATATGTGCGAACATCGAAGGACGTCATACCTCTACAAACACCGGGTGTTTATAAAGTGGATTGCAGCTGCGGTAGTTCCTACATAGGCCAGACCAAGCGAACCATTGCAGAGAGAGTCAGAGAACATATCGCAGCTGTGAAAAACCGTCAGTTCAACAAATCGGCAGTAGCAGAACATCTTGAGTCGGGTACCAATCACTGGATTGAGCTTCATCAACCCAAAGTCCTCTCCACTGATCGCCACTACTATTCACGGATTGTGCGTGAAGCCATTGAAATAAAAAAATATAAAAATTTCAATAGGGAAGATGGATTCAAGCTATCCGGAACGTGGAATCCAGTGATTAAGATACTAAAACCAAAAAACACAGTGCCGTTAAAAACTGACATAGTGAGTGTGGTGTGTCGCCAGCCTAACCATTCATAATAAGTGTAATGGTGGGTAGGCGCTCAAAAAATGTTCCCCGCATACATCTCGACGCTCGAAGACTAGTCAAGTCGTGACCACGGGTGCTGCAACGCATCCGAAACGTCGGCAGAAATAGTAAGTTCCAAAATATAATTCGCGAGAAGTCCCGATACTTAGTATAATTAAGCATACATATATTATAGTACAACATCACAATTTCCACAAGGTTGTATTTCAGAGCGAGTCACAGATGGATTATCCTGGCTACTTGATTATGTCTATGCAAGTACTCGCCGTTAGCAAGACGAGAACAACCGGAAGTGATATACCTGAGGGATTCACCAGGCTGGTGTCATGCTCGACAGATGTCATTTGTGCCATCCCTCATGATATACTTTCGGTAGTAATTCGTCTTGATAACTTCGTCAGCAATTGCACAGACAAAACCTTCAGTTTCCCCAAAAAGGTCACCGAAACGTAGCCAGGACACGGATGCCAGTATGTTTACTTCAGGCCTGTGGAGGGCCCGGTAGAACCTGCCATGTAGCTCCTTATTCTGCCATACCTCCCTGCGGCTGTCAGTACCAGCTACTATAGGCCTGCACCAGTTATTATTATTATTTATTTCTATGTATCCTTATTTGGACTATTTAATTTTACCGCACTCCTTTTTTATCTAGGACAAGCCAATTAACTTCCCCTCGCCTAATGGTAAGCTAAAGGCAAAGTTTCAGGAAAGAGGGTCACCATTACAGACACGTAGTATTTTACAAAGGTGACACTCAACTTGGCGACCTCATCAGATGCTTTTTCACGCCCCGCTTAAATGATATCGAAATATGTTTACTTATATAGATTTTGATATTTTCTGTATCTTTTAATGTTTTCCATCACCTTGTATGCCTGTCACCTTTTCTTGGTAATGATAGAACGAATTTATTTACGAGTATTCCTAAGAATTATGTTACATCGAGGTCTTTTAGTTATTACAGTAGTCATACTTAATCTATCATAATTGGTGTAGAAATATGTATTTTATTTAGTTTTATAATAATACTTGTAATGTCAAATACTAATACAGCTTATGTCACGCATGCAATTAATTAATTATACTTAGTATAAGTGATTGGGAATTTGCTGGGATGATGATTATGTTTCTATCTGCCTAATTTTACACATACCCACATACAAAATATGCTCAAACATTTTCCCCACCAGACTAGGTAGAGATTACTAGTTCTTCTTGCGTATCCTTTTTTCAATATTATACCAAATTTTGTTATCTTTTAACACCAAAGTATCCCAAAGGGTTAACGTTAAAAGACTCGCCTGCTATAACAAGAAATGTCAGCATAATACTCCTCTACAGTTATAAAGGCGTAGTTATACTTCAATTTACATCCAAACATATATATTTATACCGGTAAATGTACCCCGCGTATGTCGCCAACTATGATTGTTGATCGTAATATTATGGGGTGAGCCTATTGCCATTGAGTGGATACATTGTCATGGGCTGTAAGCTTATTGTCGGATGAAGAACTAAGCAACCCTATCCATTAGTTAACTTTTACGGTACTCACGGTAAGAAATCAATCAATTAGCCCACTGCAGTCTACTGCTGGGCATAAGCCCCCAATGTAGACCATTTTGTCAGATCCTCCGCTTTCCGCATCCAGTCCGACCCAGTCACCTTTTTCAGGTCGTCAGTTCATCTGGCTAGAGAGTGTCCTACATTTCGTTTGCCTTCTCGTGGTCTCCACTCTAGACGACTCGCCACACAGAAAGATATGGGGTCACCCTCTTCTACTCCACCGAGATCAAACACAGCACCTATTTCTATTAAATATTAACTTAATTTTACAGCTAACTTCGTTTTCCAACTGTAGGTGTTTTCGATCTGTCCGCCTTATTTTTAGCTGTCTCTTCAAAATATTATTGTATAAAATACGAATCGAATAAATTACCTAACGGAGTTAGAATTCGTAACACGAAATGAAATCACTTGGCAGATACTCCGGAAATACAAAAAGGGGGATGAGTCATTTCTCGGAGAGGGTGCGAGACGTCTGACAACACTTTTTGTCGCGACTATACTTAGGTTTTTATCATAAATCTTATAAGGCCTTTGTCTTAAAATAATAGTTTTTTTGACGTCAAAATAATTGAATACTTTAAGGAAACTATTGGGACAACGATATTAGATTGCAATTCCTCTTTGCACTCCCGGGTTTGCTGGAGGAGAACTCAGCCTTGTGTTAAGCTCGGTTTTTTTTATTTCTTATTATTTACCAATTAGGTGGCAGACAAGCACACGGCCCATCTGATGGGAAGTGGTTACCGTGGCCTATTATGTGCAACACCAGGAGCGTTACACTCGCGCTGCGGACTCTGAAGAAACCTTCTAATGCCCCTCTTGAAGAAGCCCATAAGTATTGCAGGCGTTCGGGCAAACTCGCCTGTGTATATAATATTTCACTTATTTGTATAAATACCTTGTAAGTATACAATAAAGAATAAAAAAAATAGGTTTGAACCTAAAAAACAAAGTAAGGTACGTTTACAAAATCGCTTAAGTACCTACAAATAAATTCTACCTTTCTCTTATATATTTTTCAATATCCTGATGGAGCCCTGTTTAAGAATCACGAATTTACAAAACAAAATTAATAAATTGTTTGGAGGTCTTCAGTTGTCTACCATTTCTTATCTTTGAAATGTCAGAAATACCACAGATTATTGATCGTTCAAATGAAGCGACCTAATTCTATTTATTTTACCCACTGGCTACAGACAGATAAGTTATTATACCCCCAAAGGAACATTAGAATAAGTAGTTTTGATCCTATTAAGAACTTGATAGCCACCTAGAATAAATTACGTAAATAATACCTTTGGCTCGTGACTGGTACATACCAAGCGAACCGACACCTAATGAACAGTGCAGAACGTACGAAAGAACACCAAGAAAATTGTATTCAATATCACTACTATATCAAAGTATGTACCTCACCCTCGACAACAGATGGCCCAAGGCAGCCGTGCGGTTTTAGTCGGTTCGAACCCGACATAACCACCTCACTGCCCTCGGCTGGGGCTATTCTCGTGGATTTCCGCACGTAAAAGGGTAAATAATAAAAGAAAGCGTAATCTATTTCATACAAAATCCTTGTTATACAAAAACATATAGGTGGTAGAAAATAATTTAATACAACTACTCAAAAAAAAAAAAATTAAAATCATAATTAAATCAAAATCAAAAAAAACACAATTCAAACATTCACACGCATCCGTGCTTGCCCTTAGTCAAAGTCAAAGTCAAAAATCATTTATTCTGTATAGACCATTATATCGGCACTTACAAAACGTCAACAAAAAAGGAACATTTCTTTTTTTAGACTATTTATACTGTAGATTGATGGCACTTGGTGGAATTTGTTGTTACACATATTGATTATTCCGGCATCCTCAAAGGTTTATAATGACAAAATGTCATTATAAACCTTTGAGGATGCCGTAAGGCGAAACCGGTCAGGTGTAATAAGCAATAAAGTAATGTGGAAAAGTACAAGTGAGTTATCAATATGTGTAATTTCTTTTTTTGGTCTATTTTACAAACATACACTTAGTCTACTTAATCTAAATACAAAAATTTACTTGAGTGGCATAGTTGAGCGAACAGCTCATTTCCAAGCTTGTTTATGATCCAATTTTTCATCTTCATTTTCAAATCAATTCAATTTTTTTTCAATTAAAGTACTTCCTTCCGTCCTGCAAGTACTTGTCGTGTAATTTCATAACTATTTTACAAGCTTTGTATTTTTTTTAGTTAGTTTAGTTAAGTTAGTAGAGGACAAAGGAGGACAAGCCTTTAGTCATCCCATTGACAGCACAAATTCTCCAGTGAGCTCTGGCTACCCTACTCACCGCTGGGAGCACAACATGAAGTTATTAAAACCGCGGTATTCTGTAGGGAGGTACTTCCCCAGTCGGACTGCTCAATTGGGTGGAAATACCCGCCGTGTCGCACCTCCTCACATATGGTATAATATTTACATTATAATTTTTCAGTGTAACCGAGGTGTTATAGAACACTTGATAGTGTGTTATAAATATTGATGAATCTCGTTCATTTATGTCGTTTTGAAGCAGAAGAATTTCATGAAGAGATCACTTGAAGTTATCGCTACATGCGATCCATTGCGGCCGCCATTTCTACATTTTTGAAAATGTTGTCTGTATATGTACTTACTGTAATGTATTGGTGTGCAAGAAAGATTATCTTGTCTTATTTGCAGTTATTTGTTTGGTATGTACCCAGCATCATTTAATTGTAGTTTTTGCTTTCATCAGTCTTATTGACCGGTCGTAACGCTATTTGTTAGTAGTAGGGATTCACGGGGACTGGACCAACTCTCCAAACCCCCACCTCCCCCTGTCATTCCCTCCCCCCGCCATGCCCTGTCTCTCGGCTTCAGGGTGGCCGTCAGGGCTAAAAAAAAAAAAAAAAAAAAAAAAAAAAAAAAAAAAAAAAAAAAAGTTTGGTGTCTATTTGGGGGTTTTCGGCCATGCTGAGTCGATTGCGCTAATCCGTTTTCGCGTACGACGCACCGTTACAAAGTTACAGAAACGTAATCTGAGGTAATTGACGAACAATTGATAACGGCCGACCCTTGATAACGACCAGCCGTCGTCGCTCAATGTTATCTCGGGTCTGTTGTCTTTTTGTCAATGTCTGCGTCATAGCCAATGATGACTAAACCTATGATGTAAACGGGTATGTATATGATTTAAAAAAAAGTCCTTTCGCAGTACTAATGTTCTTTATTATTTTCAAAACAATATTTGAATAACTTACTTAGTATGATATCGTTATACAGCGTATTGTTAGTGAACAGGTGCTGGAAATCGGCTAATGACATACCATAATGTTTATAGTATAAATACATTAAACAATATTCGCCACATACTGGAGTGTAATCGTTTTGGATTCGATTAGTGTTGTAATTCCATACTCTGCAAATTCGATCTAAAAACGTACGATGGAAACCTGTGGGTGCTCTACCATAGGAATCAAAGTACTGACCAACTCCATTCGCGTCTATGTGTATAGCAACCCAGTGAGAACCAGGCTTATTGTCGCTATCTAAGTTGCTTATGATATATGTAGGCATATCTACATGAATCGGCAAGCGATTTGCGGCATAAACATTACATTCACTTTTTGAATCCACTTGTCTCAAGTATCTCCGTATTTCTAATGTATTCATGATCGCGTTGCGATGTTATCAGGCTCGTAGATTATAAGCAAATAATGAGATCAACAATAATTTAACATATTATAGGGTCTACAAAAACTTTTGTATTAACTGTAACATGACGTACGAGCTCCCTTTGCTCGCTCCCGCGCATAATAATTTCACTCATAATGAACATTGACCAAATTGGTCTGGTCTATGACAGAGTATCTTAACATACACTGCATTTCGAACATTCACGGTAACATAATATATACAAACACATTGTTAATAAAACAAAGAAATACTTTGTATGAATATATTTTATTGAAAGGATCAATATACAATAATGCAGACTTATTTCTAAAACATATTTAATTCTAATACGCGCTTAATTCTAATACACACTTAATTTTAAAACATTTAAGTTTACTTAACTACTATAGTCAACAGAAATGTTACGGTTTTTATCGATTTCTATAACATTATCAAATTCTGCATAGACAATACAATTAATAGTTTGTGTTAAAGCCGTATCAAAGCGAACTTCTATTCTTACGCTACCATGTTTTATAAGGTTCCAGTGATTAGAAGCATTCGCTGATAAGTCAGGTGTTAAATCGAACGCTAGCAGACAAAACCCTTTGGAATATTGATCTCTAGATATCCCGTTGCCTTCATTAAGGAAATGTATACCTGTACCCGAGAACAACGTATGATAACTAGAAGTAAAAATATTATTCCCAAATGATGGTTGTAAAGCTTTTGAAGGTATTTGTTGTCCGTCTATGTATAAACAAAATGTACTAATATCAAAATTTTCAAAGTTAAATGGGTTTTTAGAGAGATTTCCATTGAATGCTGCATTATTCACAAAACCAACTATACACCGTTTAGGTACTTGACCAAGGAATATGTTATCAAGAGTTTTACCCTGAACACCTGATGGTATCGTTAAAACTTTAACTTCAGCTCGTGTGATAGGATATTTAGCTGTCGTAGATGATAACACTTTTTGATGTGCAAGTAACACAGTTGGATTAATTCGTGCTCTACGAACAATCAGGGTTGCATCTGTAATAGTAACTTTAAATTTAAGGTCGTCAGCAAACAATTAGAACGAGTCAGTCGCTATCTAAAACAAAAAAAAACAAATATGTATGTGTCATCTAAAGTAATGACCACTCGTTATAAGCAAAATTTCTGTTATCTGGGAATATGACTAAGTAGGTAGGGATTTGTGGTTATCGAATACAACAAAAAAGTTCAGTTATCTGAGGTATTTAGCTTACAATTCAAACAAATTGGTTCGCTATCTGAAGGTAAATTATCTGAGGATATCATTACTACGTTTCTAAAAGCAACGAGATATGGGCTGTGTATAAAAGAGAGTCCTCTCTCTAACTAAACTCAGTTAAAACGTTGCGTCAACAGTGGATAAGTTAGTACACTATAATAAAAAGACCAAAGTACAAGTTTGATAACTGAATATCATAGTATTCTTCATACATTACAGTGTGCTGTTCATACGTTGTGGTTACTATGGCTGTAAGTATTATCATATTTCAAATAGTGTTCTTAATTACATTTATACTTTTTTATTCGTGTGCCCATGTCAAATTTTTCAAAAAGATATTTTATATTGTTTCAGTTTCTAGATAATACATATAAACAGTTTTACTATCCAGGGGAAGAGGATGAGCGCAGTGACGAAGAAGGTACTCTGGAGTACAAAGTAAAGAACGCCATTCTACTAAAAAGGAAGAAAGACATAGAGGAATTCTTTGAGAAATCGAAGAAGAAGAAGAAGGCCTCCAAAAAGTCATCTACTGTTGGACACTTATCAAACGGGGGTACAGCATATATCTCTACAAACAATGACGATGGAGATAATGCATCCCACCTCATAAAAATTGAAATTTACGATCTGAAGAAGACTAAAGAAATTGCACCGACGACGGAGCTATGGAAACATGCCGAGCTGCGTGTAAAATATTATACAGCAAACGATGGGGACAAGAATCTAAACAATGTACGTGATATCATATACGATATCACTAAACAACTCGCTGCTACCGAAGATTGTGCTAAATACTTCATGAATAATTGAAGTAGTGAAGATACACAGAGACTTCTACCTTAATTTAGTTTTGATAGTGTATGAACTATTGTGTAGTACAATCTATCTAGTAAATCAGTGCGTATTCAAGAATCCTTGGGTTAAATATAAAGATTAATAGTGATACACCATGGATACATTAAACTGTGATTTATATAATTCGGAACTCGTGGTGCTTGCTGAGGAAGTGTCGTTAGATTTTATGTCATCTGAATTCAACCAGGAATTTCATATATCACAAACTGGAAAAGGAAAAAGAAAATCAGAATCTGTGACAACAACAGAAGAAGACTCAACTGCAAAAAGAATACATCTTGAAGCACCATCCACATCATCAGTGTTTTTTCAAACTGTGAGTACAGAAAGTTATGATACAATTAAATGTTCACAGTGCAATGTGTCGATAAAAAAAAAATTTTTGAGTAACCATTTGAAAAGTAATACACATAAAAATAATTCTTTAAAGAATGATTCAGAGTTAAGAAATGTTAAAATAGTTGAAAGTGCTTTCGGAAATAGAGTTATTACGTATAGAATTAAATCTGATATCATTATTGACAACAATCCACAACCTTTTCAAACACCTGAATTATTTTTAAAAGAAATCAAAGATGTCGTATTTACTTTACTTGAACGATGTATCATAGATCTTTTTATTGTAAAAGTAAATTTTATCCTCAATGCAGACTTTATACAGCTAACTAAAAACTTACGTAACACGTTCGACTTCCAAATAACTAATTACGTTTTCAGTCGTGGTGATGATAAAGATATGATTTTTTCTTTAATAACTTCTGAAATAAGTACTAAAATTTCAAATTTTGAAAAAAAAGATAGTGGTTGGAGTTTACTAAAAATAAATTACATGGATATGAATGTTAATAAATTTAACCCATTGCGGGGCTCTTTTTACATAGACCTACCATTAGACATAAAAGTTAAAAAAGCAGTAATAAATGTACAAAATAGGGATAACGAATGTTTTCGATGGGCAGTTTTATCAGCATTATATCCAGCTAAAACCCATGTTGACAGGGTAACATGTTATATTCCTTATAAAAATAAATTAAAATTTGGTAATATTTCTTTTCCTGTAAAATTGAAAGACATTAATAAATTTGAAAACCTTAATGATATTAGTATAAATGTTTTTGGTTTAGATTACGATTCTAGAAAGAAGAAAAATATTGTGGTTGGCCCGTTATATTTTACAAAAGAGAAAAAAAACATCCATTTAAACTTATTATACATAACTCAGGCTAACAGAGGTCATTATTGTTATATAAAAAATATTTCAAGGTTAGTAGCTCAACAAATTTCATCAAGTAAATGTGCAGTTCATATTTGTGATGGTTGTTTGTTAAACTTTACATCGCATAATAAGTTAAAACAACATCAAGAAAAAGATTGTTTCCACATTTCAACAAAACTACCATCGGAATCTAATAAAAAAAGTAATTGGTTTAATGAGTTAACACCTTCGAACCAAATATCATTTAACAATTATGAACGAAAATTAAGAGTACCCTTCGTAATATACGCTGACTTTGAAGCTTTTTTGAATCCTATTAACGGATGTTCTAATAACCCAAATAATTCATCAACCGAAAACATCCAAAAACATGAAACGTATAGCTTTGGCTATTACATTAAATGTTCATATGATGATAGGCTTTCAAAGTATAGGTCACATACTGGTAAAGATTGTGCACTTATGTTTATGAAAATGATAAAAGATGATTTAGTTAATATCTGTAAAAAAAATACATTTGTTAAAAGTCCGTTACCATTAACGGAAGAAAATATTAATATGTCTAATCAAACTAAAGTCTGTTATATTTGTAATCACAGTTTAAATGAAAATTTTGAGATTTGTTATAATTGGTTTACTGGTTTATATGAAGGAGTTGGACATACACATTGTTCTAAAAAGTATAGAGTACCAAACTTCGTACCCATATTTCTACATAACTTGGGTAACTATGATTCGCATTTTATTGTTCATGGTCTCAATTTTGAAGATGGTAATATAGAAATCATTCCTGAGAATAAAGAAAAGTACATTTCTTTTTCAAAAATATTAAATATTAATAACCGTGTTATGAAATTAAGATTTCTTGATTCTTTTAAATTCATGTCTAGTAGTCTAGAAAAATTGGCTCAAAATTTATTATTGGAACAATTCAAAGAACTCAAATTAAATTTTCCATGTGAGGAAGACTTTCGGCGCTTAATACGTAAAGGTATTTATCCTTATGAATACATGACTTCATTCGAATGTTTAAACTTAACATGTCTGCCTACTCCTGACAAATTTTATAGTTCGTTAACTGATATGCATGTTACTGAAAATGATTACCAGCATGCTCAAGATGTTTGGAATCATTTCCATTGTAAAAATATGAAAGAATACTCTGATTTATATTTAAAAACAGATGTTTTATTGTTGGCCGATATATTTGAAAATTTTAGAGATGTGTGTCTTAAAACATATGAATTAGACCCAGCCCATTATTATACAGCACCGGGTTTGAGTTGGGATGCCATGTTAGTACATACTAAAATAAATTTAGAGTTGTTAACTGATATAAACAAAATTACTTTTATTGCAAAAAATATTCGCGGTGGTATATCTCAATGTAGTAACAGACATGCTAAAGCAAATAATTCTTATATGTCAGAATATGATCCTTCTGTACCATCTTCTTTTCTAATGTATCTGGATGCAAATAACCTTTACGGTTGGGCTATGTCTCAATGTCTCCCTACTGGAAAATTTGAATGGGTTGATGTTAATACTAACTTTCATGTTCCTGACGATGCTGATTATGGTTTCATTTTGGAAGTGGACTTAGAATATCCAAAACATTTACACGACTTACATTCGGATCTGCCGTTATGTCCTGAAAATATATGTTATGGTGGTAGTAAAGACAAAAAATTGATTCCAAATTTAAATGATAAAAAGAACTATGTCATTCATTATAGGAATCTTAAACAATGTTTGAAAAGAGGACTTCGTTTGCTTAAAATTCACAAAATTCTTAAGTTCAATCAATCAGCGTGGTTAAAAGTTTATATAGATTTGAACACTCGCATGCGTTCATTGGCAACTTCAGATTTTGAAAAAGATTTCTTTAAATTAATGAATAACTCTGTTTTTGGTAAAACAATGGAAAATATTTTAAAACGAGTAAATGTAAAATTAGTGAACCATTGGACAAATTGTGGGAAAACTCAGGGAGCTGAAACTTTAATAGCAAGACCTGAATTTCATAGTTTATCTGTATTTTCAGAAGACTTAATCGCTGTACAATTAAACAAAACACAAGTTTTATACAACAAACCGATTTACCTTGGATTTTGTATTTTAGATATTTCAAAAACTTTAATGTATGACTTTCATTATGATTTTATGAAAGAAAAATATATGGAAAATATTAAACTATTATATACAGATACTGATAGTTTAGTATACCAGATATTTACCAATAATTTTTATCATGACATTAAAGAAAATTTAGAAAATTACTTTGATACATCCGATTATCCTCCTGACAATATATATGGATTACCTCTAATAAATAAAAAGCGATTAGGATTTTTTAAAGACGAAAACAATGGCAAAATTCTTAAAGAGTTTGTAGGACTTCGAGCAAAAATGTATGCTATGGACGTACAAAATAAATTTATAGCTAAAGCAAAGGGTGTTAATAAATGTGTTACAAAAAAATTTACTTTAAATGATTATAAAAGCTGTTTGTTAGAAGAAAAAATACATTATAGTGAAATGTTAAGATTTAAGTCAATAAAACATACCATATACACACAAAAAGTTAATAAAATATCTCTTTCGCACCATGACACTAAACGATACATATTGGAAGACGCTATCAATACCCTAGCTTGGGGGCACTATAAAATTAAGAACATTTAATTTTTTATGTATGTGGTAAATATAAATAATAAATATTCTACAACCTACTGCCGCAACACGGCTTGCTTCATGCTTTAATTGTAATATAAATATGTTTTTAAGATTGTTATAAATGTTTGTCCTTATAGGTCTCTCTATTATAAGATTGTGTAATAATTATATAAAATAAAATTTAACAAATTTGTTTATAATATTGTGCCATAAATTTTTATCATTATAAGTCTGTCTATTATAAGATTGTATAATAAATGTATAAAATATAGTAAATTTGTTTATATGATTGTGTTATAAATGTTTATCATTATAAGTCTGTTTAAGTAATATTTTTTTTAAATAAAATATATAAATGCTTATTTTCTTAACAAATTGTTTCATTCTTTGTCTATATCCTAACTTACTTAGACGTTTTTCAAAATGATCCACTTCAATCATCCATTTACTGCGATAGTTGCTGGTCCAAGTGGATGTGGAAAGTCAGTCTTTGTAACAAATTTTATAAAATTTGTTAAAGATGTTTGTAACACAAATTTTGATCAAATAACATGGTGTTTTGATGAAATGCAACCTTTATACAATATACGAAATGTTAATTACATCCAAGGCATACCAGATCTAACTATGTTTAGTGGAAAGGATCCTCAACTCCTAATAATTGATGACTTAATGAGAGAGTCTGATGGACGTATTGTTGATATATTCACAAAAGGAAGTCATCATAGAAATTTAAGTGTGTTTTACATATCACAAAATTTATTTCATCAGGGAAAAGGTCAACGAGACATATCTCTAAATTCAAGTTATATAATTTATTTTAAAAATCCAAGAGATAAAACACAAATACGATACTTGGCACGACAAGTATTTCCAGAAAATCCAAAATACTTGGAAGATTCTTACAAAGACGCAACTAACAATGCACATGGATATCTTATGATTGATTTAAAACAAGAAACAAATGACATGTGTCGTATTAAAACAAAGATATTTCCATGTGATGGATATTGCACTGTTTACATACCATCAAAAGGGTTTAAATATAGTAGAAATCAACAGATATCCATTAGTTACTAACAATGCATGGAAGCACAAAGACGCATAAAGGCCTATTAAGCGCTCTGATTACACTTAAACCAAAATATCAAAAAGCTCTTTTAAAAGTCTGCGATGAAGAAGAAATAAATTGTATTTGTGAATGTATTCATAACGTTTTACAAGGAAAAATAGAATTGAAAGAAAAAGAAAGATCAAAATTGAAAAAATACAAAAATATTCTACGAAAAATAGTACGGAAGGGATCACACAAAATTAGAAAACATTTAATAATACAAAAAGGTGGTGCATTTCTACCACTAATATTGGGTTCTGTTCTAAGTGCCTTGGTTAGTACACTTGTCTAAGAAAAATGGATAATGCTAAAAAAATGTTACTCATCGATCCATCTCTATTAGAAAAGTTAAAACAACCTAACGCGGTTGATACTCCATTATCTCGTTTAGACACAGATATGCAAAACATTTTAAATAGCGATATGGATGATCGAAAGAAGTGTATTTTATATTTACAAACTCTACAAAGATATTTAAACTTCACCAAAGAGGAGCGACAACCCTATGAAATACCAATAATAAATCAAGACTCGAAAAGATCGGTGAAGTATATTACTGATGATGAAGATAATATATCTACAGTCCATTCTAACACACCAGTAAAGGAAGTAAGTTTGCAAGAAACTAATGAAGGACCATACACATCTAATTACATTTTAAAACTTATACCAAAATCCTATATAAAAAAGGGGGAATCACTGTTGAACTTACTCTCTTTGAATAAATATAAGATTAATTGGGATGAGACAGGCACTGTGGTTATAGATGGTCAAAAAGTTCCTGAAAGTAATATTGTTGATTTGGTAAATGATTCATTGAGGACACTTAAAAATAGTGAACCTACTGGATGGCAAAAATTCGCTACAGCTTTAAAGGAAATCAAAGTACCGCTTATATATATTGGTAACACAAAAAGATCTGAATATATTAAAAAGCTACAATCACAAGAGCATCAAGATTCAATCCCAGCAGATGAATTATTTTCTACACCAATAACTGAAAGTAAATTTCGTAAAAAGATAAAAAGAAAAATTGATTGGGAAAAATGGACCCCATATTAGAATTAAATAAGATTTATTATGATTCTTCACATCCTGCAGGGTACAGTAGCCTTAGCAAATTAACCAAAGCAATGAAAGGTAAATTGAAAAGAGATGATGTGAAGAACTGGTTAAAGTCACAAGAAACATATACATTACATAAACCTGTACAAAGAAACTTTTCAAGAAATAAATATATTTTATCTAATATTAACGAACTGTGGCAGGCTGACTTGAGTGATATGAGAACTTACTCAAATTATAATGATGGGTTCAACTATATTCTTTGTGTTATTGACGTGTTTAGTAAATATGCCTTTGCGAGACCAATGAAAAAGAAAAACTCTGAAACAATCAAAGCATGTTTCGAGAGTATATTCATGGAAGCTAAAGTTACACCTACACATATACAATCTGACAAAGGGACAGAATTCGTATCCAAAGACGTACGAAAATACTTTACTTCAAAAAATATTAATTATTATACTACTAATAATCCTGATATTAAAGCAAGCATTGTAGAAAGATTCCAGAGAACTCTAAAGATGAAAATGTGGCGGTATTTCACACATAAGAACACGCATAAATATATTGATGTTTTACAAGATTTGCTGTACTCGTATAATCATAGTTATCATTCTAGTATCAAAATGTGTCCATCTGAAGTTAATCGTAATAATATCATTACTGTATGGGAAAATTTATATTACAAGAAAGGAAAAGACAAACCTTCTAACATCGCTTTATCGAAGTTTCGCGTTGGTGAGTTTGTCAGAATAACGAAACATAAACATATTTTTCAAAAAGGTTATGAATCTAACTGGAGTGATGAAATATTCATAATATCTTCCGTAATTCGCCGGTCTCCGTGGTTAGTATACACTCTTAAAGACCTAGAGGGCGAAGAGATAATAGGAACTTTCTATGAAAAAGAGTTACAGAAAATCATCTTTGACCCCACTGCCAATTTTAAAGTAGATAAAATAATACGTTCTCGATATTCTGGTGTTAGAAAAGAAGTGTTAGTCAAGTGGAGAGGTTATCCAGACAAATTTAATAGCTGGGTCTTGGCTACTAATTTGAAAGAAATATGAACAAACAAAGCTTTTATCTAACTTTACTAAGTAATAGTTCCATGGAATACTTTCCAGATAACAAAACATCAATTTTTTCCACAAAATTACCGAAACCAATAATACTAGAAGGAGAATGGAAGGTTGGCGTTGTGGAGTTCCAGTATCCATGCACCATGTTTACGGTTCAAGAACATGAAAATGTTATATACATTGCAAAATTAGCACAAATGCCTAATGAAAAAAAAGAATCTCTAATATATTACAAAATACACATTCCAGCAACGAATTATGACAATATTAATCACATTTTAAAGGCAATGAATAATATTCGAGAAAAAATAAGATTTCGTTATGATGAGATATCAAAGTTTGTTGTGGTTAGTGTATCAGATGAAAATATAAAATCCATAACATTATCATCCAGATTAGCCCTTCAATTAGGTTTTGAACCAAATAGAAACTTAGTAGAAAAAAATATAGGAAAATGTCCGGCTAATTTACACTTAGGCTTACCATCGCAAATATTTGTTTATTGTGATATAGTTGAACCACAAATTGTTGGGGATGTGATGACTCCACTTCTGCGAATTATACCATTAGATCCCTCGAAATACATTTATGGTGCTAATAAAATGCATGTTTTTTCTCCACCCCATTATTTGCCTGTTATGCGTAGAGAATTTGATACCATTGAAATAGATATAAGATCAACCACTGGTCAAAAGATACCATTCCAATTTGGGACAGTGTGCATTAAACTTCACTTTCAAAAATTATAATGTATTCTCAACATGATAATATCTCATGTCCTTACCAACACTATTATTCCCATCAAGCTGGATCAGGTATAGGAGTGATCTATAGGGGAGCACCATATCAAAAAGGACATGGTATTGGAAGTTTTCTTGGGGGATTATTTCGATCTGTTTTTCCATTACTATCTAGTGGAGCTAAAGCAATTGGTAAAGAAGCCTTAAATGCTGGCGTTGGTCTGTTGTCGGATATGGTCAGTGCACGTCCTATGGAGGAATCAATTAAATCCCGACTCAAAGAGGTCGGTACCAATTTGAAACGCAGAGCTGATAAGAAAATAAATAGCATCAACATGTCTGGATCAGGATATATAACGAAACGGAAACGTCTTTCTACATTCATTCCTTCGATAACAGCGAGAGTGAAAGCCACAAAAAAATTGAAAAGTGCTCATATTAAAGATATATTTTCGAATTAACTATGTCTTTTTTACATAGTCAATCTTGTGAATGTGTTAAGTCTGAACTAGATTTATTTGCATTACCAACAACTCAAACTAGTATTGAAAGTGGAATATGGATACACTATAAGCCCATTTCGTCCCTTGCTGATGATGGACCTATTGAATTTCAAATACCCGGAGCAGGCGACGACTACGTTGATTTATCTCATACTTTACTTCAACTAAAAGCGAAAATATTAACCCAGGATAATACAAAACTTGCTACTAGTGCAGTAGTTGCTCCAGTTAACAATTGGTTACATTCGCTTTTTAGTCAACTCGATGTGTACTTAAACCAAAAACTTGTATCACCTCCAAATAATACATATGCTTATCGAGCTTACATAGAAACACTACTGAACTATGCACCTGCAGCTAAAAACTCGCATCTATCATGCAGTCTTTGGTATGAAGACGTAGCTGGGAAAATGGACGAGATGGATGATAAAAATGAGGGATTTACAAAGAGACAACAAATGGCTAGTGAAAGTAGAGAAATAGAAATGATTGGTCATCTTCATGGTGATATATTTAATCAAGAAAAATTTTTGATTAATGGTGTTGATATGTGTGTAAAATTAGTTCGCTCTAGGGAAAATTTTAATCTAATGGCTTCTTCGCATGACCTTAAATTTAAAGTTACTATTACAGATGCAACCCTGATTGTTCGTAGAGCACGAATTAATCCAACTGTGTTACTTGCACATCAAAAAGTGTTATCATCTACGACAGCTAAATATCCTATCACACGAGCTGAAGTTAAAGTTTTAACGATACCATCAGGTGTTCAGGGTAAAACTCTTGATAACATATTCCTTGGTCAAGTACCTAAACGGTGTATAGTTGGTTTTGTGAATAATGCAGCATTCAATGGAAATCTCTCTAAAAACCCATTTAACTTTGAAAATTTTGATATTAGTACATTTTGTTTATACATAGACGGACAACAAATACCTTCAAAAGCTTTACAACCATCATTTGGGAATAATATTTTTACTTCTAGTTATCATACGTTGTTCTCGGGTACAGGTATACATTTCCTTAATGAAGGCAACGGGATATCTAGAGATCAATATTCCAAAGGGTTTTGTCTGCTAGCGTTCGATTTAACACCTGACTTATCAGCGAATGCTTCTAATCACTGGAACCTTATAAAACATGGTAGCGTAAGAATAGAAGTTCGCTTTGATACGGCTTTAACACAAACTATTAATTGTATTGTCTATGCAGAATTTGATAATGTTATAGAAATCGATAAAAACCGTAACATTTCTGTTGACTATAGTAGTTAAGTAAACTTAAATGTTTTAAAATTAAGTGTGTATTAGAATTAAGCGCGTATTAGAATTAAATATGTTTTAGAAATAAGTCTGCATTATTGTATATTGATCCTTTCAATAAAATATATTCATACAAAGTATTTCTTTGTTTTATTAACAATGTGTTTGTATATATTATGTTACCGTGAATGTTCGAAATGCAGTGTATGTTAAGATACTCTGTCATAGACCAGACCAATTTGGTCAATGTTCATTATGAGTGAAATTATTATGCGCGGGAGCGAGCAAAGGGAGCTCGTACGTCATGTTACAGTTAATACAAAAGTTTTTGTAGACCCTATAATATGTTAAATTATTGTTGATCTCATTATTTGCTTATAATCTACGAGCCTGATAACATCGCAACGCGATCATGAATACATTAGAAATACGGAGATACTTGAGACAAGTGGATTCAAAAAGTGAATGTAATGTTTATGCCGCAAATCGCTTGCCGATTCATGTAGATATGCCTACATATATCATAAGCAACTTAGATAGCGACAATAAGCCTGGTTCTCACTGGGTTGCTATACACATAGACGCGAATGGAGTTGGTCAGTACTTTGATTCCTATGGTAGAGCACCCACAGGTTTCCATCGTACGTTTTTAGATCGAATTTGCAGAGTATGGAATTACAACACTAATCGAATCCAAAACGATTACACTCCAGTATGTGGCGAATATTGTTTAATGTATTTATACTATAAACATTATGGTATGTCATTAGCCGATTTCCAGCACCTGTTCACTAACAATACGCTGTATAACGATATCATACTAAGTAAGTTATTCAAATATTGTTTTGAAAATAATAAAGAACATTAGTACTGCGAAAGGACTTTTTTTTAAATCATATACATACCCGTTTACATCATAGGTTTAGTCATCATTGGCTATGACGCAGACATTGACAAAAAGACAACAGACCCGAGATAACATTGAGCGACGACGGCTGGTCGTTATCAAGGGTCGGCCGTTATCAATTGTTCGTCAATTACCTCAGATTACGTTTCTGTAACTTTGTAACGGTGCGTCGTACGCGAAAACGGATTAGCGCAATCGACTCAGCATGGCCGAAAACCCCCAAATAGACACCAAACTTTTTTTTTTTTTTTTTTTTTTTTTTTTTTTTTTTTTTTTTTTTAGCCCTGACGGCCACCCTGAAGCCGAGAGACAGGGCATGGCGGGGGGAGGGAATGACAGGGGGAGGTGGGGGTTTGGAGAGTTGGTCCAGTCCCCGTGAATCCCTACTACTTTTGTTAGATAAATCGTTAGCGATTATTATGGCGCGAGAAGGGTTTCTAAAGTACTGTGCTTAAAATAAAAGTAGGTGTTAGTCACGATACGAGTGAATTTCAGTCCATGTAGAGAAGATGCAAATGTTTTATTATAAAGCTCAAAACTTCTTTTAATTTTTTTTATACCACTTAGGTGGCAGACAAGCACACGTCCCACCTGATGGAAAGTGGTTACCGTGGCCTATGAACGTGTATAACACCAGAAAAGTCACACTCGCGCTACCGACCCTGTAAGCACAGAGTCTCTGTGCCGTCAGTGTAGAGGACAAAGCAGGACAAGACTTTAGTCATCCCACTGACAGCACAAATTCTTCAGTGAGCTCTGGCTACCCTACTCACCGCTGGGAACACAACACGAAGTTATTATAACCGCGGTATTCTGTAGGGTGTAGGTACTTCCCCAGTCGGACTGCTCAATTGGGCGGAAATACCGCCGTGTCCTACCTCCTATAAAAAACTTGAAAAAGAGTCCACCGCTTTGAATGATTTTTAGGATTCCGTACCTTAAGAGGAAAAAAACGGAACCCTTGTAGGATCACTTCGTTTTCCGTCTGTCTGTCTATTAAGACCTTTTTCCTCGAGAATGTGTGGAAGGTATCAAGTAGAAATTCATACTATATACTCAAGTTTATAACGTCTTGAAACTGTGCAAAAATAAAACTTCTAACTCACCGCATTCAAAATATATTACGGTTTATGTAGCTTAAAGGACGGAACGGTAAATGTTAAGGGAAAATTTGTTGGATATAGTTGTTCTCGAACATATTTTTCATAACTATCTTATAGTCAGTTCGATATTGACTAGAGACTGCATGGAACAAAATAATCTGCACTTGGATTTGATCAAAGAAATTGAGGTAAGAAATATTTTGTGGCAATACTTTTCACAATTTTTTTCCTCTCCATTAAAATCACTTGAATGCGTTTTGCTCTTATCCACAAAATGTTTTAAGCAAGTTAGATTGTTTTTACATTTTGCGTGAGTATTTCCTTTCGTAAAAGTCATTAAAAGTCTACATTTTCTTTTATTCAATTACTTTTTTGATAAACTTTGTTCGAACCATGCTATTGGAACGGGGCAGATGAAGTTGTAAAAACAGCAAAATGTTCTTATGTGACCTTCCCAACCTTTTTGAGATATTTTGAACTGCGTTCACAGATTTTGGAAGTACGTTTTTCCAAAATCAGCAAGAATAATGCTAAAAGTCCATTTTTTGTCCCAATCCTGTTTCATAGGAAGATTAAAAGCCTTTTGAGACCATTTTAGCTTTATGTACTAGGAAAGACAAGAATCGCCAAAAATGTTTCCCATGCATTTCAGCAAGAGAATAAAATTTCTACAGAACATGGTTTTAAAAAAATTCATGCAGGAAAATGTGCCCGCCGATTCATTCTTCCATGACTATATTTCAATATCGCCCGTAAAAACCGTGGAGGGAAATTTGAAACGAACGGAAATTTCGGAACGTTTGGATATTCATGGAGTTACGGATTGATATTAACGATTGTCGTTCATTTTTTGAAATATTCTCTTCAGAAGGATTTTGACATGCAGGCGAGGTTGGTTTGAACCCCAAAGATCCTGGTAAGAGGTGGGAGGTTAGGAGCTAAGTTATTACTTCTAAGCTTTACATACAACTTCACACGTAGAGGTGTGTTCTTATCTCTTTACCGTGTGCAATTAGGTATTATTCGTTTGCAATTTACTAGTAATATTATGTACCTAAACATCCTATTACTCAATTTAAATTTCTAATAAGTGTTATCGATATACTTTTACTTTTATCGCTTGATTCCCCAAATAAAATTCTGAATAAATTTAATAGAATGCATCTATAATCATTTAAGTGCCTTGACAGGTGACAGCTAAATTGAGGTGGATTAACCTCAGATAAATGGCCAAAGATTTTTTGCTGCGTACAGCCGATTTATAAGTAAGTATTCATAGAGTGGATATCACGAGGAGGAAAATAGAAGGCCCCTTTACTCACATGGACTGACCACCTGAAAAAGGTGACTAGGCTTGGACCTTACGGAGGCAGAGGATCGGGAGCGATTACGCACATTTGGGTAGACCTATGCCCAGCAGTGGACTGTAATATGTTAATTGATTAATTGATGCATCTCAAGGTCAATGACAGCTGTCTACCAGACACGCTGTTTAGAATAAAAAATATTATTAATATCATTTTGTATACCACTTAGGTGACAGACCAGCACACAGCTATTGACGTGTGTAACACCAGAAGAGTCAAACTCGCGCTGCCGACGCATAAAGAGTTTCTGTGCAGCAGATAAAGGAGGATAAGCCTTTAGTTTTCCCACTGATAGTACAAACTCTCCAGTGAGCTCTATTGTATTACGGTTGCTAAGTGAAGCGAGGATGAATTTAGTATTTGGAACGGAACTTAGATGAACGAGTTATGCGTTTTAGACATCCATTTGTATAGTCATAGCACCTCTTCTTGTAATGTCATCGATTTCATGTCTATAAGAGACGCAAGGTGGGTTCGTTCATTCGTGATCTTACATGATACTCATTTTTTGATGTGAGAACTTCTTTAGGCGCGTTGGGCACTTTCTTTTAAGCATTTTAGGCGAACAAAATGTTTCTAGTTCTATACTCTATGTATGTATGTACATGTTTGTGAATATTTTTTGTAAACCACTTTTAGTTGCGGCACGCTACAATGACCGTTTTAGTACGTTTAATATTGAATAACGAACTGTTAGATGAATAACTAAAGAAAAATATGGCGAGACTGGCACAGAAGAAAATAAACATCACACACCAAACAAGTAAAACCAGTCCAGCCAAAACGGCCATAGCATACCGCAACTATAGGTGGCAGACAAGCACACGGCCTACCTGATGGGAAGTCGTTAACGTAGCCTATGGACGTTTGCAAACCCAGGGGCGTTACACTCGCGCTGCTCTTTTCCACAAGTTACTTAGTATGCAGTCCCCAAATACTATCCCGCATTTTGCAGGTAGGCTAGTAGTAACAGTTAAGGGCAAATTAAAAAATATTAAGAAATAAAAACCCAAATTGCTCTATTGCCAATCATAAACAGAAATAAAAATTAATGGGTACCGCCTGCTGTCATACTTTTTTCGATCTTTAAGACAGCAGTCAGGTTAATTGCAAGTTTTTCCAATTAGTCCCACACTCCCCTTTCCTATACCGGACAACACGTGCAGGTCTTAGATGTCACCCACTTACGGTGCAGAATATCGGATGAAGAGCCAAGCGGTTCAGTGACTCTTTCCTTTGTTGCACCATTAAGGCCTGGAATTCATTAACAGCTCACGTGTTTCCTTCTTCCTATAGTCCCGGGTCCTTTAAGCGGGGCGTGAAAAAGCATCTGATGAGGCCACCAAGCTGAGTGCCACCATTGTAACATTATTTAGTGTCTGTATATTTTTTATGTGTATAGTTTAATTTAATTATTATTTTTAGTAATGTCAATAGTTTATATTATATATATATGTTTATGTATGTTTATCCGTATTCTAGATTCCATAACACAAGCTAGTTCAACTATGCTTACCATGGGTCTAGATAGCGTTGTGTAGAATGTTGTAGAATATTTATATTTATGTATTTATAAATATCTGTCCGTTCACAAGCTGAGTTAAACTTTGTGTTATAGTTAAAGAAAACCTGTTATTAGCCTTACTTTTAGCTTATAATGTACATATTTACTTACTGTATCGCTGTTGGTTTTTGAAATAAATAAATAAAGTAATGGTGACCCTCTTTCCTGAGACTTTGCAAGTCAAGTTGGCGTGACCTAGATAAAAAAAACAATTAAAATTTGACCAACACTGAGTAGTAGGTACACGTAATCATTGCTTAGAAGTCTCAGATTTATTTAAAAAATGAACTAGCTCTCAAGAATTCATCTGAATAAAAGACATTGTTCATTACTTTACTGAGTTCTTTTTCAAGAATACAACACCGTTATCTGCTTTTACTCCAGTCCATTAAACGCCACCGATCCAGTGTAAATATTCAGATATTCCGAAGTTTATTTTATGGTTTCGCCGTCGTCGTGGTGTTGAGTTTGTCGTTAACTTACTGCCTATTGGAACGAGTAGGTATTGAACATGTGAAGCTGAATACGTTCTTTTGCATATCATACGGTAGAAATAAATATGCAGGGTAAAAATGAATATACAGGGTAAAAATGGATATATAGGGTAGAAATGGATATGCAGGTTAAAAATGGATATACCGGGTAGAAATGGATATACAGGATAGTAATGTATTTAGAAGGTAGAAATGGATGTACAGGTAAGAAATGGATATACAGGGTAGAAATGGATGTACAGGGTAGCAATGGATTTAGAGGGTAGAAATGGATATACAAGGTTGAAGCTTACATACAGGGTGGAAATGAATATATAGGATACAAATGGATATACAGGGTTGAAATAGATATACAGGTAATGTTAGTGTGTTATCATTATGTTCACATTTTCTCCTATTGTGGTAAATATAATTACTTAAGTAGGTATATCTTATGTTAGTAACAAACAGTGTTATGTTGTTCTTAATTGCCTTGTTTGTTTCTTACTATTTGACCACAATATTATACATTTTCCTTAAGACTTAGGTATCATCTTAAAAATACCATGTTGTTATAGAAGCGGTAGCCTAGTGGTATGAGTGGACTGCTGAGACGAGGTCTCGAGTTCTATCCCAGGTTTTACCATGGCACACACCAATGACTGTTCAATGCTTTTCGAAGTTATGTGTGTATTTAACGCAGGTTTATAAGTGCTCGGTTAATGGCAATAGGCTAGCCACCTATTACATTGGGACCTAAAATATAAACTGGCGAAATGTGGGTACAAGCACCTCTGTTTACCCCTTCGGGGATATAGGCGTGAGTTTATGTTATGTGTGTTAATAGAGTATTAATTTACTAAACTTTTCATTAACTCAAGAAACTAAGTTGACTTCTGAAATACATAGGTACAATAAATCAAAAAATAATATTATATTATTTACCTATACACACAAACATGCAATAAATAAAGGTTTATTCGCCACTTCTTCGTACCAGACATTTGTACAATTAATTTCAAATACCTACGTGTAATAGGCTTAATTAAAAATACCCGTGGTAATGGCTCGTCATGTAGCTATTCGCTCCTAAACGTCAGTTTTATGACGTTCCCGAAATGACGCCAACGAGTCACAACATCAGAAATATGGCGTATTTCTACAAGAGATAATTTTGTCTTATTCAGAAATAGAAGATCCTTTACTCGACAAGGACCACAGACTTCTAAGGGCTCCCAGACCAGACCCAGACCAATGAAAAAATATATATTCATGCTTGCAAATATTTGCAAAAGCTGGAATTGTTCCTGCGCCTCCTGTGTAGCTACAGAGGAGATAAATTGATGTGGCTTCAACTACATTCCCTCTTCCTACAGTCCCGGGTCCTTTAAGCGGGGCGTGAAAAAGCATATGATGAGACCGTCAAGCTGAGTGTCACCATTGTCACACGGTATGTGTAGGTAATGGTGACCCTCTTTTCTGAGACTTTGCCTTCAGCTTACCATCAGGCAAGGCGAAGTCTAATTGACGTGTTCTATAAAAAAAGACTAAGACTTTATTTCTTTACGTATAACGTTTAAAATTGAATGGTTTCTTGCAGAGTGAATGAAAAATATAATGAACTGTCATTTAATTCTGAACTGTAATTCTATATTGCTAAACTCTAAAACTTGGTGGCATTTTTCGCAGTGTCAGAGGTATGACAGTAGCTGATAATTGGTAAAATCAGTTTTTTTACCACTTAGTTGGGAGACAAGCACACGGCCCACCTGATGGAAAGTGGTTACCGTGACCTATGGACGTCTGTAACATCAGAGGAGTCACAGTCGATCGTCGCCGATGCCGTCAGTAGAAGACAATGCAGGACAAGCCTTTAGATTTCCAACTGACAGCGCAAATTCTCCAGTGAGCTCTGGCTACCCTACTCACCGCTGGGAACACAACACGAAGTTATTATAGCCGCGGTATTCTGAAGGGCGGAGGTACTTCCCCAATCGGACTGCTCAATCGGGCGGAAATAAAGGGTACAGGGACGGCGACTTAACGTGCGCTCCAAGACACGAAGATAGGTCTCAATGTGTCAAGAATGGAGTGAACTATTTCTTCTCACTATATGTCTAAATCATGACAGCTATGGTGGTACCTCGACTTGAATCTGCTCAATGAAAAGCGTTCTATAAATGCAAGGATTGCAGGAAAAATATCATTCAATCAAATATGATAAATAGTCGCTACAGTTCGAAGCATATACGATGCGACCCACAGGCGGCGTGCGTTTTATGACATAACCTCCTCCACCGGCTCCGGTGGGGAGGAATCCGTAGGGATTTTGTGCACGTAAAAATAAAAAAGAAAACAGTTCGAAGCATCAACTTCATTTTTTAGGAGCTCACTGTATTTCCTGCTACATGTACTCGTTTGCGTTCTGAAATTGATTGGACGGACTTATTTAACATACTTGATTGGTTGATATTTTTAGTGTAAGTTTAGGTAAATTAAATTCTATTTTTAAGTTTTTAGCATGATGCACTTGGGTGATGAATTAATATATATATAATAAAGTTCAAATGAATTGTAAAGAAGTAAAAAACCCCAACCTTCGTTTTTGGTTGAGAAATTGAGGTTGACAGCCATATCCTTCAGACCCTGGGCCGTTTCTCTCGATCTGGCCTTCCTCGTACCACAGAGTCCATAACTCGTCCCCGGAAGTCGGGTGTCGTGGAAATCGTGATAGGCGGCTGTACCCGACACCCCCAGGCCTGCGCTCATGGGAGGTGGAGGTCATTCATCGACCTCCAACAATGAATTTGCAGTAGTTAGTGATTTAAGAGAAAGGTAAACAATGGCAAATAGAATTATGCCTGTTTTCACCCAGGTGAAATGGTTTTGACATTAAATAAAGAGATTTTAAACTCCACATTTCACCGAAATAATATTAATCAATCAATCTACAAACCTATTGTTTCCACGCTGGCCAGGCGAGTTGGTACAGGGTTTTATTTCAAGTTTTGTTTCTCTCGAAGTGATATCGTCTGCGTATTTTTTTGTTATTTCAACATCGCACTATTAATTTTCCCCCTAGTTTTGTCAATTCCCTGATATACAGATTCCTATGACGTCACTATGCTTGTAAGTTTGTAGTTTGTACATTAATACTATGACGTAATGTTGAACAAGAAGCTCGCGTCAATTTCCAAATCTTCACATTTCACAATATGTTGAACCCTAATCGCCCCTCTAACAAAACTACAGAAACTCGGATATTCGATATAATATAAAGGTACGAAATTCGTATTACTTCCGAATTTCAGTTCGTCATGTTCACTCATGACAAGGGTCACCTATTATTCAGTATTTATATTGAAATAAATCTCCATCGCTATCAAGTAGTATAACGTTTCAGTGGTAATTTTGTACGTTTCATTAATGTTGGAATGTGATTCGGCTGGTATTATATCGAAAACAAATAATGGGTAAATATTTTCGGGATATTCGATACATTTATCTCAACAACAAACCGCGGTAACCTAGTGGTATGGGTAATGGACTGCTGAGACGAAGTCTCGGAGTCGATCCCAGGTTTTACCATGGCACTCACCAATTACTTTTCGAAGTTATGTGTGTATTTATCGCAGGTTTATAAGTGCCCGGTTAGTGGCAATAGGCACGCCACCTATTACATTGGGACCTAAACATAAACTGGCGAAATGTGGGTGCTAGCACCTCTGCCTACTCCTTCGGGGATTAAGGCGTGAGTTTATGAGAGTTTATATTTATCTCAACTTTTGCTATAAACACCTGCAGAGTTGTTTTGCTTTATACAGCAGAATACTGCACCGAATATTTTCCTTGTCGCTCGAAGAGGAGTTTCGGTTTGGCATTCATTTCTTTAAGGCTTTTTATCTATGTCAGTTCCTATCATGGTGACAGATATACAGAAGGTGAGTCTGTGGAGAGTGGATTGAAATAGTGGAGAGAAGTTTTTTTTTTAAAGAACCGAAATTACTAATATTCCCTCTAACCCCTCCAGCTAAGCTAGATTGCTTATGTTAGGAGTGGGTTCACGTCGGTAGTGTAATGACCAGGATCGAATCCGGGACCTCTCTTACGATCGAGAGGTTCTAGATTCTAATTTAGCCGACTCCTTAACCACTACGCTTCGACGATTGAAATAATGGAAGTGGAATTATCTACTACGGCGAAGCAAATGGACGTTTATGATTTACACAGACACATTTAGACAGGCTATGCATGTATGTATGTATGTATGAAGGTTCATCTATTCCCTCATAGCTCCACAACCGCCTATTAGAACTAAACATATGGGAAACCATTAGAAGCGTCATAGATTTCCGCTGCTTATAAGCTATATAATGTGTCACTGAATCTATTGTGGCGCCCTCTAGCGGTTTTAAAGTACTGTAATAAAAAAATAAAATTGAGATAAATATGATGTGTTTGGTACCAACTGAAAGGGCTTCATTAGCACATTTTAAATATAGATAAATTATACCTATTGCTTGCCCCAAAATAATATCAATAAAAAAATAAGTTTAAAACTAAAACTCGACTACTGAAAATTCACGCTCTAAAAAGTATTAAACAAGAAAACATCTTTCCCTAGAATGTATTGTTTTGTTAGACTAAGTGGCATACGACCACGGCTATCCTTGTTATTTTCTTGTTTAATACATTTTAGAGAGTGATTTTTCTGTAGTCGAGTTTTAGCTTTAAACTTATTTTTTTACAGTAGCTACTTATCATACATCCATTTACGCCTGTAGAGCGCTATTAGCTGGTGCTATCCTCACAAACTTACACACACTTATAACATTAGTAGGACACAGACATAGAAAATGGTAAGCAGAGTGAGTAAGCATACATGTGAAGATACGGGAATATATTAAGAAATAACAGTATCTATTTCCTAAAAGGAATGACAAAAGATACAATCGTGTGGTGTGTCAACGAGAATTTATTGGTGGAAATGGGATTAGTCGGACAGGTTGAAGTATTGAGTGACACTGTAAGAAATATACGCTCCAGCTGTCACCAGCATGCGTAGCCTCTTTGTTACAACTACCACAAAATGAATATAATGTTTATAGGGTTCATTTGTGTATGTGAGTTTCTTTATTCCATTTTTTTATACCACTTAGGTAGCAGACAAGCACGCGGCCCACCTGATGGAAAGTGGTCACCGTGTCCTGTCCGTGCAAAACCAAAAGAGTCACACTTGTGCTCCTAACCCCTGCAAGCATTGAGAGTTTCTGTGCTGTCAGTGTAAAAGAAAAGCATGACTAACTTTTGGTCTTTCCACTGACAGCACTAAAACCCTCCAGTGAGCTCTGGCTACCCTACTCACGGCCGGGAACACAACACTAGGTTATTATGGCCGCGGTATTCTGTAGGGTGGAGGTACTTCCCGAATCGGACTGCTCAATTGGACAGAAATACAGAAGGACACCTACCTCCTCGCTTTATCTGAGATTATTGCTGGATCTGAGAAGTCTTGGCAGGAAGGTATCATAATGTGTTGTTGTAATATGTATTCTGGTTTGCCTGTAAACAGACGTGTTCAAGCATACAAACATTCAGAGTAAAAATTGATCCTGCGACCTCAGACTTAGTAATCGAACGCTCTACCACTGTACCACATAGGTCACCAAAAATATAAAAAAACTTTTACTGCATTTAGTTACGTCTCTAACATGTAAACAAGTAAGTAATACTTATTTAGAAAATCAATGCTTGGAACAAAAATAGTTTTCCTTGTTAGCGAGATCTGATAACCTCGATTCGTAATATGACACTAAACGAAAGATTTATCTGTAATTTGTGAATTGTTTTCCAAATGCTCATTTCTGTGTAATTGTACCTAATAAAACATGATGAATGTTTACACATTGTGCTCATTGTGTATGACCTTAACGCAAGATAAATCTCGTGTTGTGAGCAGTTTTGACAGATGGTTAAATTAAAGGCAGGCTGATTCCTATTTGTACAGGCGTAGATAGAAGTGCTAGCGACGTAGTGTAGTCTTGGTACGTCAAAAACTCGAGAAGAAAAGCGAAATGACAGCTAAAATCGCCTTGCTTTAGTTTTTAAAGCAGGCATTCTATAGCGCAACGCATTTCAATAGCGTAGTATCTATTTAGAGTACTTAAAACACAAAGACTCCCTTCCTTATACCTAAAAGTCATACTGTCAGTTTGATGTACGAAGGAGCAGGCCGATTTTAGTCGGCTCTCACTTAACAAATCACAAATCTGGTATTATACAAAAATGTGTACGAAATATTTCGTAAATATGTACCCCCATATAAATGTAACTACATGGAAGAACGCAAAATGAAATGTAAGCCTGTTAGTTAAATATAAATTCTTTTTAAATATCTGCGGTCCCGCGGTTTTAACCCTTACTTATTTTTATGGATAAACCGAAATCCAGCCATTACATAGTAAATAATGAACAGACATACACATTTTAAATTTTCGCAGTGATACACAGTTTAATAATTATTTCAATGCAAACATACTTTCAGCGTATGCATTTTAATTACATCTATATTCCGTGGTTCTTGAAATATATTTTATCACACAGCTGCTTTTACAGTTACTTTGACGTTTGGAAACTTTCACAAAAGAATTTGAAATTTGAATATAAAATGTAGAAATTAGTACTATTCGTATCTTGCATTAGTTTCTTAACACTGTTGTTTCTAGCAGTACACGATTCATTCTGATTCACAAGTCTCCCGTTTGTCCGTCCCGTTTGGTACAAATACTCTTTGGTTGTTCAATGTTCAGTCGCCCTCGGGAGTTCGCCGCGGCCGTGTGTCTGTGTAATGTGACAAGTGATAACGTTTCGAGTGCAAGTGGTAGTGTTCTGTGATTTTGTGTTGGTAGGTATGTTTTTATATTATTTTTTTTATTATTTAAATATTAATAATTAATATTATCCAATAATTAATATTAACTATTAATATCTAATATTATACTGTAGTTCCTATTTATTAAATTTTTTTTCGTTGAATTTATGCAATATAATTATTTATTATTATTGTAGACTTTTATTTACTAGCAGTCAGTAATTTTTAGGAATAAAATACGGATGAATTATTAATTCAATAGGTATACAACTATTTTAAAACAATACATCCTATTTATCATATAAACTACTTTAGTGATTTTAAAGAAAAGAACGCATAGGAAATTAAAAGTAAATGATTCGAATTTTAAATCACGTTCTATATTTAAATTCAAATGCCATAGACAGCATAAGTGGTTAGTTCCCGCGCTAATTGCGACTAAACCGGTAGATATAGGTCGTGATATGGGTTACTACAAGTTAGTACCTACCTATCTGCTGGCGGCTAGTGATGACTAGTGGTGTAGTATTACACTTACCATGAGCCCTATAATTTAGTCCACGGTTAGAAAAATTGTTGCAAATTAGAGCTCGTGGTAACATGGACAATGGTGGAACATCAATTCGAAATTTAAAATTTATTTATTCCTTTGTGACGTCATTTTTATTTATGACCCGCTATGACATCATCGCGACATAATCGGTGAATTATTTTTCTATTTTTTCATTAAATCTAGCCTAAACCGGCTCAGCAGTTTGGAGAGATAAACAAAAGTTAATAACATTAGCAAACAGTATATATCTACTTATTTGCATTTATTAACTAAAGTCATGAGCTATTACTTTAACAATACAAATATATGTACACTTCAATTTGTTTTATTTGTTTAAAATGGTAATTAAGTATCATGTAATCATACTCAGATAAGTGTAATTTGGAGTTTTGGCATCAACACGAAGAAGGGAACATTGCGGTACTATTTTATTTTCCAAAATTGGTGCGAATTTGCGTTTTTAAATATGAAAATCGTGTATTTTTACATTACTTATTTGACAACGCAAGTGTAGGAAAGTGGTATATTACTGTAAATTGTGTCTTTTTGTGTTGATTTCTAATCTTCCAATGGAGCTTCTAGTAAAGTCCCCACAACTTTACTGAGGCAGCAATCATCTCATTGAACGACATAATCATTATCATCATCATCGTCATCATCAATAATCATTATAAAGGACTGCAACTTGAAAATTTTGCCATTGGCGTCTTGCCATTAACAATTTAAAGACATTTATACTTGACATTGCCAAAATTGCGGCGATTCGCTGCAAAAGCCCTTAAAAAGAAATGCAGACAAATAGTATTTTAAACTCTACTACAACTACTAACTAATTCAAACTAAATACATTGAATTTATTCAGGTAAAATGCTAAAATGTCATCTCAACGTTGATCTTGGATATATCCAATCCAATCTTACTCTTCTTGATCCTAACTGGAACTTTACGGGAGTGATTGACGTATCTTCTAACTTCGAGAGGACAACCTCTACTAGAGCCTTATTCTGAAGATGTTCCCCTTTTCCCCATACAAATGTAGAATGGTACAATCAGCTTCAGAACGACCTTGACGAACAAAGTACTCAAAATTATTTAATGCCTCGGTTTCCCCCCTCTTGTTGACTGATTGTTCTGATACTTGGCATACACATTTACTTCAACCAATAATACAATTTAAATCAATAAAACAGTTTGATATGCTCTTAATACATTGGTTTTAAGATCATGTTTAGACTTTTTAGTCAAGATATTTCGTATGTATCTTGTACATACAGTTCCGTACAATAGTAATCTTCAAGAGGAGCATAAGAAGGTTTCTTCATGGTCGACAGCGCGAGTGTAACACCCCTGGTGTTTAACACTTCCGTAAGTCAAGACATTCTTCTAAGGAGGTAGGACACGGTGGTATTTCCGCCCAATTGAGCACAGAATACCGCGGTTATAATAACTTCGTGTTATGTTCCTAGCGGTGAGTAGGGTAGCCAGAGCTCACTGGAGAATTTGTGCTGTCAGTGGGATGACTAAAGGCTTGTCCTGCTTTGTCTTCTACACAGAGACTCTGTGCTTACAGGGTCGGCAGCGCGAGTGTGGCTTCTCTGGTGTTACACACGCCCATAAACCACGGTAACTACTTCCCATCAGGTGGGTCGTGTGCTTATTTGCCACCTAAGTGGTATAGAAAAAAACAACCAACCTATATAAAAGTATATGATTGTGTAATGGGTCGTAACTTACTAAACAAGTAAATTACCATAACATTGGAACATGAACACTCTTTTTAGATCATCGTACAATGACTCAAGAGCGGTCAATAGGACTGACTCAATTGAACGCTCCGTTAGATATGAGTATGTCATAGCAACCAGGAAGAGACTTCGTCATCATTCTATTACAGGTATACCTGGGCCTCTAGACAAAGTGGTATACAATCAACCATAACGCCCGTGGGAACATTCGGCAACGTATAACATTAATATAATTGTATTTAAACTATCATGGTCTCTCACATTAGTATTAAAGTACTTAATCGAGTCCGGTAATGACCACTGGATCCACTTACATAACTCTCAAATGATCTCGACAGAATGCCACTATATACTAAGATTGGTTTGTGAAGCGATTGAAATCAAAAACCGCCCGCCTCCTCCTTCACGAGCATTACTTGCTCGCAGAAGGAGGCGCCGGCCGCCCACGCATCCGCGCAGCGAACCATCGCCGCGAGCAAGGTGGAGAGCGTGAGAACCCTCACTCCCAGGGCCGCCACAAGCTCCCGCCTCGGCGTCTCCCACGCCAGACACTCGGTGAGCGTGTGCGGACCTGAGTCCTCGCTCGCGTCGCAGTGATGGCACTCGGACGTTGGCTCTTTCTGCATCCGACGCAGATACTTTCCGAAGCATCCGTGCTCGCTGATCATCTGCGTCAGATGGTACGAGAGGCTGCCGTGTGGCCTCTCTAGCCACTCCCCCATGATGGGTCTCACCGCCGTTACTACGGCGTGCCCTGCGCCTGGTCGCCCAAGTCGTATCTCCCATTCCGCCACCATTTCCCTGTGGAGCCGGGATCTCACGGCCCGAATTTCTTCGAGCTCGGGATTGTGACCCCGCTCCCGCGCCGCCTTTCGGAACTGGTATAGCGCCGAAAGGCATCTCGCTTCCAGGATCCATGGTGGCGATCTGGCGAGGAGACTCGCCGCGTTGAATGATATCGTGCGGTACCCCCTTATGATGCGGCACGCCAACTTCCGCTGCGGACGCTGCAGCAGGAGCATGTGCCGATCACTCAGGGTGTCCGCCCACACGGGACACCCGTACAGGGCCATGGACCGCACGACACCCGCGTAGAGTCTCCTGCAGGAGTCCTCCGGGCCCCTCAGGTTGGGCAGTAGCCGCGCCAGAGCGTTGGCTGTGCCCACCAATTTGGGGCCCAGACTTCGGAAGTGCTTCCCGAAGTCCCACCGACCGTCGAGCACGAGCCCCAGATATTTCATCTGGGGCTTGATGCCGATGAGAGTGCCTCCCACTGTGAGACTGGAACCAGGTGGTGGCGTGCGCCGAGGTCCATGAAAGAACATGGCCTCGGATTTATGCAAAGCCACCTCAAGGCCCAGCCGCCGGATCCGTTCCACAACTTGAGCAACCGCGGTCGTGGCCCTCAGGATCGCTTCGCGGTATGTAGCCCCGCTCGCCGTCACTAGCGTGTCGTCCGCATAGCACGTGACGGCGGCGCCGTCCGCAAGCCCACCGCGAAGCACCCAGTCGTATCCAATGTTCCACAGTAGCGGCCCAAGAACCGATCCCTGTGGAACACCGCACGACATCTCACGCCGTCCGACGCCGGTCGCACTTGGGTAGATGACGGCTCTCTCCGTCAGGTACGCCCCGACTATGCGGCGGAGGTAGAGAGGCACACCGTGGTACACGAGCGCCTCCCTGATGCAACTCCAGGGCAAGGTGTTGAACGCGTTGGAGATGTCCAAGGACACCGCCAACGTCACCTCACCCCAGGCAACTGCCTCCTCCGCCAAAGTCCTCACGCGCATGATGGCATCCACGGTGGACCGCCACCGGCGGAAGCCATATTGGGCATCCGCCAGGTCCGGCCCCCTACCAGAGAGGTGCTCGACGAGGCGCTTCGCAATAACTCTTTCAAAGAGCTTGCCCACCTCGTCGAGCAACACAATGGGCAAGTAGCCGGACGGTTTGTCCGCCGGGCGACCCTCCTTTCGGATGAGGACCAGTTTCCCCGTCTTCCACATCTTCGGAAACTGGCCCCGCTCCAAGCATGCGCTGAGGAACCCTCTCAGTTGGGGTTCGAGACCGTCTTCTCCCAGAGCTAGGACCCACGCGCGGCCTGGAATGCCGTCGGGTCCCGGGGCGGTGCTCTTCTTGGCTCTAAGCCTTCGCACCGCCAGCTCCAGTTCTACCCAAATGACCTCGGGGACTTCGTCGTCAACTACCACACTGGGCGCCACAGGCGACCGAGGTGGCGGAGTCATCTGCGGCGGAACGTGTTCCGCTCGCGCCGGGAACAGGGACTCGACCACTCCACCGAGCAGAGCTGGCTGGAGAACCCGGGTCAACGGCGGGGCCCGGGGGCGCAGCTTTCCTCTTACCATAAGGTAAGGCCGCCCCCATGGGTCCCGCTCCAGCGTCTCCATGAGCTCCTTATAAGCCGCGGCTTTCGCCCGCTTAATCTCCACTCGGAGGGCATCTCTGGCCTCCCTGTATTCCACATGAAGCTCCGTCACTCGGGGTTCCGTATCTGCGGTTCGGCTACGCTTCCTACGGAGTCTGGTCCACCGGCGGTGCGCGATCACGCAGGCTTGCCGTAGCCTCGCGATCTCCGCAGACCACCAGTAGACCCGACGCCTCGGACCATAGGGTGGTGCCCTAGGCATACCCGCATCGCAGACACGAGTCATGGCCTCCCGGAACCACACCGCCTCATCGTCGATATCGACAGGCCTGTCCGGCGCAATGGCCCAGGCCTGTACGATGGTGGCCTCCAGGAGGACCTCCCGATTCAGTCTCCCAAGCATCCGGCGCATCCCCCGCGGGGGGGGGGGGGAGACATCAAACCGAACGTATCGGTGATCCGCCAGTGTCTCCACCCCCACAACAACACGCCAGTCCCGCACACGGTGCGACAGCGAAGCGCCTGCGAACGATAGGTCGATAATCGAACTGCGCTCCGCGGCCACGAACGTGGCTTCGGCCCCGCGATTCTGGAGAACTAGACCGTGATTAGCGGCCCAGCTCTCCAGAGCCCTACCTCGTGGGTTCGTGTGCCGGGACCCCCAGGTCACTGACCAGGCGTTGAAGTCCCCGAGCACAAGAACCGGATGAGGGTGGCAGGCGTTGACGACGTCGGTCAGTCGCTCCAGCGACTGCCGGTACTCCCCTATGCGTCGGTGTAGGCTCGGCGTGAGATAGACGGCCACGACCGCAATCTCCCCCACACGCGCCGCTACGATGCCATGCTCCCTTGAATTGTCGAACGTCTGGCATCCAGTGGTCCGTCTTTGCAAAAACAACCGGGAACAAGTCAAAAACCGTGAGTGGATACAGTAAACATCGAGTATCGTGAACGTGATCGAGATCGGGTTCGAGTTTGTTGTAAGAGTGAAACCAGTGGTAGTGCAGATATAACATAAGATAAGATAATCTTTATTGTACATCAACACATTACACAGTACATGTACGGATACGTAGTAAGAGAACTCGAAAGAGGGTAGATCGATATATTTACTCCTAATAAACTATTTTCACTGTTCACCGCCAATACTCCAGCTCCTCCTCCATGATCATGGTGCTTGCAGCAGCGCCGAAATATCGAAAACTCAGTACAATATAACATGGTAAATATCCCAATTACTTTAATGCTAAAATTAACATAATTGTTAGTGTCATAGAAATAACTTTAAAAAATTAGTTATCTGCATATACGGCATAAATTGCCAACCAAGAAACTGTTTTTCCCATAATCACTACTATTATTTATTATCTATCTATATCTACCTACACCTATTATATATCTATTTATTTATTACCTGATGGGAAGTGGTTACCGTAGTCAAACGAGAAACGAGAGATATCCCTCTTTGCCTCCACTAACTTCACCTCCGGCATCCTACGACCCTCAGATGGCGTGCGGTTTAGTCGTTTCAAGTCCAACATAACCTCCCGCACCGACTCCGGCGGTGGGGTTATCCATGGGAATATTTCACACGATAAAAAAAGATTCACTACAATGTCACTTTGCCCTGGTTCACTTTTAGATCCCAATTTCCAAAACAATCCACAACAAGAGACAAGTACGTTACATCTCCATATTTTTTGATTGTTAATTTTTTGTATTTTTTAATTATTTTCTATTTTTTTTATCCCAGTTTATCAACTTTTTTCATAGATAATTTGAATGATATTAGTTATGTGCATAATTTTTAATACAAAATTTTGCATGCTCGGCGTAACACATTATCTTTATTAGAAGTTAAAACTATTAGTATATTGTAACTACTTTAACTCATGCGAATAAAGATTTCTATTATATTCTATATAGGTATATATATATATTAAAAAAAAAACCTGAATGCAAAAAAAACTCAATGCCTTTGCGTATCCGTAATCCGTAGTATGGTCTGTTGTGTAGATGTGTACATAATTAAGTTAAAATCCATTAAAGCACTATTTTAATATCTACATAATTTTATTGGCTATCTACATATAAATAAAAATAAATAAATGAATCTTATCTTATCAAAAACATTATCGACCAATTCTTCTAGCCCCCTTAGACCAATACTAATGATGATGTGCCATAACTTCATTGGAATTAAAAAAAATACTTCGTGCACCTACCTCTGCGAATCTCTGCATCACCCTAAGGTTGACTGGGAGAAAATGCCTATGGCATTAAACCCGCTTTTGTACACTTATTTATTTAGTGCATAAAGATTATAATGGGAGGTAGGACACGGCGGTATTTCCGCCCAATTGAGCAGCCCGACTGTGGAAGTACCTCCGCCCTACAGAATACCCCGGTTATAATAACTTGTGTTGTGTTCCCGGCGGTGAGTAGGGTAGCCAGAGCTCACTGGAGAGTTTTTATGCTGTCAGTGGGATGACCAAAGGCTTGTCCTGCTTTGTCCTCTACACTGACGGCACAAAATCTCTGCTCTTACAGGGTCGGCAGAACGGATGTGACTCCACTGGTGTTACACACGTTCATAGGTCATGGTAACCACTTTCCATTAGGTGGGCCGTGTGTTTGTCTGCCACCTAAGTTGTATAAAAAAAAATATATAGTAATTAATGTATGGCATTGAGATATTATTGCGTTTATGACATTCGTAAACATACTTAAGTCTCTTCGTCTGGCCTTTTCCTTTTTCTAATCGGGTTCGGCTATCCTTATCTTTTCTTTCCAGAGACTTCTGTTTTGGTTTGTCGTGAGGTTCACTTTCTTCTCCCTGAGGTCTTTATTTATCGTCGATATCCATGTAGACCGGGGTCAGCCACGGCCTTTTGAACCCGACTCCAGTTGCAGCCCTTTTTTGGTCATGTGTTCATCGGGTCGATGCATGACGTGACCGTACCACGTCAAGCGCATCTCTTTGAGATTCTCCAGTATTGGTCTCACTTTAAAGCTGCCTCGGATACAAACATTCAGCACTTTGTCTAGAATTGAGAAGTCTGCGGACTATCTGAGGATACGCATTTCGTGGACGTGTTCCTCGTTTACCTGCACTTTTGTGATTGGCTGTTCAACACTCTGCTCATAGGTCATTGCCATACATACATACACATACATACATTATAGACCTTGCCTTTGGTTCTTATTGGCATTTGTGAATTCAGGGTTTCCCGCGCAAGTTCTCTCTAATTTTACCAGCCTGAGTTAGAGCGGTGCGTGATGTCAACATCAATGTTGCCATCGTCTGAAAAGTCTTCAGAGTGGCGTTTTGGAGTGTGATGGTGTTGCTGACCTTGCTGTTTCAGAAGTTGTATTGCATGTGTTCTGTCTTTTCTCTGCTTATCCTCAAGTCAGCTGTTTCCAGAGTCAATTTCCACTTTTCCAGCCTTGCTTGCAATGCTTTCGGGTCTTCTTCGATTAAGACTATGTCATCCGCGTATAGGCTATCCCAGACCGTTGTATCTTGGCTTTCAGGTAGTTCATTAATATGTTAAACAGTAAAGATTCTGGAGTGTCAATCCTATATATTGAGTATTCTATAATTTTCTACTAACATCACTCATCACTTATTCTGTGCTACTTGTCTAAGGGGCTGGTCAGCTCGGCCAGTTAAGTACACTACCCACCCTAGGACCTATCAAATGGCTGCATTTCAAGTCGAGCCGGCTTTTTACCTTTCTGCCAATATACTTGGAACAATGCCCACTCAATATTGGACGAGACCAACCATTGTGGAAATGAATGTTGAAGTTGCATTAAGAATAATGGCTAATGTCTACATTTTTATATGCATCATAATCCTACCTACTATGTAGATAAAGATAAAGATAAATTTATTTGTAGAAACATGTGTACAGATGATGTTACAAAGTATATTACAATGCATTGCGAGTTTCAACACGTTCTGTCAATGTAGACGTACAAAAATGAGTATTCGTGAACTTCATGTATGAGCACGAGAAATATAATATTCTATAATGATCCTTTAATAATTATATAATTTTTGGTTATTTGACAATTATAGGTTACTCAATTCGTAACAAGATTAAATTTATCATTATTTGTCAATAAAGAATATAATTAATTCGTTTAATGTCAGCATAAAGAAATATATTAGTCAGAGAGATATTATTACAAATCAGAAACAGATTGATGTCAAAATCTTATAATTATTTAAGTATGTCAAAGTGCTGTATGTCGATTAAGTGTTAATAAAAACAAAATTTAATCAATATACGTCCTGATCATTAATATAATCTCTTATTGTATAGTAGCACTTTCGAATTAGTAGCGTTTTTATTTTATGCTTAAACATATCTGTATTCATGTCTTTGTAGCTATTTGGAATTTTGTTGAATATTTTTGGTGCCATACACAATATACTGTTCCCCATGAGTGCTGTTCTAGCGCCACGCATGCACAATCTATACTCGTCACGACGACTGCGGATGACGTTGTCGGATAGTCGGGGAAATAGATGTGGATTACGTTTGACAAATAACACTGTTTCATAAATATACAGTGATGGTAAGGTTAGGATGTTGTATTTAATAAAATATGGTCTACAACTATCGGTCACCCTTAGTCCAAACATAGCTCTAATGCACCGCTTTTGCTGTTTGAAAATTTGATCTTTAAGGGTTGAATTACCCCAAAAAATTATGCCATACCTAAGTAGCGATGCAACTGAACCGTGGTAAGCTGTTAACAACGCCGATGTACTTACAGTGGGAGAAAGTTTATAGAGTGCATACGAACGACTACTAATCTTTTTACACAATTGTTCTATATGAGCCTTCCAATTAAGCTTACTGTCGATAGTTATACCCAGAAACTTAGTAGTATCGACTTGATGTAGTTCATTTCCTTCATATCTAACATTAATTTGATTTGTTTGGGGTTGTCGCTGACTAAAATGCATTATGTGGGTTTTACTCAGATTAATTTTCAGGTTGTTATGATTTAGCCATTTTATAACTCCAGACAAAGAATTATTTATATCATCCTCGTAACAACTGTGCGTTGTTGAAGACACTGTAATTGAACTGTCATCAGCGAATAGTGTCATGGGTTGGCTTATTGCATTAGGTAAGTCGTTAATATATAAATTAAAAAGTAAAGGACCAAGGACGCTGCCTTGTGGTAATCCGTAGGTCACTTTACGCGATCTGGACATTGAAGTTATCTCATGTTTTGTGTTCAAGTCAATCCTCGATATGGCGGTTACTTGTTTTCTATTCGTTAGGTACGAAACTATCATATTTTGTATGTTACCTCTTATACCACAGCATGCGAGCTTGTCTTCTAATATAGAATGTTTGACATGATCGAATGCCTGCCCTGAATGTAGTTTATGTAAATGTGTATGTATTATGGTTGTGTATGTATAATATATGTTTATATATATATATATATATATATATATATATATATATATCAGAGCATCAGTAGAACCTTCGATGCGGTCTTGGCTGTCACCTTCCATTGTGAGCGTGTTGGTGGCTTGGCTTGGTGACTCCAAAGTAAAAGAATGTTTACACAGTTGGATGTAATCTTATTTGATTTTACAGAACACTTGTGCAAAACTAAACACAATACACGAGATTAAACTGGATTAAGAGCCAAAAGGTTAGCATGTGTACGTCTCCTGCTATAGCTGTCAGTCGAATTTCCGATTGTCACCGCGTTTTGCGTCACTCACTACCCTATTCGGGGTTACCCGCTCTTATTTTTATACCAATAGAATATAGTATAAACAAATCGATTAATCATAATGTTGACTTACGAAAAATTATCTTAAAAAATAACTAAATCATACCTCTAATTTAACGACGCGCCGTCATATATATATATATATCATTATTGTGTACAAATTTGAGTTTTTCCTTACCATTGATAGTTCATGGTTAATTTTTTGCCTGCACCTACCTCAATGCATCTCTGCATCACCCTCAGGTAGACTGTCAGATAATGCCTTTGGCATGAAGTCCGCCTTTGTACAATAAACTGTGCATAAAGATAAAAATAAAATCTTCTGAGTATTTTACTAATACAGTTAAAGTCGATTTTCAGTATAATTACGAAATAGTTGCTTGAACTGCAATATTTTTTATGAAGGCAGCTCACTGGCGATTTGTTTTGTTATTACTCTATATTATTAACTGGTTGAAATCTGGTAGGTAAAAGAAAAATCACCAATACCGCGACAATATATAATAATAACCAAAAATTAGTTTAAACCAAAAACAGACTAATGAAAAATAACGCTCTAAAAATTATTAAACAGGAAAATATCAAGGATAGCCGTGGTCATATGCCACTTTTCTCTAGGATGTTTTTTTTTATACCACTTAGGTGGCAGACAAGCACTCGGCCCACCTGATGGGAAGTGGTTACCGTGGCCTATGGACGTATGCAACACCACGTATGTATTATTTGGTTAGAATAAGTGGCATACGACCACGGCTTATTTTGCTTCTAACGATACCTCATTTCTCCAGTTCCAATATGTGGTTAAGGAGCTATGAGGGAACAGATGAACCTATATACATAGCCTGTCAAAATCATAACCTTCCTTTTGCTTCAACGTAGACGGGTAAAAATCAGCGGTAACCTTCACACATAATATATTAATATACAGTATCAGATACTTACCTCTGTTTTTGCTCTTATTAATACTCTAAAATTTCAAGGTACAGTGACCTTCAAAAATACTTGAACACATTTCAAGTTTCTTCACCTTAACTTTGTCATAAAATAATAAATAAAAGAAGTATAATTCCAGCTAAATTCATGAAGACATTTTGGTAATCTAGTAATAAACAAAGTAACTTTCACATTAATAATATTAAGAGATTTACGTCTTTGTTAAATTCAGTAAAAAAAATGGTCTGACGCTGACTATCAAAGCGTTCCAACCAAGGCAAGAGGCCGAGATTAAACCTCTAACCTCTACATCTTTTTCGGAATTTCAACTTTAAGTATACTACATAAAGCTTATTTTTCAATGGTTCAAAATACACAGTGATATCAAGAAGGGTATAACCGCACATATAAATGCTAACATTTCCTAGGTTTAATTATAAATAAACATAATGTTTTAGAAACGAAGCAGACGGTATAAATTATGTCTTATCACATTTTCAACACGACAAGGATTATGTTATTTGTTGAATAATTAAATTCAATAAGAAATTATTCATTAGACGACTTCTAATTGGGTCTATTGTTGTTATTTAAACTCGAAAAATAACGTCTTGGAAATTAGTTGAGTAGGGTTAATGTTTGTTATTGAAGTAATAATTCGTGGGAGACCTAGACCAGTACAGTTAAATACAAAACTTTATTATCCAATTCTAGATGCTCGTGCCATTTGTTATGTAATCGTCATTACATAGTTTAAGATAAAGACACTTTTAAACGTTTACTTTTGTCAAATTTCAACACTTTATTTTAGTATGTGCATCAGATATTTTTGTTACAAGTTTTTTTATACTAATATGTAGGTAAGTAGAAGTGCTAATTATTATCAATTCTGTGGTAGTAGATTTATTTAAAGTTTCTATTCTTTTTTTTATACCATTTAGGTGGCAGACAAGCATACGGCCCACCTGATGGAAAGTAGTTACCGTGGCCTATGGACGTGTGTAACGCCAAAGGAGTCACACTCGCGCTGCCGACCCTGTAAGCACAGAGTTTCTATGCCGTCAGTATAGACGACAAAGCAGGACAAGCTTTATTCTTCCCACTGACAGCACAAGCTCTCCAGTGAGCTCTGGCTACCCTACTCACCGCTGGGAACACAACACGAAGTTATTATTTACGCGGTATTCTGTAGGGCGGAGGTACTTCCCCACTAGGACTGCTCAATTGGACGGAAATACCGCCGCGTCCAACCTCCTTCCTTTTTCTAATTCAGGTACCTTTTTTTTTTACGTGCGTAAAATCCCCACGGATACCTCCCCACCGGAGCCGGTGGAGGAGGTTATGTCGGACTCGAACCGACTAAAACGCACGCCGCCTGTGGGTCGCTTTGGTTGCCGAAGGTGAGGTTGACAGGCATATCCCTCGCACCCCAGCCGACCCAGGGCCATCTCTCAGGATCTGGCCCTCTTCTCGGGTGTGTGGGGACTACAGAGTCCCCAACTCGTCCCCGGAAACGGGGAGGCGCGCCACGCGCGCCACCGCCGCCGCCTGCTTCTGCCAGGGTGATAGGCGGCTCCACCTGTCACCCCCAGGCCAGCGCTCATGGGGGGCGGAGGTCGTTCATCGACCTCCAACGCCCGAGTGGCCTTCGTACGCGGGTAGCAATCCAGGTACCTATAAACATATGGGAGAGTCGTTTATATTGGACCAGTTCTGACTAGGACTCGGATATTTAGTTAATAAAAGGAGTTATCAATATAAATAAGCATTTAAAATAAAGTTTAATGTCTTGATTATCACATGACAAAAGAACTATGTTATGCCTCCACGTTAGTTTAGATAAAATTCAGTTATTGTGGAGATCCGCTACCGGTACAATTTAGCAGTCTGCTAAGACTGTCGTTTAAATTGTACTATGGGTACCTCTTTAAATTAGACCAGCCAGTAAAATCTATATATACATAAATGTTATGTTGGTTTGTGTACGCTTCAAAAACTCAAAAGGTGCTGAAATTTTAGCATGATATATAATCCGCATCAAGGATTGTTTTTATCTAATTTTTGTATCAGTCACATATCCGCGACCGCGAATAAGCAGTTTTTTTAACGATCAGCTGTATACCACTTTGTTTGTTTCATATTTCGCATTCAATCGTAATGTGCCACAGTGAAGCGTGACAGCTAGTACTAAATAAAAAAGCTCATTTCGGATTAGTCTTGCGTGCGTTAAGTTTCCTTTACCAGAAACAAAATTATAGCCTACACATATATATACGCATTCCTGTAAATCCCCGAAGGTGTAGGCACCTACATTTCACCAACTATGATTTTCGGTCCTACATAACGTCAAGCGGGCACAAAATATAGTTAATTATTTATATATAATAATTAAATTTAAGGTATTTTATTAGAAAATAGTCGGGTACTTATGGGTGGTACGATTTAACGAACGAGGTAAATTTTGAATTAAACCAATAAGACGACATAATTTAAAAACCTAGTCACACTACGCAAATGAACAAAAATCTAGATTAAATTTGTATTTATATAACGTAAACTGCGTAGTTTAAGTTTACCTATATCACGTGTATACCTTACAAACCAGTATGAAAATTTACATCAAATTCCACCGAAAACTGTTCACAACAATTCTTGGTAGATGTCAACTTAAAATGGTGAGTAGTTGAAGGCAACACGAAAGCATAGTTTGGAGTTGCCAGTGCAGAAAAAAAGTGTCATTCAATGGAAAATATAGAGGTGGTACGATTTAAAAGGCGGTACAATTTACTCCAGTTTTCACTACAAAGACTTGTGCTGTTTCGAACAATTTCTTTATCGAATTTCAGCCCGATACGTTCAACTTGAAGGTAATTGAGTAACAAATATTCAAACGTCTAAACATCTTCACAAGCTGTCAGATTTATTATTCAGTACGAAATTGGATAGATAGAATAATATTTGTAGAACAAATCCAAAAGGTTAATACTGCTATAGAATGCAAATGTGGGGTGACGGAGAAAAAATACAAGTATCTACCACCCCATCTCATCCAAAGGGTGTCCGTAAGAGGCGATTACGCAGACAATATCACTACGAGAGAAGGAAAACTCGACATTAAACCCTGTACCAACCCGTCTGGCCAGCGTTGAAACAGAAGGCCAAAGCCTCCCGACATTGGGAGAAGCCTAGTCCAGTAGTGTTTCCTTCTACCTATAGTCTCGGGTCCTTTAAGCGGTGCGTGAAAAAGCATTTGATGAGACCAACAACCTGAGTGCCACCATTGTAATAATACTTAGTGTCTGTAATGGTGATCCTCTTCCTTGAGACTTTGCCTTTAGCTTACCATCAAGCGAGGGAAAGTCAAGTTGGCGTGTCCTAGATAAAAAAAAAGCAATGACCGCGATGGGTTAGTTGCTCGATTGAATGCCAAGTGTCCGCTTTACGGCGATTGGCTCGATCCGTATTACATGGGACCGTAAATTATAGTAACCGAAATATGGATGTTAATACACTTCTGTCTACCCCTTAAAGGTTTATAGGCATGAATATATTAAAGATATGTATGTTATAATATACGTTATGCTTTGTAAGGTTAAATTTTAATGTGAAAATGGAACGCAGCTTTAATCCAATAGATGAGAGTTCCGTGCATTGTGCCTCTCCAAAGAGAAAACAATAGTTCATAATTCCGTATTTCAGTTGAGCTCAGCTTTGAGTAGCAGCTTTACGAATGCAAGTGCATTTAAGTTTAACAAAAGGGATGTAAAACAATGAAGATTATTTCATTTTATTTACCTATTTATTATCCGTCTTTACAGGGTTACCTAACACGACAGAGTGGGCAATCGAAGCATGCACTAACATAATATGTTTTATTATTATCTGTAACATATAACTGATAACATTGTTATTCTGAATTCACTCAGAGAGCAATAAAATCAAATCGAATTCGAATCGAATCAAATCAATTCATTAATACATAATCGTTGTACAGTATTTTACTTGAGCTCTTATATATTTAGCACGGCACGAACATATTTGTGCCGTGTATACCTATATCTAATTTACATCCACAGTGTAGAGGTACCCTCGGAGAGGGTATACCGATATGATCTGCCCCATAACAACTAGTTTAGAGGTCGTCAGTTCACCGTGATCATGGCGCTTGTAACAACGCCGAAATATCGGTTGCTCAACAAAAACAATACATGGAAAATATCTCGGCGAATTTACACTAGTAATGTAAATGACCATGTCAATCACAAATTATCTTATCTTAATATAACTACATTAATTATACGCATGTTATATTAAATTTACAAGATAAATATCAGTTTATCACCAATAGATCACAAGCCTCTGCAACACATACCCTTCCCCTTTTACTTCAAAAAGGATAATGATATGAAGTTTATACTTTGACACACTGGCCTTTGGCCCACGAGGAAAGTAATTTTCCTTCCTATATTAATACTTGGTATCGAGTTTGAAAAGAATTCATGTCATACGAGCACAATAGCATGTGGGGTTGGCTATTCGAAGAATGGAGGATATTGGTACGGCTTGAATATGTTAGTGAATGAAATGTTGCAACATAAATAAATTTATTTTTTGACGTATTACTCTGTAACGCAGTTATACAAAAAATGCTGCTCGATTTGAGATTGATTTGGCAGTAATAATGTAACTCCCACGGGGATATTTACGATATTATTATTTGTTTCGAGTAACCTATATTTCAGTACTGTTACTACAGGACACCGAGACAGCCTCCGTGGCATGGCGGTAGTGAACGAGGGTTCGATCCCCGCTCAGTGCAAATATTTGTGTTCTTTTTTTTTATACCACTTAAGTGGCAGACAAGCACACGGCCCACGTGATAGAAAGTGGTTACCGTGATCTATGGACGTTTGTAAGACCAGAGGAGTCACAGTCGCGCTACCAATCCTGTAAGTACAGTGTTTCTGTGCCGTCAGTGTAGAAGACAAAGCAGGACAAGCCTTTAGTCTTCCCACTGACAGCACAAATTCTCCAGTGAGCTCTGGCTACCCTACTCACCGCTGGGAACACAACACGTGTGCATTAATATATGTATTTGCATTGGTCTGGTCGTGCCTCGTATACCACATTAAGCCATCGGTCGCGGTTGCCATACCAACATCTTTGGCAGCCGTCGTTACAAGTAGTTGAAGCCCTAAAAAGTACATCAAACAGTCTAGCTGCAATGCTTCGATATCGTCTTAGAATTGTGGAGGTCAGATGGCAGACGCTTCACGGAAAATATCGAAGTTTAGCCAAACCCGCAGTTAGACTGATAAAGCTAGTCAGGAGGTAGGACACGGCGGTATATCCGCCCAATTGAGCAGTCCGACTCGGGAAGTACCTCCGCCCTACAGAATACCGCGGCTATAATAACTTCGTGTTGTGTTCCCAGCGGTGAGTAGGGTAGCCAGAGCTCACTGGAGAATTTGTGCTGTCAATGGGAAGACTAAAGGCTTGTCCTGCTTTGTCTTCTAAACTGACGGCACAGAGACTCTACCTACAGGGTTGGCAGCGCGACTGTGACTCCTCTGGTGTTACAAACGTCCATAGGCCACGGTAACCACTTTCCATCAGGTGGGCCGTGTGCTTGTCTACCAACTAAGTGGCATAAAAAAAAGCTTCGGATACCACTCGGATCAAAGCTAAGAGTAAGAAGATTACAGTATGCCGTAATCATAGCGCTGGTAACCGGAATATCGATTACTCGAATATCATATAGAAAATAAGATTATTTTGAGACTTTGTGCTCAAGATGGTTTCCTTTTAATCTAGGACACGCCTGATGGTAAGCTAAAGGCAAAGTCTCAGGAAAGAGGGTCACCATTACAGACACTAAGTATTGTGCCACTCAACTTGGCGGCCTTATCCAATGCTTTTCACGCCCTGCTTAAAGGACCCGAGACTGTAGGCAGAAGGAAACACGTGAGCTGGTAATGAATTCCAGGTCTTAGTGGTGTGGCAAACAAAAGAGTCTATGAACCACTTGGTTCTTGCTCGTATATATACTGCACAGAGTGAGAGTGACATCCAATCCCTGCACGTGTTGTCCTGTGTAGGAAAGGAGAGGGTGGGATTAGTTGAAAGAGGTCATCAGAACATTTACCATGGTAGACGCTTCTGACTAACTACGTACAACTTCTGGCTAATTGTACTACGTACAACTAAAAATAGGAAATTATGTACGATTGGATATTTGTTAGTCAATTATGCCAGAACGGCTGAAGTCTAAATGAAATTGGGCACATAGTAAAATAAGGAATAAGCCCATAGCTCTGCTGTCACAAATACGGACCCAGTACCTATTTCGAACAGGCGGAGTCGCGCGTAAAATCTATTAAGCAAATGAAATACAACACTTTCCAAAACATTAAGGACAGTTTGTCATATATCAAGTCGTTCAAGCCATTAATTATAATGCTCACGTTAAATGTATGACGTCACACGCTTAACGTGACGCCATCAAGCCCGTACATATTTGTATTAATTTTGACAAAACCTAAATTAAACTGTCAAGTTAGGGGCGCTCGAATGTAATTTGTATCTGTGCGCGACTGTACTTAACTTATTAATGAAAATGTGATTTTGATGTTAAATGACTACATGTTTAAAATCTGTCGAGAATTTTGATGCGTATAATCTGTGAAATGATAACAAATGAACGATGAACGGAAGCAGAAAATTTTAAAAATATAAGTGCTTAATTAAATTAATTAATTCATAAAATACGCTACGATACGACACTATCTCACCTCTCAACCATTTTTTTAAAGTTATAATTATATTTTTAAATACATATAAAACACATCTCTTTAAAAATATAAAAATAATGCTCTACAGGTATTGGGTACAGGGACCAAGCTATCAGTGGTTCGGGTATCGGTATCGGAGCTCTAGAGAAAGGAACTTCCTCACGAAGAAGCACAACCTTCTGCATCTGACCCTTGACCCAACTGTCTAACCTGAGCCTCTTCAGGTATTTTGATCGAGGCTCTTTGCTATAACTCCGTTGACTGACATGACTATTGGTACAATGATTGCTGAGTCAACATTCCACATGTCGACAATCACGTGGGCCAAGTCCTTAACCTGTTTTTATTATTATTATTATTTGCCGTAAAGCGACAGCCATATGACCTGTACAACCCAATGACCTGTACAACTCAATGGCAATATCCAAGCATTACAATTAGACCAGCTATTGAACTTATTAGGCCTTCAACCGGGACCTAAACGTGCTCTTCGAGGAAAATCCGACTGGGGAAGTACCTCCGCCCTACAGAACACCGCGGTTATAATAACTTCATGTTGTGTTCCTAGCGGTGAGTAGAGTAGCCAGAGCTCACTGGAGAATTTGTGCTGTCAGTGGGAAGACTAAAGGCTTGTCCTGTTTTGTCTTCTACACTGACGGCACAGAAACTCTGTGCTTACAGGGTCGGCAGCGCGAGTGTGGCTTCTCTGGTATTACACACGTCCATAGGCCACGACAACCACTTTCCAGCAGGTGGCACATGTGCTTGTCTGCCACCTAAGTGGTATAAAAAAAATACCCATATGAAACATTATACATAGAAACAACCAGACCAATGCAAATATAAATATTCTTACGTACAAAAATTCGCACTGAGCGAGGATCGAACCCGCGTCTTCTGCGTAGCGGTTGCGTTCATTATCGCTACACCACTGATCCCATCGAGTATATCAATTAGCTTATCAATAACTGAGATATAGTAATGCGTTCTTCTGTAGGGGTGAACACGTTTTATAGTGCGAGCTATATTTAAACCGAATGCCAAAGATTATGTGATAACAGTACAATTAAACGCAATAATAACTTGAACACATGCAGTATGCGCATGATTTACTAGTAACAGAGGTCATACGCTAATGACAGAGGTCAGATGATTGTCATTAAGTTAATCTGTTTTTCAAACATACATAAGTATATATACGGCTTGCTTTCTCGAGAGAAGACAGGAGATAGGTACGAGGACGTAGGACAGGGGTACGTAGAGGTAGGTTCGGAGGGGTAGGACACGACGTTATTTCCGTCCAATTGTCAGTCCGACTGGGAAAGTACCTCCACCCTACAGAATACCACTGCATTGTCTGTCACCTAAGTGGTATAAAAAAAAAAACAAAAAATAGTCCACGGCTTTCTGTTATAATATTTGTTAAATATAATAAAACATGTAAAATATAATTAAAAAAGTGTATAATAAGGGCGCATAAACATGATTTTACCTCACCATATGGTGAGGTAAATGGGGAATCGTTTACAAATTATGATTTTAATTGTAAAATATCTTCATAAGATTTCCAAGTCGCGAAAAGAATTTTCGGAGTCTGAAGAATTCTGAGTTGTTGATAATAGGCTCAGCTCAACAGTTGGCGAAATATGAGTGCTAACACATCTCTGCTTACTCCTAAATAAGACACGTTATAGTGGTATTCTAAGAATAAAACACGCAGCTGTTCCACCACAATCATTGTACAGCTGACGAATGAGGAGAAGGCTTCCTCTTTGTCTCAAGCATTAATTGAATAATTGAGAACGTTTATGATAGGAGTGATTACTCTTTTTTTTAACGTGCGGAATTTCCTTCAGATACTACCCCGCCAGCCCTGGTGGTTGTGGTGCCGACTAAAACCGCACGCGCGCCTTAGGCCATCAGTTGCTGGGGGTGAGGTAGCCTTTGGTATATCTCTCGCGCACCCAAACTGACCCGGGGCCATAGATAGGAGGTAGGACACGGCGGTATTTCCGCCCAATTGAGCAGTCCGACTAGGGAAGTACCTCCGCCCTACAGAATACCGCGGTTGTAATAACTTCGTGTTGTGTTCCTAGCGGTGAGTAAGGTAGCCAGAGCTCACTGGAGAGTTTTTGTGCTGTCAGTGGGATGACCAAAGGCTTGTCCTGCTTTGTCCTCTACACTGACGGCACAAAATCTCTGTTCTTACAGGGTCAGCAGCACGGATCTGACTCCTCTGGTGTTACACACGTTCATAGGTCATGGTAACCACTTTCCATCAGGTGGGCCGTGTGCTTGTCTGCCACCTAAGTTGTATAAAAAAAAATAGAAGGCCCTCTTGGGTGTGGGACTACGGCGTCCCCATCTTACAGCCAGCATCAGATCGATCTCGACTGGCAGGGTATTCAAAAAGATCTTAACATAAAGTTCCCCTTTACGAGGAGGTTCACATAATTTTTTTCCACAATAACCATTAACAAGATTCGCTCATAAATAACGCGGTGTCGCTTCCCCTCTTTTTTCCCCCATTTTACCTCGTATTAAAAAAACTCTCGATAAAAGTTTAGTTTTAGATAAAAAAGACATGTGTGCCAAGTTTGGTGAAAATCGGTTAAGAAATGCTTCCTCTAGACCGGAACTGACAAACATAATGACATAGACACAAACAAAAGCAAAATCAGCCATCTTTAATCCAGTCAAAATAGAACAAATAACGCTAAGCTTTCCATAAACTCCTCTAGAGCTGATAATTGGTGGGAGTCTTAAATACTAATTAATAAAATATCAATAGTTCCCATTAATTGGAATTGTGCATTTATTTTCATTCAAGATCAAAGGTCAAAATCGTATTCTCGCATTTTTCTCGTAAACAGCAAGTGCTATCGCAAAAGTAGGTTTGACAATGTTGTATATCAAGTAATTATCTACCAAATTAGACTCATACTTTATTTTGATTCGCACGCTTTGTCCAATCAAAGAATCAATTTCATATATTCAGTTTAGGTACATAAAGAGCACATATAAACGTCAAAAATTTACAATTTTGTATGTCAAGAAATAATATAAAAATCATATAAATCATTTTTTTTTATATAGGACACGTCAATTAGACTTCGCCTTGCCTGGTGGTAAGCTGAAGGCAAAGTCCCAGAAAAGAGGGTCACCATTACTTACACATACCGTGTGATAATGGTGACACTCAGCTTGACGGCCTCATCTTTTTTTTGGCTTTTTCATGCCCCGCTTAAAGGACCCGGGACTGTAGGAAGAAGGAAACAAGCTGGTAATGAATTCCAGGCCTTAATGGTACGACAGAGGAAAGAGTCTTCGAACCGCTTGGTTCTTGATCGGATGTTTTGCACCATGTGCGGATGACATCTAAGACCATGTCATCTACACTGACGACTCAGAAGCTCTGTGCTTTCAGGGCAATTCAGCAGCGCGAGTGTGGCTTCTCTGGTGTTACACACGTCCATAGGCGACGGTAACCACTTTCTATCAGGTGGGCCGTGCACTAGTCTGCCACCTAAGTGGTATAAAAAAAATTATGTAGAAGTAAGTCATTGGAAAATGACTCTTTCGCTGGTTCAGTAGGTTAGATACCAGCAAGAAACTCAGAGAACTATATAAGAACTACATTATCTTTCTTTTATAAATTTGCTTTAGTTTACAATTTATGGTGTACGAGCAAGCAAGAGTTAGTTGATTTAGAGTTAGTTGAAGAGTTAGATGTTGACCACAAATGTACATCATCAAGATACTCATACTTAATAGTAACCTTTATTCATGAAAGTTTTTTTCACCGCTCGGTAAGTTAAGAAATTTTACATAACAACCAAATTAAAAAATCATATCTATAATAATTTATTCTTATAGGTCACAAAGTAATTCTTATGACTGACAGAATTAATGTTTCTACATTTATATTTAGGGTCAGTTTCTCGAATTAATACGTAAATCTTGTGAAAATAGAATATGGTAATAAAAAAAATGTTGGTAAGTGATTACTGCTAGCAGTGAGCTTTCGGTACTCTAGAGAGGAAATGGTATTTCTAACGTACCGTTGACACGCAATCCCTCAAATTGACTGCAGCAGCTTGAAACATTAATTTTCTGGGTTCCGCACTCAAAGGGTAAAAATGTAACCCTATTGTTAATACTCCACTCAATATGTCTGGCCGTCATTAGGCTATATTTAAAAAATGCTTTATTTATAAATTTTATTTATAAAACAGACGGGGTATTCTGTTTTATAAATAAAATTCCCAGCGGTGAGTAGGGTAGCCAGAGCTCACTGGAGAATTTGTGCTGTCAGTGGGATAACTAAAGGCTTGTCCTGCTTTGTCCTCTACACTGACGGCACAGAAAATCTGTGCTTACAGGGTCGGCAGCACGAGTGTGGCTTCTCTAGTGTCACACACGTACATAGGCCACGGTAACCACTTTGCATCAGGTGGGCCGTGGGCTTGTCAGCCACCTAAGTGGTATAAAAAAAAACCTTTATTGATCAACAGTTGAAATTTTCATAGATTTTTTTTTATACCACTTGGTTGGTAGACAAGCATACGGCCCACCTGATTAGTGAAAGTGGTTACCGTGGCCTATGGACGTGTGCAACACCAAGGGAGTCACACTCGCGCTGTCAACCCTTTAAGCACAAGAGTTTATGTACCGTCAGTGTAAAAAAACAAAGCAGGGCAAGCTTTTGGTCTTTCCACTAACAGTACAAAAACTCTCCAGTGAGCTCTGGCTACCCTACTCACCGCCGGGAACACAACACCAGGTTATTATGGCCGCGGTATTCTGTAGGGCGGAGGTACTTCCCCAGTCGGACTGATCAATGGGACGGAATGTATAATTGTTGTTGCTAATTAAATATTGGTTCTAGAATGTTGATAAAATACTTGGATAAAAAGACATAGACGAGTTACTACATTAGATGTATTGTGTTGACTATGTGATTTAGAATATTTAGAAATAATTATGTATACTTGCCGTATTCTATATATAATTATTTAATTGTTATAATTAAATTACTACTTTGTCGCTTTGACTATACAAATTTAATTAAACTTAGCCTAAAATGCTTTATTTAATTTCTCCGCATAAGTTGTAATAATTATACAATAAAAGACAAAAACATTCTTATACTTGCAATGAGAGGGAATCAAACACACGACCTCAGAATGAGCGCTCTACCGCCTCACCATACAAACCTACAGGGATTATATTATTCAATGAATAAAATTATAGGTTATTTAAACTCTAGAATACTTAACAAATAACTACCTGAACTGTGACCTATTCAAACTCGACTTCAGTGAAAGCACCCCTAGGTCATTATAACGAGAACATTATTTACGAGAGCATAATTATACAAACCGTTCAAAATAATACAACATAATTATTTTCAATCTCGCTAACTATCAGAATACAAAGAAAGCGTCCACTTTATTATTGGAATGTATCACTCTTATCACCCACTGATAACAGTGACCAATGCTCCTCAATATCATGCATACAACAACGGTCTAACCACCCGTAGCTCGTACACAAAAACCCACCGTCACTCATGTTGTATAAGGTTGATTTTATAATGAAGCGTTGAGTGGATGTGTTCGAACCAATATTGATGTAAGGGTCAAAGAACACTGGCTGATTAGAAGCGCCGATTGTCAGTACTTAGAACGTGGTGTTTCAATGATAATAATGTATTTACGAGTGATCGTTTTACTTTTAGAGCAATTTGTGAACTGATAGATGATTAGGGTAAAGCTGTAATTAGTTTATTTCCTGTACACAAACCTATTTCCCACGCGACTCTGTGTGAATTTCTAGTAGTTTGTTTCTGTTTGAAGTATACATGAATATCATTTGATGAAATAAAATCACTTTTTACCCGATTACGGTAAAGCAAAAGGAGTTATGAGTTTGACAGGCTATGTGGGTATTTATGTATGTTTGTATGTTCATCTATTCCCTCTTAGCTCCTCAACCACTTATTAGAACTGGACAAATGAGGTATCATTAGAAGCTTTTTAGTCCTCCGCTAGTTATAGGCTATATAACGTGTCACTGAATTTATTGTGGCGCCCTCTAGCGGTCCTAAAGTACTGTGTTAAAAAACCAAATTGAGATAAATATGTCGTGTTTAGTATCAACTGAAAGAACCTAATTAGTACATTTCAAATATGTATAAATTATACCAATTGATCAAAAATAATATAAATAAAAAAATAAGTTTCAAACTAAAACCGAACTGAAAATAAACGCTCTAAAAATTATTAAACAAGAAAACATCAAGGATAGCCGTGGTCATACGCCACTCATACTAACAAAACAATACATTCTTGGGAAAAGTGGCATACGACCACGGCTATCCTAGATATTTTCTTGTGTAAAATTTTTTAGAGCATAATTTTTCAGTAGTCGGTTTTTAGTTTAAAACTTACTAATACATTATATAGCGATTCATTTGGTATTATTTGGCTAAATGTAATAATAATAATAATAATAATAAAGCCTTTTATTCGGACAAAATATACAATTAAGTTTTAAAAAACCACTGCACTGTTTTTTTTTTTTAATTAAGTATATTCGACTATTTGATGCTTCTTTATTTTTTGTAAGTCCATTTGCCAATTGGCAAAGGCCTCCTCCAACCTACTCCATTCTGATCTCTCTATGGCTACTCTACTCCATGTTGTACCTGCAACTTGCCTTATATCGTCGTCCCATCTTTTTTGTTGTTTGCCTCTTTTCCTTTTGCCTTCCCTTGGGTACCAACGTGTTGTTATTTTGCTCCATTTATCCTTTCCTCTGGCCATGTGTCCCGCCCACTTCCATTTCAGCCTTTTTATTTTTAGGGTGACGTCCTGTACCTTGGTCTTTCTCCTAATATTAATGTTTCCTATTCTATCCCTCCTCTTTACTCCCATCATGCTTCTCTCCATTGCTCGTTGGCAGATAGCAAGTCTATCGGTGGTGTTTTTTGATAAGGCCCATGTTTGACTTCCATATAGGGTTGGTAGAATGCAGACATTGAATAATTTACTTTTTGTTTCTATATGAAGGTTTTTGTTTTTCATTATTTCGCTTAGGCTCCAATACCTTTTCCAACTGTTTGCTATTCTTCTTTGGAGTTCTTTGTTTATGTTATCTTTGGGTGATATCAGCTGTCCAAGGTATATATACTCTTCAACGTAGCCTATTTGTGTCTCGCCTATGTTTATGTTGCTTTTATTTCCGTTCGTCATTACTTTTGTTTTTTCAGGGTTCTATTTTAGTCCTACCTTTTCACTTTCCGATGCTAGCTCATTTAACATTTTATTTAGATCTGCTGGCGTTTTTGCGAATAACACAAAATTGCTAAATGTATGTAAATGTAAATAACATCAAATAAATCACGATAGAATACATTCAAATAATCCGTTAATTAGCGGATTTATTTCGCGTAGTTTTCAAAATTATGCATGTTACCTCTGTATAGCTGTGCTTCTTGTCTAACTATAGCTCCAGGATATGCTTTTACATGTTCACTGTGTGAGCTGATAAGTAGAAGAACATTCCGGAAAGCTAGCAATTTTCAAACTGCATGAATGGTTTCAAGGCAATCGTTTTTATCTTTAAACAAATCAGCACAAATTACGCTCTCTGGTTATAGTAGAATACAAATACTAGCCTAACCCTTGCCATGGGTACCATACAGAGCGACCGATTTGGCTATTTTCTATCTAATAGTCCATGGAAAAATTACTATTTAATAGCAGTAAACTCATCCCTTATTTCTCGGTAACTGATTGATTTGATGATTTAACCTCTGTGGCGTAGCGGTAGTGAACACGACTGCTACGCTGGAGGCATGGGTTCTATTTCTTTACGATTTAAAGTACCAAGTTGCCGAATGACCTGGTTCGTTAGGACCAAATGGACCGCAGTCCCAAAAATCGCAGTTAGAATGGGGTTTAAATAACCAACACACATTCCCAGCGAGGACAAAAACAATTTTACTCACTGAAACTTTTAACATGGTTCCGGAGACTATCGATAATCTGACAAATTGTACAACGCCATCTAGTGAACAACTCGGAAGTAAATTATGTACAGATTTGAGTTCTTAACACTAAACACTCAGTGCAAATATTTGTATGCAAGAATATGTATATTTGCATTGATCTGATAGTTTCCATGTATAAATTGTATATATTTACAAAAATGTATCTAAGTATATACATAACACAAGCTAGTTAAGCTATGCTTACCATGAATCTAAATAGCGTGGCGTAGAATGTTATAGAATATTTATATTTATTTATAATTCTTTATTGCACACGCACACTTCAGATCATAAATAAAAAACATTTCTAAGAACAAGTACAAAGACGAGTTTAACTCAAAATGAGTGTTCTCTCCCAGCAAACCTTTGAGTAGCAGAGAAGCATATACACACATCAACAAAGTCTAGGGAACAAGGACATTTCTAGTTTTTATTTAAAAACCCTTTCTTGTAATAGTGAGTGTTTTATATCAATAGAAGGGTATTTTTATACCGTTTTTAATTTTAATTTTAATAAAAACATTTTCATACCAAAAATTTTTTTTTTTTAAGAAAGAATTGAATAGTGCCAATATTGAGTATTACAACCTTCTATGATTAGGCACAAAAATAACGAGGTAGTAAGAAATACAGTAATTAACCGTACTTTAAACGTTTTTAATAATCTGTAGGACCTCCTAAAACATTAGCAAGAGCTCGACAACGGCGTGGCATACTTAGTATGAGATTGTCAATCATCGTCTGTGGAATATGGCTCCACACACTGCGAAGGTGTAAAAAAAGTTGTTCTTCAGTGTTCAGATTTTCCAAAGAATCACTGAAAGCTCTTCTCCCAAGCAAATCCCAGGCATGCTCTATGGGATTGAGGTCGGCAGACTGAGCAGGCCATTCCAACGTCGTCATATTGTGCTCGTTTAACGCATTGACCACTACCCTCGCGGTGTGTGACCGTGCATTATCTTGCATGAACATAAAATCTTGACCGAACTGCTGTCGATGAGGGATTACCATGAGGTGTATAACCTCCTGAATGTATTGGTTTGCATTCAAATTGCCCCGTATCCAAACGAGGTCGGTCCTTCCACCAAGGCGAATTCCAGCCCATACCATGATTGTTCCACCTTGGTAAGGATGAAGTTCTTGCGGATTCTGGAGACGACTCCGACGTCCAGGAATTCGCCATATACGCACTCTTCTCGAATCAGGATGAAAACCGAAGCAAGATTCGTCGGAAAACAGAACCCGTGCCCATTGATGGTCGGTCAACTGTAAATGTGCGTTAGCCCACAATAAGCGACGACCTCGATTTCCACGTCGAAGAGCTGGAACCCTAAGCGGTCTGCGAGCATAAAGATTGGCTTCGTGTAGTCTTGTTCTGACAGTTTGATCGCTAATAACCACTTGATGCTGAGACTGGAGGCCTGCGACCAACTGACGAGCAGTAATCGTGGGTTGCCGCCTTGCGGAATTTTGCAAGAAACGATCTTGTCGCGGGGTAGTAACCCTATTTCGTCCCCTGTGGCGTTCGGCAACATCCCCTGTAGACCTGTAGCGTGCCCATAATCTGCAAATTACGCTTGGTTGGGTGTTGACAGCATCCGCTACGTCGCGTTGAGTTCGTCCAGCTTGCAGCATGCCAACAGCCCTTAACATCTCTTCGCGACTTAAATGACGACGTGACATGATGACTACAGTCACAAAAATGCACAAACCATATGTAAAAGACGTATTATTGATAATAAACGTTATTTACAATAAAAAAAAATATTTTTATTTTGCCTCAGAGAAACTGCACAATCAAACACTTTTAAAAGTTTTCCCTCCATATTCGAAAATCATTACTTATTTAAATTTATTTACGAATTTCGAACAACTCTGTAATCTACTTTATTCTATTTTTATTTATTTGCTGCCAGTTATTTGCAAAACAATATTTACACGAAAAAAAAAAATTGGGGTCATCTTGTTCCCTAGACTTTGTTGAGGTGTTTAGTAATGAAGGGGGATGTGAAGTGTACATTAAAAAATAAACTACACTTTTACTTAAACCTTCGAGGATATACAAGAATAAGTATATATTTACTATAAAAAAATATCTGTAAAAGGTCATTAGTTACATTTAAAACCTGAGTATCACACAAACAAATAACACTCTAGAGCTTATTTAGATTTTTCCTAAAAAAGCGTACCCAAAAATCAACAATCTCTCTTATATAGTTTTCTCCTAAAGCAATTAATCCGTACAAAACACTTTCGGCTCCCTTCGCCTTCATCCCGGCGGTTAACCACAGCTTCGTCCAACATCTGTCCCATTCCTGAGCCTCAGGGCACGACCCCAACATTCCTTGTACATATAAATTGTCGAATAAGCAACAAAAATCATCCTAATTCTCTTTACAGTAATATGTCATAGGAAGTTTGGACGGACCTTTTCGTTTGTGATATAAATGTAGTGAAATGACTCATGGAACAGTATGAACGGATTTTTTTGTCTTATCGGTTAAAGCCAAGATAAGAGACATCATCATTGTATGGATGCTACTCAAGTAAATTTTGTATTTAGATTAACTAGACTAGTGTATGGTTGTCTTCCCACTGACAGCACAAATTCTCCAGTGAGCTTCGTGAACGATTTCAAGGATGATTCTGAAGCGAAATAAAGACAACAAACTCATGTATGAGCTTTGAATGCAGTTGAGTTTCACACAGCGAAGATGATAATGATACAATACTTTATTTACATTACAATCTAACCAATTAACTAATATGTAAACAAATTTTATATAAATTACTATTTGAACATAAATTTAACATTACAAACACTTTAAATAATTAGTTTCTGTCAAGCGAAGACACTTTTTGGCAAACAAAAATTGAAAAAAAAAAGAATAACAACCAAATAGACAGTATCACTAAGAAACTTTTTTAATTATGCGTTCTTTGTTTAAGTCACTTATCACTAAATATTTTTCAACCGATTCGGTGAAGGTTCTTAATTCGGCTGTTTATATTTTTAAGTCATTAAAACATTACGCTATCTCGTTGGGTTTTTTTTGTCACTAAAACACAACTCGGAAGGCTATCGGTTTCATTTCTGTGAACTACCTAAAAACTTATATAACGTGTATATCTTAGAGAGGAGCCAGGGGACTTTACGATAATATATATGTCGGTCCGATATCAGTATTTACCAGGAAACTTAGGTACATAAGAGGATAGTTTTTTCTATAAAGTCTGTAGGTATGTATTGCTCTGCAGTTTCTATAACTAAAGGCATAGTCTCAGGAAAGAGGGTCACCATTACAGACACTAAGTGTTACAATGGTGGCACTCAGCTTGGCGGCCTCATCAGATGCTTTTTCACGCCCCGCTTAAAGGCTCCTGGACTGTAGGAAGAAGGAAACACGTGTGCTGGTAATGAATTCCAGGTCTTGGTGGTGCGGCAAAAAAAAGGGTCTCCGAACCGCTTGGTTCTTGCTCGTATATTCTGCACAGTGTGAGGGTGACATCTAAAGCCGGCACGTGTTGTCCTATGTAGGAAAGGAGATGGTGGGATTAGTTGGAAGAGCTCATCAGAACACTCACCATGGTAGAGACGGTAAATTATAGCCAAGGAAGCAATATCTCTACGCATCTGCAAAGTCTCGAGGATGTTCGTGACCTCATGGTTCCCAATAATTCGGACCGCGCGTCGCTGCAACCATAAAAAATCTGTATGTCGACGTCGTAAACGAAAGCTAGTCCGTTCATTTTTGGGTATTGTTGTGCACTCAGAATAAACATATTAGTGACCATTTTCCTATCATGAGACAGCATACTTGTGTCATCCATTTATATGTTTAGTGTACCTATATTATTATATATTTTTATTCAAATTACTACACAATTGCTTTAGGTGTATGCCTAGAATGATAGCTATCAGTTTGGATCATCATCATTAATAATTAGCCCATCGCAGTCCACTGCTGGACAAAGGTCTCTCCCAATGATAAGAGGCTAAGGATAAATAAAAAAATATTTTGTTTTTATGGGGCATGGAAAGGGTGAGCTTCCTTCCTTTCTTAGAGATTGCTAGCAATATTGGCGAAATTTCAAAAACATAAATAACAATTCTAATGTGACGGGAATTATTAAAGTGGCAGCCAGAGTTACAATAATTACAGATATTTTGAGAACTATGTTTTTGCTTTCACGTATTTCAAGGTGGCCTCATAATTGCCGTCAACACTTCACAGCGTCAGTAGAATGACTAAAGGCTTGTCCTGCTTTGTCCTCTACACTGACGGCACAGAGACTGTGGTTACACACGTCCATAGGCCACGGTAACCACTTTCCATCAGGTGGGCCGTGCGCTTGTCTGCCACCTAAGTGGTATATAAAAAAAACAACAGGATTCTTAAATATAAACATACATACGAATCCTCACGCCTATTGCCTGACATTTGCCTTTATCCTTACATATCAAAAGTGTGATATTAGTGTAACATCACATTACTATACGAAAACCTAAAAAAAAAACAAAAATATTATCTAAAAGTGAACACATCATTCCGCCCATGACCGTGCTTTATCACCAAAGTTCACAATATCCTTTAAAGTGATATTCATGTAAATTCATAACGATAAGATTAATAACCGTTAAAGTTGATAATTATTTTTTGTGAAGATACAGTCATCACTTCTTATATATTTATCAAAATTATTTAAACAAACCTAATGAACTTTATGTAACTCTACTAATTCATATAACTAATGATATTCAAATTATGCATTTTCTATACCTAAAAAAGGAATAATGACCCAATATTGTTTAATATCTTAGTTTTGCTGAAAAAACTCTACTAAGTCACTATGGTATAATAGCGTGGTTCCTGGCAGAGTAAAATTTGGACCACCTCATCTCTTCCCATACGGTGGCGTACAAGGATAGGGCTGTTTAACATCAGACAGATTTTTTTTTAACATGCGCAGAATCCCCACGTATACCCCCCCACCGGAGCCGGTGGAAGAGGTTATGTCGGACTCGAACCGACTAAAACACACGCCGCCTGTGGGTCGTATTTGGTTGCCGAAGGTGAGGTTGACATGCATATGCCTCGCACTCCGGCCGACCCAGGACCATCTCTCACGATGTGGCCCTCTCCTCGGGTATGGGGACTAAAGAGTCCCCTACTCGTCCCCGGAAATGGGAAGGCGCGCTGCCGCTGCGGCCTACTTCTGTCAGGGTGACAGGCGGCTCCATCAGTCACACCCAGGCCTGCGCTCATGGGGGGCGGAGGTCATTCATTGACCTCCGACGCCCGAGTTTCCTTCGTACGTGGACAGCTTGGCTTGCGATCCTTAACATCAGACAGATATAATATAGTTTAGACTAAATTTCAGATCCGTGACTCGAATCAACAACAGTGCCCGGAATACGGCAATAAGATTGGTGAAATATGGGTGTTAATTGAACTCCGCCTAACCCTCCGGGGATAAAGGCGTGTTCATATGTATGTATTTGTGTACTAAGTATAATATTTACACCATAAACCCTTATCTAGTAGACCGCTACCAGGGACGATTATGCCCAGTAGTTAAAGTAAATACCATAAAATTATATAAAAACACAGCAATATCATACGTATAGATGCAATTTTGGTTTGTGGTCGTGTGCAAATCGTACAAACTACCTTTTCTATATGATTCCAATTCACGTCTTAACAAGCATAAAAAATTACAAATCAACATCTTAGTTACAATTACTGCATCTACAAACAGTAGATTCTTTGCAAATAGTTTTCCAACCTTGTGGTTTCAAAATTTCAACCTAAAACTCATGGACTATATTAAAGAGAAGAAACTTGCGTATTATGAGATACCCATGTAGAAAAATATGGTTCTTTAATATTACTCTAGGTGCTCAGAATAAGACCTGATTAGGTAAAAGCGTATTTTGTATTAAGCTTTAATAAGTACAGTAAGTTGCCTGAAGGGTTTCTCCAAAGCTTATTCAGTAAAATTGTAGACTTAACAACTTTTCTTTGATCAATATTACAAAAACACATTAGGTATACAAAGAGCTTATGTATTTGAAATAAAACTAGTTCTACCGGCTTCTATCGTGATTTATTCAGTGTTATATTATTTTTTACAGTGTTTTTGATACATAAGCACCCTATGTAGTCAGGTAGGTATAGGTATTTCAAAGTGCAAAATTCGCGAAAACTTATGCTAATAGTTTAATATTATTCATTTTGTTTTCTTTCGAGTAAACTTGGGCTCCGTTATAATAGGGAATCAATCAATCATTTATAATTTGAAATTGATAATTTTCAATTCCCTTTTTATATTTATGTATATAATATATATGGTCTGTAAATTGATTGTAGCCCGCTAGAAAAGTGCAGTCCAGAAGATACAGACCACTATTTCCGATACTATTGAACTTAAAATCTTTACGGCCTTGTTAGGTGATTTTTCACGTCCCACTTGAAGAACCTGGATTTTAAGAAGAGGGAAACACGTACGCGGGCAGCACATTCCAGCTCTTTATCGTGTGGCAGAGGAAGGAAGCCTCGAACCGTTTGGTGCGAGACTATGGATTTCACCATGTGTGGGTGGCTTCACAGGCTAGCACATATTGTTCTGGACAGGAAGGGAGACGATGGGATCAGTTGAAATAACTCTTCAGAACACTCACCGTGGTAGAGGTGGCAGATTACGGTCAGAGAAGCAATATAACAAACTGCACGTTGCTGCAATCTGTTAAGAGCGTCTGACAAGTGCAAATCCACCCCAGAGATAACAATAATATTCCTCGCAGAAGTGAAGTTGTGTCTTGCATAAAAGACACCACTGCTCTGACGTGAATAACCGCTTCACCTTATTCAGGACTCCGAGTTTGCGTGACACTGTATTGATAACGCTCTCGCGAAATGCTTTAAAATTTCATTCAATGTGGTACCTATCGCTGTTTTTCAAAATTGCCCTACTAAGATTATAACAGGGAAAGAACAATAGTATTGAATTATTTTTCTAGGGCGAAGCCATGGCAGTTATTAAATTTATATCTTTTTTTAAATCTATTATAGCGTAGCAAGAGAACGTCGAAAGAGGGTAGATCGATATGATTACTCCTAAAACATTTTAACTGTTTACCACCAATACTCTAATTCCTCCGTGATTATGGTGCTTGCAACAGCGCCGAGGCAGAGGTGAATTAACACCCACATTTCACCAATCATTGTTGTCGGTCCCACGTAATAGGGAGTGAGCCTATTACTGTCTTCCGAGCACTATTGTTGACTCGAGCCATGTATCTGAACCTGAGCCTGAGCTGTATACTTATATCTGTCTGATGTTAAGCAGCCCTATCTCTAGTCGTCTTGTACGACACCACATAGGAAGAGATGTGGTTGTCCAAATTCTACTCTGCCAGAACCACGCGACTGAATACAACACGCCGGGAAACAATACAACATGGGAAATATCCCGATAGCTCTATTACTAATTTATAAATCACTTACAAACAAACACAAACTCGTTCAATCTGACCAACAAGGCAGTTTCACTTAACAAAACTTCCAATCTGCCTCTATCACTTGGTTTTCTACATAAAAAAGGCGAACGTGCCTCACAAAGCGTCGAACTATGTAGACCGACTTAACCAACTTTGTTATAAGTTATCAACTTGAAGTAGTTGGTTCGTTGCCGCTAATCATCGTTTCAAAGGATCGCTGCGTTACATTATAGCCATTATACGCTATATACACCAGAAGGGGTAGGCAGAGATGTATTAAATATGTATATTTCGTTAGTTAATTTACCGTATTCAATCTAGCCTCGTTCTCGTGCACTATGCTAATACAGTGAGCATCAGATTGATTTTGATTAGTAAAGTGCTCAAAATGATTGCATGAAATTTTAAAGCATTTAGTATGCTATGAAAATCAATTAAGATATAGAAAAAATTGGGTTTTTTTTTATTTTAACTGTCGCCGTAATACGGGTATATGTATAGAATGGATGTTTTCTGGTGAAGGTTCTGTAGCTTAGTGGTCAGAGTTATGCTCAGATGAATTGATTGACATGATGCCTGTAGCTACATTCTATCATCGCACCTCTCACCATAGGCAAGTTATTCCTCCCACTTGCGAACTGAGACGGTGCGCACTGTGCGGTATGAAAGAAACTTCATCCCACACACAGTCAAGCTGTGGAATGACCTCCCTGCTGCGGTTTTCCCAAGCGCCTACAATATGGGGTTCTTCAAGAGGGGCATCAAAGGTTTCTTCATGGCCGGCAGCGCGAGTGTGACACCCCTGGTGTTGCATACGTCCATAGGCCACGGTAACCGCTTCCCATCAGGTGGGACGTGTGCTTGTCTGCCAACTAAGTGGTATAAAAAAAAAACGATTTTTTTTCTATATCTTAATGGTATTCATTGTTTTGATATTTGGTACACAACATTAATTCGGACGATAAAACAATTTAAATAATGGAAACATAGTATTAACATCATTAGTAGGTATTAAGATCATTTTGAGTACTTAGCTCGTCATCATTTTGAGTGCGTAGCTACTCACGATTAATCTGCTGCGTACTAGCCACGTGGTTTCCAGCAGAGTGGAATTTGGGCCACCCCATGTCTTCCCATGCGATGTCGTACAAAGCGATATGGCTGTTTAACATCAGACAGATATATACAGCCCAGATTCAGCCTCAGATGAATGGCTCGAGTTCACAATAGTGCTCGGAATACGGCAACTGGCTCACCTTCTATTACGTGAGACCGAATACAATTATTGGTGAAATGTGGATGTTAATTCAGCTGTGCCTAATCCTCCGAGGGTAAAGGCGTGATTTTATGTATGTATGTATGTCGTGAAGATCTATCTGAAGCTGACTGTAAATTTTTGATTACCCCATTGACATAACATCATAATAATAATAATTATTTATACTTTTTATTATTTATACTTTATTGTACACACACATATATTACATTAATATAACAAGATGAGATGTAATGTACAAAGGCGAGCTTAACTCAAAGTTGAGTTCTCTTCCAGCAAACCCGGGAGTGCACAGAGGAATTGCAATACGAGAGGCTAAGTCTAGTGCACAAGTGTAAAATTAATATAAGAAGGTATAAAATGTGTATACCCCCGACAATAGGCACAAATATACACATACACATATACACACATACACATACACACGTAAATACATACATACATACATACATACATACATACATACATATCTACATAAATACATAAATAAACATACATACATACATACATACATACATACAAATACATATCATGTATGTCTGCTATTGTTGAGAGAGAAAGTAATCTCTTATACGTCTTTTAAAAATATTCAGAGAAGGACTATCGCGTATGGAGTGAGGAAGAGAATTCCACAGTCGTACTGCAGAAACTGTGAAGGAATTGTCGTAGCAAGTCGAACTATGCGAGGGAGTTCGAAGTAAAAGAGAAGACGAAGTGCGACAGGGCTTTCCCCTGGGTACAAGGAACTCAAAACGCTCACGAAGATATGAAGGAGAATGAGGGTTGTGAAGAATAGAAAAGAGAAGGGAAAGAATGTGAACATCTCGACGCCGCCGAATTGGTAACCATTTCAGTTGCCTTCTGAACTCCGAAACGTGGTCGTACTTACGTAGGCCGAAAATAAAACGAATACACAAATTTTGCAGTCGCTCCATCTTGTTCCAGAGTTCTTCAGTTGCATCCAGAAAGGTGACATCAGCATAGTCTAGGAGGGGAAGGAGAAGAGATTGAGCGAGACAGACTCTGGTTTTAAAAGGAAGGAAATTCTGAAGACGCCTAAGGGAGTGGAAAGTACCAAAAACTCTCCGGCTTACCTCGTTGATATGACTGGTCCATGACAAATTGCAATCGAAGAGAACCCCCAGGTTTTTGGCGACCGTGGAAAATGGTATCAGAGCATTGCTGTAAAAAACAGGAGTTAGAGAGGCATGGTCAAGATTACTGTAAATGTGTCTGCCACCTATAATGACTGCCTGAGATTTCGCAGGATTGACAAGCAGTCCGAAAGATTTTGCCCAAGCACTAATGTTTTTAAGGTCATTATTGATGGCAGTAATGGCCCCACCCACATCATCAGACCTAAAATGACGATACAACTGCAAATCGTCTGCGTAGAGATGATAACTGGAAGAAATAACTTTGGTGATAGCATTAATAAAAATTGAGAAAAGTAGAGGAGAGAGGACAGCACCTTGCGGTACACCCGCAGTAAGGTTACGCCAGTCAGAGGACGCCTCATCAGAGCGAACCCGCTGCGAGCGACCCCGAAGATAAGAGTTAAACCAAGCGATTACGGAGGGCGATATATTTAATGAAGAAAGGATGCCCAAGAGGATGTCGAAGTCAACAGAATTGAAGGCACTACTGAAGTCCAGTAGAACCAATACCGTCAGGAGTTTATTCTCCATGGCCAGTCTTATATCATCGGATATTTTGACTAAAGCCGTGACTGTACTATGGCCAGAAAGAAAACCAGATTGTAATGGACTCAGTAGACCATTAGAGGAAAGGTAACAAGATAATTGAATACGCACCGTGTTCTCAAGCACTTTGGAAAGAATCGGAAGGATTGAAATAGGCCTAAACTGGGATAATAAGGATGGATTAGAGGTTTTGGGCAAAGGAATGACTAGTGCTTTCTTCCAGGCCAAAGGAAAAGAGCTATGCTCAAGCGAAAAATTTACTATGTGGGTAATGGCTGGAAGGAGTTCATTTAGAATAGGCAGTAACATTTGCAGCTGAATACCATCATTACCCATTGCTTTGGTCGATATTCTTACAATTTGCTTCCGTACATCGCTCTCCGCAACCGGGTTGAATATAAAAGAGGCACATTCAGGCAGGGGAAGACTGGAGAGATAACTTAGAGTAGATACTTTATCCAAATCATCTATCACAGTTGGTGGCGTGGAGAAATGTATATTTAACGTATTGAGGTCGCAATTCAGCGTGTTGTCCCTGGTAGTCTTACCGATACCAAGAGACCTTAGAAATTGCCATACCTGAGATGTGTTAGAATTATTAATGGAGTCGTGGATGTGGCGCTTTTTCGCATCTCTACACAGACGACCGCAGCGATTCCTAATAATTTTATAAGAAGACCAATTATCATCAGATGGATTTCGATTGTAACGTCTTTTGGCTTTGTCCCGTTGAGACATAACACGCTTAATATCGTCTGAGAGCCAAGGGGCGGGTAAATGCTTCACCCTAATCTTTTTCAGTGGGGCATGTTTATTATAAAGACACATAAGAATATTGTTAAGGCTGTCTACTTTAGTGTCAATATCCCCAGAATTGTATACAAGAGAAAAGTCAGCTCCTCTTACATCGGCCCTCAAAATGTCCAGGTCGATATTTTTGAAACTTCGAAGAAGGAAGAATTTAGGTTTAGGTTTAGGCGTGCGAATTTTATAGGAGAGATAAATGAGATCATGATAAGAGAAAGGAGCAGGAAGTTGACCATGAGTAACAACTTTGTCACGGTCCGAAACAATAATGAGGTCTAAAAGAGAAGGAGTACAGTGGGGGGTGCGATGTGTCGCATTTAATGGAAGAATGTGCATGTTTACCGAAGAAACCAGAGACTGGAGTCTCCGACTGCGTGCATCATCCTTTAGTAGACACGTGTTGAAGTCACCTAAGATAATCGAGTACTGGTATAAAGCGGATAGATTTTCTAACTTAGACTCGAAAGAAGAGAAATAGTCAATTTTCAGAGAAGGACTGTAATAAACCCCCAGAAGACACTTAACGTGATAAAAGTCAACTTCGATAAAAACATGTTCAGTAAAACCAGAGTAGACATTAGGTGACTGATCTATCACTTTGAACGAAATATCCCTGCGCAGGTAGATCCCCACACCGCCGTACCCCCTGCCCACCCTATCATTTCGGATTAACGTATACCCTGGCAATGTATACTGTGTGGAAGGAAGTGTAGGTTTAAGAAAGGTTTCCGATATGAGTACAGCATGTATGACGTTGGAGTCGAAAGCCAAAAGTAGATCCGGGTAGTGAGCGTGAACGCTTTGAGCATTAATATGCACTACATTCAAGAACTTGTCTAAAGGACTATAAATAGTTAACAAGTCCTTGCGTAGGCGAACTGCGTCCTTTTCATTATCGCTACATGCACTGGCGTAGTCCTCGTCTGACACTTCAGATGAAGAGCAAGAAATGTAACTATCGTCATAATCAGACATAAATATTATAATACTATATTTAAATAATTAAAAAAAATAAAAATATGTATATATATATATAAAAATACTAAAATATAAATTCTCATTTTGTTATCCTCAATGCACTAACGAGCCAAGCAGATACATTTGAATTATATTGTAAGTAACAACTAAACGCACTGACAACTGAAATTGTTTCTAAACGGATCATAAAACGACACAATACAATCTGACACCAATCCGTCACTAACGTCATAAGGACCTAAGGAATTTACTTGGAATGTATTTATTGTGAAATTGTGAAAGAAAGGTTGTAAGAAAATAAAACAAAATAAGTATACAACCAACCGACATTAACTGCTTAAAATTTGGAAGATGTTAAATTACGAAGTTAGAGAGAGACAGCATAACAAAATTACAACTGACCTCAAATTGCAGTTTCTAAAATAAAATAAAAAGAGGTTATAAAGTGAAATATACATTATCCGGTGGAATAAAAGTCAAGATAGGATAGATATTATAGCTACTTGATATGTTTTCGGGGTCTTCTGTCACTGACGGCGGCTCCACCAGATGCTGTATGGACGACAGGCTGCGAAGTAGTAGATGTTTCGGTCGGCGGCAACTGGGGGGACGGGAAATCCATACATAGTTTGCGCAGTTCCGAGGATGACTCAATTCTACGCCGTACATTATTAGGAAGTTGTACCACTATTTTCCCGTCAGAAGTCCAACACTGCCTTACCCCAAAGTGCTTGCGGGCATCCATGAAGACGTCGTGGCGGGGTTTGGTTAGGAATTCAGACAGTGTCAATCCTGTACCCTTAAGTCTAGTCTTAGAATTCCAAACCTCACTGCGCAGCAAATATGTCTGGAACCTGATGAGAAGGGGACGGGGCTTCGAAACATTGTTACCCAGGCGATGACAGTTCTCAAGATCTCCGGCTGTGATGTCAGGCAACCGCAATTTTTCTTTTATGGTAGCAATAACCTGATTCACGCCAGTGGCCCCCGACGATTCAGCCAACCCATGAAGCAACAATACCTTCCTTCGGGAAGCCATCTCATGCCGGTCAAGTCCAGATAATAGCAGCTCCATTTGTGTCCTCAACATACCCATGGTTTTCCATATGAGAGCCTTGAAGTCTGTGAAGTCCCGTGAGAGGCCAGCAATCGTTTTATGGGCTGTATCGGTAGCCGCTGCACTCCTTAGGTCTTCATCATATTGAACCATGCGTGAGGTAAACATTGAAGACAGCTCCTCCATACTATTTGACAGTCTGGTGTAAAGATCCATTGTGTTACTGTGTTATCTGTGCGACAGTAGACTTTATAGGAGACACAGTAAGTTGTTCAGTGCACTAAAGGATATTGAGAACTTTTAGCAACTATTTAGCATTGAAAATTAATTAAAAATATTTTTAAATGTTAATTATTTACAGAGCTGAAATTTTTTGCTGTGTACAGTCAGACTACCCTCTAATCAATTGTAATCCCCGAAGGGGTAGGCAAAGGTGCCAGTTTATGTTTAGGTCCCAATGTAATAGGTGGCGAGCCTATTGCCATTAACCGGGCACTTATAAACCTCCGATAAATACACACATAACTTCGAAAAGCATCGAAAAGTCATTGGTGTGTGCCACGGTAAAAGCTGGGATCGAACCCAAGACCTCGTCTCAGCAGTCCATTACCCATACCACTGGGCTACCCCATTGAGAACGTTTAAAACAAGCATATTAGTCATGTAATTATTATCTATGCAAGATATTTTGAGTTTAAGTGATTACTTTATTTAACTTTAAATAAACCACGGTATAAAAACATGATTCATTAGATTAATTCACAAGAAATGGATAGGTACTAACATTTGGATTAATTTGTAAGACTAACGACTCCATTATATCATTTTCGCCTAAAACCCTATCAAATACATGTAATGAATCTTAATTTGTAAAACTTCTGAATGGGAAAAGCAAGCAAATAGAAATAAATGCTTTTAGGAAATTTCGAATCGCTGAAAGGGCCTAATCAATATCTGTTCTGCTCAAAGTACTGTGAGCGGCAAAAGTACTCACCTTACTGGTATTTTTTTTAACTTTTATTATTATTAATTAAAAATCACACTGTCATCAGCTCATTGTGCTGATGCGCGTGTATCCTTCAATCTGAAGACACTGTCTATTCTGTTCTTGAACACATGTACAGTGGGAGCTTCTATGACCTGTTCGGTCAAACTATTGCACTCAGCGACCACTCGGTTCGGAAGAAAAAGGTTTTAAGGAGCTTCTTAACCTACAGAATTATTTTCAGAATCTCGCGTTCTCTAAAGTGAACCTTCGAATCCTCTAAGTTTCCGATGTCTAGTGTGTTCCAACCTCATCTTATCATTGGACACTTATTATATTAGTACTGATTAGGTAGAAACTGGTTTATTCGCTGTTCATGCATTTCGGTATTAACACAAACTGGAAACACGAGTCAGAACACAAGTAACTACCGTTAATTACCACTTTAAAAAAAAGAGAAAAGTAGCTTATTATTTGATTAATATAGGAAAAAGCGAATCAGCTCAGACGGACCTCAAACCCGCGATCTTTCCCTTACAGGAAGAACGCTTTGACAACTAAGCCACCGCGCCAAGCCTGAAGCTCTCAAAAATTTCCTATACATCTGTCTTAGGGCGACGGTGAAAAACATCTAGCGGATACTAAATAGGAGCATGCTAATTTTATTCAATAGCATAATATTTTTTTTTTACAGATCATTTTAGTCCTAAAACTTTTTATTGAATAATAATGAAACATTAAACCTTTCCTGTGAGGATTGCAAAAATACTAATACCGTACCTATTCATTGATGTTGCTTCAATTTTAAAATTGGTTAGTGATCAAATATTTGTGTCGCTGACTGTACAGTGTGTCGTAAATATACTTAAGGTTAGATTGAAATGTAAATTGGATAGAAGTACCCTTTTGAAGTGATTCATCTGTATTTTATTTTTGTACTGTGTTAGGCGTCAACCTTTGCCACATAAAGCAGTATTTTTCATGAGAAATAACGCGATTGCAGCACATATATGGTAGGTAAGTACGATGCGCCGAGCCGACTAGGAGTCAAAGTGGTCACCATGGCCGAAATCGGTTGGAAGCATCATCATCATCATGATGGTGTAGGTAATAGTTCCAGTAGTGGTTCAACAGTAAAGTCCCTCAACGGATACCACGTTTTGATCTGTACTCCATTCGGTTAGGTACTTAATTGCTCAAGCCAAACTGCCCACGTACGAAGGCAACTCGGGCGTCGAAGGTCGATGAATGACCTCCGCCCCCCATCAGCGCAGGCTTGGGGGTGACGGGTGGAGCCGCTTATCACCCTGGCAAAAGCAGGCCGCAGTGGCGGCCCTCCCCATTTTCAGGGACGAGTTGGGCTATGTGGTCCCCAGCCCTGGGTCGGCCGGGGTGCGAGGGATATGCCTGTTAACCTCACCTTCGGCAACCAAAAATGACCCACAGGCGTCATGCGTTTTGGTCGGTTCGAGTCCGACATAACCTCTCCCACCGGCTCCGGTGGTGGGGGTATCCGTGGAGATTTTTCGCACGTAAAAAAGGGTAGGTACTTAGTTGCTGCATACCCATACGACCTCAAAGTTTGGAACTCGTCAATAAAGGGTTCTTAAACAGAGGTCGTACGGGTCTTTTTGTAATAGGGTTCACACTAAGAGGTTATACGTAGCCAAATTACGAGTTACGGACAAACATTAGTTATTATTTACTGTCCTTAAATATCGTAAGGCCAATGAACTTTGAACTTTAGGGAAAACGGTTTCCAAAATATCTAATTTTGTGGTTCCCTAATGATTCATCGGCGGAGTTTATTTTATATTGCGCATGAAAATGGAATTCCCTTAGCTCTTTGAAATAGAGTATGTACACTATATTTAGATTCATCATGTTCGAAGAGATTTTTGAAATACACCTCATGAGTGTCGTCCAGTTGACTTCAGGGAACGTACTGTCATGGAATAGAATATACTGTAGGAGGAGGTAGGACACGACGGTATTCCATTCCGAATTGAGCTGTCCGACTAGGGAAGTACCTCCACCCTACAGAATACCACGGCTATAATAACCTCGTGATGTGTTCCCGGTGGTGAGTAGGGTAGCCAGAGCTCACTGGAGAGTTTTTGTACTGTCAGTGGGTCAGTGTTTCAGCTTGTCCTGATTTTGTGTTCTGCACTGAAGGCACAGAAAATCTCTGTTCTTACAGGGTCTGCAGCACGGGTGTGACTCCACTGATGTTACACACGTTCATAGGTTTACCACACCACTTTACATCAGTGCTTATACGCCACCTAAGTTGTATAAAAATAAAAAATAAATGAATTATTTGCACATAAGCATGGTAACATAAGGACTTACATATAATAAATACAGCATGTTTAGCCGCAGGCTGTGGCATGCAAATTTTCACGTCAACATTAGCTAATAATATTGAATACATTATTTAATTGCATTATTAGTTGGAAATATTAATTGAATGTATGAATATAATTGTAATTGGAATGTCAAGAGAAATACATTAGATTCCATTTGACATTTCTTTTTTAATTTTTGTATAGATATATTTTTTATTAATGAATTATGGATCATCTAATTTTATATATTATGTTTTTTCTGCTCTGACATTAATTTATTGTAATTTGATTTAATTTATCATATTGAAGTACCTACCAGATTGCAGACAGACATGTAAACGGACTATATTTATTTTACGTAATCTGGTTAATACTGGTCATTGAGTATTTCAAGCTTGCTTTTGTTATGTTTAATTTAATAAGAAGTTCAAACACAATGTAAAAATTGTTTATGAAAAAAATAAAATAGAATTATCAGAGGTCAATTTTAAGTGGTCAAACATTTAGTCAATACTATTTGCATTATCAGTAATATTTTAACAGTTTCAATGCTTAGGAATAATGAGATTAAAGAACTTTTTTTTTTATACCACTTCGTTGGCAGACAAGCACACGGCCCAACTGATGGAAAGTGGTTACCGTGACCTATGGACGTCTGTAACACCAGAGGAGTCACAGTCGCGCTGCCAACCCTGTAAGTACAGAGTTTCTGTGCCGTCAGTAGAAGACAAAGCAGGACAAGCCCATTGACAGCACAAATTCTCCAGTGAGCTCTGGTTACCCTACTCACCGCTGGGAACACAACACGAAGTTATTATAGCCGCGGTATTCTGTAGGGCGGAGGTACTACCTCAGTCGGACTGCTCAATCGGGCGGAAATACCGCCGTGTCCTACCTCCTTCATACATATACATACATAATTCAGTTACCGTAAAAGCAATTATAGATATTAAGGGCAAAATTAATTATCATATAGATAGGACATATAATGTCTCAAGTTTTCTACTTGTAAATGTTATTCCTTAAAGTTAAAATAATCATCAACCGAATGAAAACCATCTGTCGCATAGCCAAACATAGAGTTCTTTGTTAAATGTATTCATCAGTTTCCAATTGCAAATGAAATTCCATTGTTTTTTTTTTTTTATAGGACACATGTGTTGTATGTTATCCTATATATTTATATGGGATTACTTACAAAATATGAGTTTTTATATACCCCTGCCTTCTCCTACAGGGATTTACAGGCCGTAACATTAACATTATAACATAACATAAACTCACGCCTATATCCCCGAAGGGGTAGGCAGAGGTGCTAGGACCCACATTTCGCCAGTTAAAGTTTAGGTCAAAATGTAATAGGTGGCGAGCCTATTGCCATTAACAGACATCGTCTCAGCAGTCCATTACCCATAACACTAGGCTACCGCAGTTGATAATATTATACATATTGTTATATATTAAGAAGCCGGACATGTGCAGGTAAAGAATAAAAAGTTTATGGGTCAAAAAATCGAGCTGCCGTATCTATAAATTTAAAAAAAAAATTGTTGTTTAAATTAATTGTATCCTATTCAAACTATGTTACTGAGGCACACACTTACGTAGCCCCTGTATCCACAAACGCTCCTTGAGACCTTTATCTCTCACATAGGTCAAGAGCTGAAGGGTTACGTCTCAAAGCAACCGCCTTCACATACCGCCATATTGTCTGTTCAAGAGTTCAAGAGTGTCTCTGTAATTTACTCCGCGAAATCGCCTATTTTAGAGGAACAAGTAGGTTATTGTAAGTGCCGAATGCTTACAGATGTCGTAAAGTCAACGACGTAAGTTGATGTACATTAAATTTTACGTACCTAATTTATAAAAAATAAACAATACATCATGTGTAGTGTAATGATAAACTTAATATTTATACATTTTATAATAATATTATACATGCGGTGTTTACCTGTAAGTAATTGTAACATTATTATTTGAATGTATTTTTTGAAAGTTAACAACTTTCAAAACAACAACAACTAATTAAATAAATAACAAAAATAAATGGATAAAGTATTATTTTATTAGAATTCAAAATATGATGACATTGTATGTCATCATATTCTAAACATTTTATTAATTAATTTAATAGAAATATATCAATTTTTAAATAATAATACCAATAGAATAACCCACCTCTGATCGCTCCCGGTGCCCATCACACTTGCTTGCTGTGTTTCCACACTGGATTGCGACGGCCAGCTTTTGCACCAGGAACGATCCGGACTGGGAGTTAACTGTGGCCTCTATGAGCCTTGGCTCAATCGCCTTCACAAGGCTTTTGGCCTCTTTGCCCCAGCTTTTCAGGGTTTCCACACCATATATCCACCAATCCAATTAATGTTGTAAATTTATGAAGAATAAAGATTATTAATAAAATCATAAATAAATTACCTATGAAAATAGATATGAGTAGTGTTTTGTTTTATGATAATCAGAGGACAAAGTTAATACATACGAGTATAATGTTGTAAATAATGTAGACGGCCGTAAATATAATAGATGGGTATATAATGAAACGTGAAAGTCTAAAAGTTATTAAATGTTGCAAATAGTATTTCGAAAGTTTTCCTCAAAGGAAATGAGCTTGGGAAATTTCACCGAGTTAATCTCTTGTACTACTAAATCGAATATAAAATATATTCGCTAGGAGATGACACGTCAACGAAGACTTTATAACTAAAATATATATATTATATTTGAAATATAGTTTAAAATAGTTTAAAATTTAAACTAATTTAACATACACACCCGCAAATACACACATTTTTTTTATAGAACACGTCAATTAGACTTCGCCTTCGACTTCGACTTTGCCTGATGGTAAGCTGAAGGCAAAGTCTCAGAAAAGTGGGTTACCATTACTTACACATACCATGTGACAATGGTGACACTCAGCTTGACGGCCTCTTCATATACTTTTTCACGGACCGCTTAAAGGACCCGGGACTGTAGGAAGAAAGAAACACGTGAGCTGGTAATGAATTCCAAGCCTTAATGGTGCGACAGAGGAAAGAGTCACCGAACCGCTTGGTTCTTGATCGGATGTTCTGCACCGTGTGCGGGGTGACATCTACATTTGACTGAAACAGAAAAAAATGATGTATGTAAGAAAACAAGACACATTGTTATATTGTTTTGACGAGTACACTGTCTTTTATGATACATGATCTCTTAGTATAAGAGACAGGGTTTATTAATATAAATGTGTAATGTTATTTTAACATTAAGTCCATTTCATTTCATACCTAAATGTGTTAAATTTCTTATCTACACATACATACGTACATATACAGACCTACAGTCCCGGGTCCTTTAAGCGGGACGTGAAAAAGCATATGATGAGGCCGTCAAGCTGAGTGTCACCATTGTCACACGGTATGTGTAAGTAATGGTGACCCTCTTTTCTGGGACTCTGCCTTCAGCTTACCATCAGGCAAGGCGAAGTCTAATTGACGCGTCCTATATAAAAAAAATAAATAAATAATAATCACGCCTTTTCCCCGGAGGGTTAGGTAGAGGTGAATTAACACTCACGTTTCACTAATCATTGAATTCGATTCCACGTAATAGAGGGTGCGCCTATTGCCGTCTTCCAGGCACTATTGTTGACTCAAACCATGCATCTAAGACTGAGTCTGGACTGTATATATCTGTCTGATATTAAACAGCCCTTAGTCACTTTGGACGACACCGCGTGGGAAGAGATGGGGTGGTCCAAATTCAACTCTGCCGGAAATTTCTTATATAATTAAATTAAAATTAAGTTTATTGTAATTAACACTATTGTAACGTAAGAATTCCCATTAATTTTAAGACTAACATTGTATAAGCTTATAGTTGCAACAATAAACTTATATATCTATTAAAAAAAAAAGTTTAATCTCGGAGAAAATTGGTGTCCAAATTGTTTAACTGCGTTCAATATCAACATTGTTAGTCCCGGTTACATCCCGGTTACATCCGGAGCTTCACTCCTCTACTCTTTACTTCAAGTGATTAACACTGACTATTGCGAGAGTAATTGCACGTCCCAAGCTTCATCTCTTAATCAGCCAGTTTACTGGTTAGTCCCCCCTCCACCCTCTCATAAACCCGTAACATTTCATAATATCTAAGGGCTACAAATAAACTACTAAATACATACATACATACGTATAATCGCGCCTTTATCCCCGGAGGGTTAGGCAGAGGTGAATTAACACCCACATTTCACCATCATTGTATTCGGCCCCACGTAATAGGGGGTGAGCCTATTGCCGTTTTCCGGGCACTATTGTTGCCTCGAGCCTTGCGTCTCTGACTGAGTCTGGGCTGTATATATCTGTCTGATGTTAAACAGTCTTATCCCTTTTTCGCCTTGTACGACACCGCATGGGAAGAGATGGGGTGGTCCAAATTCTACTCTGCCGGAAGCCAAGCGGCTACCGGAAACTACTAAATCATTATGAATATTGGAAACAATTTCCTAAACCTTGTTTTCTTTTTGTTTCAGATAAATAAACAAATAAACTACTATGAAATCGTATTGAAAAAAGTGTAAATACAAAGATTCACCATGGCACGCCATAGACGTGTGTCCGCGTCGGCGGTGGCCATGATACTGACTATGTTGCTAAGTGCGTTCCTTGAAGTAACTTCGGTGCAGGGGCGGGATGAACCACATAAGTACACTATAGAGGAATTGATATCAAAAACGTTCGCTCATAAAGATTCTGGCGACCTCGGCATGGACCCTTGTAAGGCTGGTGAGTAAAATATTATAGTTTTTTAATTACCAGTTTTTTTATCTAGGACATGCCAATTTGACTTCACCTCGCCTAAGCTAAAGGCAAAGTCTCAGGAAAAAGGATCACCATTACAGACACTGAGTAATGTTACAATGGTGGCACTTAACTTGGCGGCCTCATCAGATGTTTTTTCACGCCCCGTTTAAGGACCCGGGACTGTAGGAAGAAGGAAACACGTGAATTGTTGCATACGTCCATAGGCCGCGGTAACCGCTTCTCATCAGGTGGGCCGTGTGCTTGTCTGCCAACTAAGTGGTATAAAAAAAAACGTGAGCTGGTAATGAATTCCTGGACTTGATGGTGCGGCAAAGAAAAGAGTCTCCGAACCGCTTGGATGTTACTCGTATATTCTGCACAGTTCGAGGGTGACATCTAAGTCTATTGTAACGTGTATTATAATGTAGTGTCCTTGTGGGCTAAAACCTTGGGTTTCAGTTCATCAAAGCTAGCAATGAGGTAGATTGAGCAGTCCGACTGGGGAAGTACCTCCGCCCTACAGAATACTGCGGTTATAATAACTTCGTGTTGTGTTCCCAGCGGTGAGTAGGGTAGCCAGAGCTCACTGGAGAATATGTGCTGTCAGTGGGAAAACTAAAGGCTTGTTCTGATTTGTCTTCTACTGACAGCACAGAAACTCTGTACTTACAAGGTTGGCAGCGCGACTGTGATACCTCTGGTGTTACAGACGTCCATAGGCCACGGTAACTACTTTCCATCAGGTGGGCCGTGTGCTTGTCTGCCAACTAAGTGGATTAAAAAAATAGATATATTTTGTCTGCCTCGAAAGACTGAAACTCTATGGTGTTTCATCACGTCTACCTGTGATGCAGGAAAACATCGCCCTAGATGGTATATCTTTAGGACCACAAACCTTGGTTGAAAACGAGATCGACCCCAATGTGTAGTTGGGTATAAAATCCCATCTCTTCTAAAGAAATTACAAAGCACGCTGAGCTTGAATCTATTAGTGTGGTGTAGGTGTTTTTCAGACAGCCTTTGTGGTGTGGTGGTAGTGAACGCGACCTCTACGCAGGAGACGCGGGTTCCATCCCTGCTCTGTACAAATATTTGTATACATGTATGATTATAGGTATTTGCATTGGTCTGGTCGTGCCTCGGAGAGCACGTAAAGCCGTTGGTCTCGGTTGCCATACGAACATCTATGGTAGTAGTTACGGGTACTTAATACCCTAAAAAGTCCTACAACCGATCTAACGGCAATGCTTCGATTTCGTCTTTGGGTTGTGGAGGTCGCTTCACAGAAAATATTCAAACTCAGCCGAATCCGCAGTTAGAATGGTAAAACGGACCCCAAACTTAATAATACTAATAACGGCCTCTGTGGCGTAGCGGTAGAACATTCGACTGCTAAGCAGGGGGCGCGGGTTCGATTCCCGCTCAGTGCAAATATTTGTATGCATGAATATGTATATTTGCATTGGTCTGGGTGTTTCTATGTATGATATGTATGTATTTACAAAAAAAAAATAGTATCTAAGTATCTTTATCCGCATTCTAGATTCCATAACACAAGCTAGTTAGGCTATGCTTACCATGGGTCTAGATAGCGTTGTGTAAAATGTTGTAGAATAGAATATATATATATACATATATCTCTTTATTGCATGTACACAAAGAAGGGATACAGAAAAAATACAATAGGTACATCTTTGTGGCGTTACAAGAGGCGGCCTTATTGCACAAGGCAATCTCTACCAGGCAACCATGGGATGGAGTGAGATAGATAAATAGATAGACATAGTGGGCAGTTTCCGGTGTCCATAATATATATGATTTACTTAATCCGAAACTTTCGAGGTGAAAGTTTCGGATGTGCCTGGGAGTAACGCTAAGACGAAGAACAAAGTTCATATTAGAGGATTTTACGAAACTCCATTCCTCTAAGGAGGTAAAACGGGACCACGCGTACAAAGTCGCGAGCGGTAACTAGTAATTTTATCTAAATATAAGTATATGTAACTCAAAGGTGACTGATTGACTGACATAGTGATCTATCGGACCAATCGGATCTATCGGTCCAAACCACTGGACGGATTGGGCTGAAATTTGGCAAACAGGTAGATGTTATGACATCTTTGATGATTGAGGATTTTGATTAATTCTACCCCCAAGGGGGTAAAATAGAGGATAAAAGTTTGATTGGGCTGAGGCTTTGCATGCTCAATAGCGTTGACTCAACACTAAGCGATAACCGACATCCACGCGGGCGGAGCCGCGGGCAACAGCTAGTGTATGTATAAAATTAAACACCTTAAGAATTTAGATTTCACCATAAGATATTTTTTTTATACCATTTAGGTGGCAGCACACGGCCCACCTGATGGAAAGTGGTTACCGTGGCCTATGGACGTTTGTAACACCAGAGGAGTTACAGTAGCGCTGCCAACCCTGTAAGTACAGAGTTTCTGTGCCGTCAGTGTAAAAGACAAAGCAGGACAAGCCCTTAGTCTTCCCACTGACAGCACAAATTCTCCAGTGAGCTCTGGCTACCCTACTCACCGCTGGGAACACAACAAGAAGTTATTATAACCGCGGTATTCTGTAGGGCAGAGGTACTTCCCCAGTCGGACTGCTCAATTGGGCGGAAATACCACCGTGCCCTACCTCCTAATATAATACAATTACCACTTTTAAAATTCCCTTTCACTAATACATAATATATCTATTTAAGTTTCATATACGTTATCTTTATCTTGGTTATCTCCCAATGTCTCACAAAAGCCCCCAGTTGTAACAACACAATTCATTCCACACGATACAATAACTTTACGCCTTTCATGTAAGTAAATACAATAAAAGATACATTCAGCATTTCGTTTCTGACTGAACAAGGACTTTAATCTCCATTTTACTCTGACAAATAAAATAATGGCTGACAAAATAAACTGCTTATTGTGATACTCGAGGCTGAAGTCGCGTTTCATTTTGCATAAGTAAAACAAGACTGTGAAGATTGCAACAAGTTATAAACTAATTTCTGATGCGATGAGATACGTGATTGAATTAAGTTTTTTTTTTCTTCTATGGCGATCCCAACGATTCCGCAAACAACTCAGTTTTTATATACTGATCGAAATAACGTGTGAAAGTATAAGTGTCAATAAACAAAATAAACAAAATTTCTTTTTCATACAAACAGTTGATTTTGAAAGAGGCCAAAAGGTTTATGGAGTGTTGAAATACCTAAAAAGAGGAGACATCATTAAAGTAGGTATTAAGTATTAATATGATTTCAAATAGCGGTGACTTACTTGACAAGTCCAATAATATAAAAGCGTCCAATCTTGTCTATTAACAGTGTTGCCATGTGTCTCGCATAGATTACTAAGCGGGAATATTTTTACTAAACGGGAATCAAGTTCGTGAATTCTTTTAAGCGTCGTTACAGTTTTCATTGTAAAACTATTTCCTCACCTTCCTATGTATTGCTGTTTCATCAGGCATTCTATTGAATGCCTGAAACAGCAATACACCGAAATTCTTAATTGGCTATTGCCAATTAAGAATTTCGGTACTTTAATTATGTATTCTGATTTAAATAAGAGTCTTACTAAAATAATATGATAAACTGATTTCAAAGATCTAACGAAGACGTCTAAACTGCGTCACTTTGCACTTACTAATAAAACTCGTGTACTTCTTCAGTTTCAAAGTAATGGCACAATTTACTTTTAAAATTTATATTTTCATTGTAGCAATACAATATCATGCTAGAATAACTATATTTTAAAATATACATACATATATATATAATCCCGCCTTTATTCCCAGAGGGTTAGGCAGAGGTGAATTAACACTCACATTTTAACCATCATTGTTTTCAGTCCCACGTAATAGTGAGCCTATTGCCGTTTTCCGGGCACTATTGTTGCCTCGAGCCATGCATCTGAGGCGGAGTCTGGGCTGTAAATATCTGTCTGATGTTAAACAGCCCTATCCCTTAGTCGCCTTGTACGACACCGCATGGGAAGAGATGGGGTGGTCCAAATTCTACTGCCGGAAACCACGCAGCTTTAAAAAATGTCATGTAGAATTTAATGATTATCAGGTTTTCGAAGGCCTTCGATCGGGTCTGGCACAAAGGTCTTCTTGCGAAGTTGCCATATTATGGACTCCCCGAGGGACTGTGCGAATGGATCTCCAGCTTTTTGTCCAACAGAAGCATCCAAGCCGTCGTCGACGGTAGCTGCTCGGACCGCATGAACATAAACGCTGGTGTCCCACAAGGCTCCGAGTTGTCACCGACGCTGTTTCTGCTGCATATCAATGACATGCTGTCTGATGGCTCCATTCATTGTTATGCGGACGACAGTACCGGAGACACGTGTTACACGGGCCGTGCAAATATCCCTCAGTCCGAGGTAGAGAAGAGTTGCGAACAACTTGTGTCTGAAATTGAGACTACTCTCTCTGGAGTATCCGATTGGGGACGACTAAACCTAGTCCAATTCAACCCCACTAAGACACAAGTATGTGTATTCACCACTAAGAAAACCCCATTCATTGTGGCGCCGCAATTCCTGGGCACACCGCTTACCATCTCCTCGAGTATAGGGATCCTTGGTGTCGATATCTCCAGCGACGTCCAATACAGAAGTCATTTGCGGGACAAGGTTAAGTTGGCATCAAGAAAGCTCGGAGTGCTCAACAGGGCGAAGCAGTACTTCACTGCGGGGCAGCAACTCCTTCTTTATAAAGCATAGGTCCAGCCTCACATGGAGTACTGCTGTCACCTTTTTGCTGGAGCACCTGCATACCAGCTTGACCCCTTCGACTCAGTGCAAAGACGGGCATTGAGGCTGGTTGACAATCCCATACTCACAGGTAGTGTGGAACCTCTTAGCCTTAGGAGGGATTTTGCCTCACTCTGTGTGTGTTCTACCGCCTATACAATGGTTTGTGCTCAGATGAATTGTTTTACATGATGCCCGTAGCTACATTCTATCATCGCACCTCTCGCCATAGGCAGGGAATTCATCCTCACACATTGCGACCTGAGACGGTGCGCACTGTGCGGTATGAAAGAAACTTCATCCCACGGACACTCAAGCTGTGGAATGACCTCCCTGCTGCGGTTTTCGCAAGCGCCTACAATATGGGGTTCTTCAAGAGGGGCATCAGAAGGTTTCTTCATGGTCGGCAGCGCGAGTGTGACACCCCTGGTGTTGCATACGTCCATAGGCCACGGTAACCGCTTCCCATCAGGTGGGCCGTGTGCTTGTCTGCCAACTAAGTGGTATAAAAAAAAAGTTTTATTCTAAAAGGTCTCATGATAATATCGTCTCCCTTCACAATTGGGGTTAACTTTCAGTGTGATTACGAAACAGCTGAACTTAGATTTTTTCCGTTCTACATTTGCCATTTGACTTCCACAAAAAGGTCACCCATCTGAAAACTGACCTGGTAGACACTCCACGAGCCTCTCAGCCTTTAACTCTCTAAATATCTTGAAACCTCTCAAAAAAGTCTGAAGTGTAGAAAAAATGGAAAAATTAATGAATACACAAAATCATACAGCACTTATAAAAATCTCTCCACTTCTTCAATTTCACAGTAATAGCACAATTTAACTTCAGAACCATATTTTAAAGGTCAACGCTCATTGAAACGCGCGAAACACTTTGGGCCATAATTACGTCCTCTTTATTATCGCGCGCCAATTCGTTTCCATGGCTGTGCCGTTTCGTTTCGCGAACAATACGCCGCCGCTGAACAAGCCATTGAGACAAACAAAGCGTGAAGGGCCAGGGGCAGATAAGTCGGATTCTCGTCATAGACAGCTTATAATTCTCGCTGATTACCTCCGTGCGGAATTTAATACAATTTCAAGCTGGTGTAGTATGAGGCATGAGCGGTAGCGATTAAAAAATCTATGTAGTTATTATCAAGTCCTTTAACCTCCTTATGTCAGCGCATTGAACTGTTAGACCAACGATACCTTTGACGTGTTTTTAATTTAATAGAAAGTGCTGTCATTTTGATGTCCTTGATACCTCCCCGCATTTCGTGAATTTCATATCAGATAAAACGACTTTTTATTATTTTCTTCCATTTTAGTAGCGCTAGTAATAGTAATTTCGTCCTAAAACCCTTCCAATGGTTCCATACTTTTGGGAGCATACTATGTAAGTCTCGAATGTATCTCGCACATGTACGATATACATTCGAGACGTATACAAGGAAATTGCCTAAAACAATATTTTATTAATGTAATGAAAATATTACCTACTTTTTGTTACTATTGTTCATAGATAACACGGTAACCATTTAACCACATACATACACATACATATAATCACGCATTTATCCCTGAAGGGTTAGGCAGATGTAAATAAACACCCACATTTCACCAATCATTGAATTTGGTCCCACGTAATAGGAGGTAAACCTATTGCCGTCTTCGGGGCACTATTGTTGACTCAAGCCATGCATTTGAGGCTGAGTCTGTGCTGTATAAATCTGTTTGATGTTAAACATTTACCTAGAAGTAGGCATAACGAAACTAATAGCCCTAAATAAGACTGGCATTGCTCATAAGCGTAACTTTCTGAGATCCATCAAATCATATTTTTTTAACTTACGTCAAATATATTTTCGAGGTCAATAATTACATTACGCTAAACGTTACGCATCACTTATAATCTTATCTCTGCTTCGTCTGCGAGTGTCAATAACAATTAAGTCACGTTCTGAATTAATAAATGCGTAATAAATAAACTTATTGACCCAATACGATTGTCTATCTACTATTGAGAGCAATATAATAATGTGTTTGTTATACTTAATGAGCGTTTACGATAGCAAATATTACAAAACTATATTGTTGATTGATTGTATTTCAATATATGTATTACAAAACTTGTAGGTGCGTGTCAATAATCACTGTCAATATAATCTTTTCAATCAAAATATATCAGATGTTATAATTTGACAATTTTACTTGACAGTCGATCGGTATGGTTGACCCACGGAGGACAGTATATGATTAGATCCATGGTTTGAACGTAGACTAACGTAGTAGCGCGAAAAGTCGCAGAAAATGCTTGTGCACTAATTACATACATATAATCACGACTTTTTCCCCGGAGGGTTAGGCAGAGATTGAATTAATACCCATATTTCACTAATCATTGAATTCAGTCGCACGTAATAAGGGGTGAGAGTATTGCCGTCTTCCGGGCACTATTGTTGACTCAACCCATGTATCTGAGGCTGGTTCTGGGCTGTATATATCTGTCTAATATTCAACAACGATAGCGTACAAGGTGACTAAGGGATAGCCCATAGTCACCTTGTACGAGACCGTATAGGAAGAGATGGGGTGGTTCAAATTCTACTCTGCCGGAAAAGTCCTGTAGAATCTGGATCAGATAACTTTATATTTAGCTTACTATAAATTTGTAAAGAAATGGTGCTTTAGAATCCAAGTTTTTAAGAATAAATCCTCAAAACCTGGTTAAAAGAAAGAAGGAAAGAAAATCGTTTTTATATTTATTGAACATAATAAAAAGAAATTTGAAATAATAATTATTATAAACATAAAAAACGATGGCTAGCGTTTATCCAAGGCAATTTAAGGCGAAGTCCAATTGACGTGTCCTATATAAAAAAAAAAAAAAAAAATCCACGATGCACTATTTATTTGTTTAAATTGGACGCACTCGTAAGAGTACCTTGGGTGAGATCCCTCAAAGGTCCGCAGATATTGATGTTGAGATAAAAGAGACAATATTCAACAAAACCGAAACAAACTAATCTTTGCAAGGTTCTCCCGTAAGAAACCCGTCGTGCTTAACAATAACTAGGTACTGAACTAACTCATTCATATCAAATAAGTAATATGAAGTAAATAAACAATTCGAAGTCCTCTTAGCTCGAAAATTGTTTCTGTAAATCCTTCAAATGCCTTCTTTTCTCCGCTACATCTCATCACTTGTAGCCTTCAGAATATCAAGCTGGGAGGGTCGGTTTTTATCGCCCACCGTTGATTTCTGTTTTAGCACTTTTTAATGGTACCTCCCGGCTGAGATTTAAATAACTACATTGTACGCTTTCAGTCCAGATAATAGTTTCAACAGACTTTTAGTAACAGTTTGGAACTTTTTATTTAACTTTTCTACGTTTAATATTTGCACAGTTTTATTTTAACTAACGATGAACTTTTTTTGTTCCATTTGATAAATATAGGTAGGTAGACACTTGCATATAGCAATTTTTTCTGAGAGTAGTATTCATTTGCGATAAAAGATTAATTTTAAAAAGAAAGTTACATACATGTAAGCATGCCCGTAAATCGTCAAGGGGCAGATAGAAGTGTAACACCCATTTTAAGTTAGTTTCAATAGAGAGTTATGTTTCCAAGAACTAGTTAAGGGGCGTAAGACAGAAATATGGAATAAACGATACCATATTTTAGAAACAAAATATTTTGATTTCAATAAATAATAAAAAGTCAATACTGGTGTACCCGATTTTTTCACGAACAACGTGATTTGCAATTCTCCTATTTATTACCTACAACAAGAACAAATATTGCTAGCAATCAGATCAATAGTAGACGAAATGAGGATATGCGGGCATTTTTGCGAAATATTATTGCTGAATTTTATACAAAACATTGATATTAATTAGTATTAAAGTTATCAGGATATTTACCATGTTGTATTGTTCCGAGTTTGCAAATTTTCAGTGGGGCTTACATGCAGTGGGGTAGGCAGATACCACAGCGTAACAGGTAAATAATTATTATGTATTCATACGAAAATAATGATTAAAATCATTTTCACAGATAGAAAAGGGAAACAACTCAAGGTTATAACGTTAAATAATATTCTTAAGTGGAAAAAGGAGGGTTGAAAATGGAAATTCCCAAATATATCGGTGTCGGGTTTGATATGATCAGAAAGATACTTTTTCCATAATCTATAAATATTTACAAACAGTGTAAAATGCCCGCTTGGCAGTAATAAGATTGCCCCCTATTACGTAGGACTTAAAGCTATAGATGGCAGTGTGGGTGTTGGTACATCTCTGCCTACGCATTCAGGGACTTACGTAGATACATAAGTTTATAAAATAGAAGTACTCACTTTAAGGCAAACAAAACACTCAAAAAACCGTCTCCGAAATTCACTTCTCGTGAATAAATTTGGCGTGACTTGGGATTTTTAAATTAAAATAAACAATTGACGCGTTACAGGCCGTTGATAGAAAAACCGCAACTTTTATCGGTTCGAAACGGTCGCACACCACTAAATTGGAATCTCGCACTCTATAAACCTTTAATGTCAATAAAGCGTCCCCTCATCAAGCGAACCGTAAATATCGGCACAATACCGGTTCTTACACCCACGAAAGAAAATTGTTTTTTTTAAGTAACTTTTTAAAATCTGCCACCAGTGTCGCTCGCAATGTTTGCCTGAGTTTTAATCGGAGATATTTTTTAAAGAATGAAACAATTTTGGAATACGAAATCAACGTGTAGACAAACATATGGCCTACCTGATGGAAAATGTTTAACGTGGCCCATGGATGTGTGCAACAAGAAAGAAAGAAAGAAAGAAAGAAAGGGGTGTTAACCATCTAAACTGGGTATATAAACCTTCTAATGACCTTCTGGAAGATATTATATTCTTATATATATTATATTCTTGAAGATAATACGTACAGGGCTTAGATGTCACCCGCATACGGTGCAGTATATCCGATCAAGAACCAAACGGGTCGGATACTCTTTCCTCTGTCGCACCGTTAAGACCTGGAATTCATTACCAGCTCACGTGTTTCCTTCTTCTTACAGTCCCGGGTCCTTTAAGCGGGCGTGAAATAGCACATGATGAGGCCGTCAAGCTGAGTGTCACCCTTGTAAAATGGTATATGTATGTAATGGTGACCCTCTTTTTTGAGACTTTGCCTTTAGCTTATCATCAGGCCATATATAAAAAAAAACTTCCTATTTGGACTGTCATTTTTTATACTTTATAATTATATCTAAACTAACGCCAATATTATTCTACAATAGTGTGTTCACTATTGTAGAATAATATTGGCTATTAATAAAAAAAATACTGTTGATGAAATGTGAGTGGTATACTGTTGTATACCACTCACATTTCATCAACAGTATTTTTTTTATTATTAAATCAAAATAGGCTTACTTAGCCGATTATTGTCATCCGCTTACCGTATTACCTGTTATTACGATAAATAAAAATCTCAATTTAAAAAAAAAACATCAAACAACACCGTATTTAGGTCATTCTATTACCGTAAACGGAGTACAACTTAATTGATATTTCCGTGAAAAAAGTTAAATGTCAGCTAAAATTAAATCTTGGAGTAATCTCTTCTCGGAAAAACTCCAACGTAAAAACTTTATTAAAAGGTCAAGTAATAGCTTCAAATAAATTGTAAAAATATTATTCTGGACATATTTCACTTCGCCGTCTAACCAAATTCAGAAGAGCTGACATTACGAGGGTGAGATATACATGTACCTATAATAGGTACGTATTTTAATATGACATGTTAATACAGACGTGTCTCTCAACCTCACCTCATACCTATCGTGTTAGTATGTAAAACATATGTATAGAACATTTTTCCAAATTCCGATTCCGACAGAAATCTGAATTGAGCGTAACTTGAAGCCTTCTGTAGAAGTCGCATTCACTACCATTAACCACGAAGACACTATCTTGAAGTATATTATCGTAGCAGATATTTAAATTACCAGTAGTCCCATTTTCTATGAAACTGATCGATTTCTAATCATATTGAAAGATTCAAGTTATTTCAGGTATGCTACGGAGCTACGGCTACGTGATATTATTTCGTAGACAAGCGTAGACTATCGTAGCTACGCTTCATTGAATTGGATGGCTTATTGCTATTTTATGTTTAGTACCAGTACGGTGTTTGTACAAGTGTCCAGTTCACTGATATATGTACAGTGGGCTGTAGAAGTTCGTATATACTATCTATAATCCTTTGAACACTTAACAACATGAAATATAGATGATAATTAGGAAAAGAAAGAAATGCATTTGTTTACAGTGAGGTGGTGATACTGGTGATTACCAGTATATTACAAACTAGATATTGTGTGACGTTACTTCACACTATGTTAGTAGCATATTGCGTACGGATTTTTGCAGCACACTGTATGTTTGTCAGCACTGCGGAAAAGGAAGTTTGCTTATTTTGATTGTATAAAAGGGTTAGAGAAAACTCGCGAACACTCGTAATATAAGCAACTGTCGTCTCTGCAAACTACATAGGGAAAAATGCTCGAGCATACAATTTTTTATTTTTACGAGCATATAGTCCCCACGGATACCCCCCACCACCGGAGTCGGTGGGAGAGGTTATATCGGACTCGAAGCGACTAAAACGCACGACGCTTGTGGGTCGTTTTTGGTTGATGAAGTTGAGATTGACAGGCATATCCCTCGCACCCCGGCCGACCCAGTATATACATTAATATGATGTACAATTAAGGCTAAAAATACTTGTGTTAGAACTATTGAAATGGGTTCGCGAACAGACCTTTAAGTTATTTAATATAAATTTGTAGTAAATATAGCAGCATAACTTTCATACATACAATCTGCGAACAACCTTTTCTAATTGGATACTTCTATTAATAAACCCAAATCTAAATATATGGTATAGACATATTAATTAACTTCCAATTACTGTAGGGTAATCCTATCTTCTACACATGAATAAATTCAAACTCCTTCATCAATTTAAGTAGCTCACTGTGGTTATTTTATTTATTCAACTTTATGCACAGTTATTTTGTACAAAGGCGGACTTAATGCCAAAGGCATTATCTAACAGTCAACCTTAGGGTGATGCAGAGATACATTGAGGTAGGTGCAGTGCACTATGTTCACAATAATAATACATACATTAAACATACACACTATAATACATAAGAAATTCATACACATACTTTTAAATATATTAGGTACTTATATATATTCGTATGATATATACTTATATATTACCTATACTTACATAATTATACATAATGACAAAGTATTTCTAACATTAAGGTTTTACACATTACCATGACTAGGGGCTACTGTAGTAGAGCTGACGTACTTTGTACTTGAACGTTGTACGGTTAGTGGTCACCCGGATTCCGAGAGGAAGCGCATTCCAGAGGAGAATTGCTTGCACGAGGAAAGAAGAATGAATTAGGCTGAAACTATGAGTAGGACAGTGGAGAAGACGGTTGTCAGCTGACCGCAGATTTCTGTTGTGATGAGAACCAAGTAGGTTATCTGGAACCCCACCAATTTCTTCAAGTAATACCGCAATTTTTTCTTTCGGGGTTGGTAAATAGACGTCAATAGCTCCCTCAAAAGTCACATAAACCAAATCTAAAAGAGTAGAAGTAAGCGGACTGGGTTTACCCAAGCGACTACAAATTGGGGTACTTCAAGAAGGGCATTAGAACGTTACTTCACGGTCGGCATCACAAATGTAACGCTCCTAGTATTGCATACGTCCATAGGCCACGGTAACCACTTCCCATCAGGTTGAAATTCTTTTTCGAGGAGTTAGGACAGCGGAGGTAGTCCCACTGGGGAAGTGCCTCCGCCCTGTAGAATACCGCGGCCATAATAACCTTGTGTTGTGTTCCCGGCGGTGAGTAGGGTAGCCAGAGCTCACTGGAGAGTTTTTGTGCTGTCAATGGGCTTAACGTGCTTTCTGAGGCACGACCAGACCAAAACACCTACCCATATTAATGCATACAAATATTTACACTAAGCCGACAGAGGCTGTCAGCTGTTTCACTTATAAGCTCTAAAATCATGCTCAATATATACAAACACTCGCTTAACCCGGGTTTAGCCAAACCCCAAAACTTTCAATCCCTAATCCATTAGCGGAGAAATCTGTGCTCGGCTCGGTAAATGGCAGATGAATAAGGATCTCTTACATTGAGAGGCAACGTCTGTGCCAACAAATGAATGGATACAGAAAATTGGCTTTATATTGCAAATGGAAATGTACACTCATTCACACATTTTTTTTATGTACAGTCATCGTCAGAACGATCTTGACAACAAAACCTTAAAGTCCACTACTGGATATAGGCTTCTTCCAATGTTGGGAGACTTTGGCTTACTGTTTTTTCGCTGGCCAGACAGGTTGGTACACGGTTTTATTTCGCGTTTTCCTTCTGTCGCAGTGATATCGTTTGAGTATTTTTCCGTTAGTCACCTCTTACGACAACTGTTGGATGAAATGCGGTGGTGGGGAAATGAAACTGTTTTATATGTATTTATTTTCTATTATTGTCTGAAATATAGGTGTGTCCCAAATATTAGATCAATCAGTCTACAGGAAGGGGAGAAATCTAAAACATTAAGAAAGAAAGAAAGAAAGAAAGAGAGAAAAGAAAATTTATTCATCGACGTTTTGGTACTTAAAAAACAATAGCTTATTCATTATATATGTGTTCATAATATATGTGTACCTCACGCGTCAGCCGAAAAGGATTCGGTTCAGCATTTGCTAGACAGCTATCTAGCGCTGGTTTTCAACCGGACCTATTATGATTCACGGATGCAAATCAGTGGCTAAGGAGTCTAAAAACTCAGTCTGAGAGGTGTAATAATTTATACATTTCTTTTATAAACAAAAAATAGAAAAATAAAAGACATGTGCAACTTAAACTACAGTAGGTTACATAGTTAACATAGTAAACATTTACATAGTATCTAAGTCAACCACGCTCAACCAACCCACCGCAACCACAGCCTTACAATACAATATACTAAATGGAAAATACCCTATAATATATACAAAAATAACGACAATAAAACTCACGTCTCATGTAGATTGACTATTAAATAATAGATATATTCGATTTTATCAAATCAATTGCCCTCTGTGCGTCGATTATATGCAGCCGTAATTTTTTTCTAAAGGTGCCCACAGTGTTAAGAGACCTTAACGGAGGGGGGAGGTTATTCCAGATTTTACTCGCAGCGTAACGGAAGGTACCCTGGAAAGCCGCGGTTTTGTGACGAGGGATGGACAATTGTTGTGAGCACTGCCTGTTACTACAGCTACGTCCGCTGGATACCCAGTTGAACTTTTTATATAGGTAGGATGGTTCATGATGTTTAATTATTTCAAACATAAGGCATGCTAAATGAAGTTTACGCCTATTTTTCATTTTGAGTAAATAGTGTTTATTGAGAAAAGGCGTAACATGACGTAGCATTTTGATTACTTTTTTCGCCAAGATTGATTTGATACGGACTGTACTGATGCATTTTACTTAAAAAGGTAGGCTATACGATAGAAAATGGAATGCCTAAATGGCTTGAATCCAGACCTAAGTATACTTAGTATGTTAGTAATCGCGTGGTTCCCGGTTGAGTAGAATTTGGACCACCCCATCTCTTCTTATGTGGTGTCGTACAAGGCGACTAAGGGTTAGGGCTGTTTAACATCAGACAGATATATACAGTTGAAACTTAGCCTCAGATGCACGGCACAGTAGTGCCCCCTATTACGAGGGACCGAATTTAATGATTGGCGAAATGTGGGTGTTAATTCACCTCTGCCTAACCCTCCGGGGATTATATGTATGTATGTATGTAGTATGTCAATCAGATTGATAGCATTTTTAAATTAGAGCCAAGATCAATTATTGGCTTTCATCAATCTCTGAGCATTTTTCCAATGTAATCTATGGTTAAAATGTGTACTGAACTGCGCCAATATTCTCGTAAGTACTTATGTGTTTATAGTAGTTTGCATTCGTTGTTCTAAACAAGGCCTTTGTATTTCTATGTCCTATTAATTCTACCGGTAATACGAGTAACACGCGTTTACTGGTGAGCTGAATTGGTTGGGGGTGTGCCCACAGATGCCGAGTTCGTGCATTGTTTTGGTTTGTAGGTAATGGGTTTTATGATGTATTAGCTACGCCCTGTGGTTTCACCTGCGGTGTGCAGGTTTTTGTTAGAGGGCAGGAAAATTGTTTTTGTTGTAATCAACAATATCTGTGTAATGGTCGAATTTCAAGTATTGGATGACTAAAAATAAATAAATAAATGTCCTACAATGCTGAAGATTACATTTCTTTTAATTATATGTGAGGCCCCAGCACAATTTTCTTAGCTCAAGTTTAAAAAAATACAAACATACATACATAAGCATGCCGTTATCCCTGAAGGGCTAGGCAGAGGCGAAGTAACGCCCACATTTCACCAATAATTGTATTCCACGTAATAGAGGGTGAGCCTATTGCCGTATTCCGGGCACTTTTGTTGACTCGAGCCATTCATCTGAGGCTGAGTCTGGGCTCTATATATCTGTCTGATGTTAAACAGCCCTATTCCTTAGTCGCATTGTACGACACCACATGGGAAGAGAAGGGGTGGCCCTAATTCGACTCTGCCGGAAACCACGCGACAACTCAAAAAATACAGCACATGAGAAAGTACCTATTTGATGACAGTAGGCTCACCCACAATTACATATGACCAAAAATCATAACTGGCGGAATGTGGGTGTCTATACACCATATATTTGCTATGTAAATATTTAATATAAATGTATGTCATTATCGAATCTTCAATGAATTCAGAAACTTATCCATTTACCAGTCAGTTAAAAACCTATCCATACGTTTATAAAGATTAAATATAACACTTGCAAATATTTACAAGCTCTTACACTCACAGCTCCGTATATTTACATAAGGCCGAATCCATATTCAATCCATATCTTAACCAAACACTTCAGAGATGGTGTTAGCATTTTTGTATGTAATTGAATTTGTCAAGGGGTGCAAAAAGCCTTCGCGACAAGCTCGTTACGTCCCCAGTCCATTCCCGTAACTATTATAAAGATTTTTGTCGGTAATATATTAGGTAAGAGTAACTTTTTTATACCACTTAAGGCAAACTGGGAATCCGACCCTGTAAGCACAGAGAGTTTATGTGCCGTCAGTGTAGAAGAAAAAAACAAAACAAGATTTTGGTCTTCCCACTGACAACACAAAAACTCTCAAGTGTGCTCTGACTACCCTACTTACCATCGGGAACTTAGCATGAGGTTACTATGGCCACAGTATTCTGTAAGACGGAGGTACTTCCCCAGTCAAACTGCTCAATTGAAAATTATATGGATGATGTGTTATCGTACAGTCCTAATAAGATATTCTAAATGGGAGCACAAAAAATATCTTGTTGAGCACAATAGGATGAAAATTTTAGTTATAACATACATACATACAGTCACATCTTTTTCCCAGTAGGGTAGGCAGATACTACAGTTTTCCACTTGCCACGATTCTGGCATACATCTTTCGTTTCTTCTACTTTCATAATTGTTTTCATACATGCTCGCCGGCTTCGGGTACTCTTAACATGTCCTTTCTTTAAAAATCTCAACCTGTTTGACATACTTATATCTAGATCTAATTATAAACCAATAAAAAAAAATTCGAGGACATTTTCTACAGCATAGTCGGATTTGCTTTCAGTCTGAAGTACGAAGTGGACGAACTTCTTTCTGTGAAGCAACTGCCTTCAGATTGTCGCACCTTTTTAACGCTCGAGTCTTAAAAGTCAGTATGGGTGTCACGAATATCCCAAATGTTTGTTTGACCACCACGGCTTAACGTACTCCCCAAGGCACGGAGAGATATCAATGTGTAAAGAATGATTTCCTATCCTGGTTGACCTTTTTAGTATATTTTTAACTTACAACGGGTCGTTTTTCACAAAAACATTTAGCTGATAAGAAAATACACGATCGATGATAATGAGCCCGATGCCTAATATTTGTGAAGAAAAAATATATTTGGTGAAGTATGTTTGCGAGTTTGTCTTTGGGTATTCGAAATTTAAATGGAAAGCTTTTTACAGTTCCGTACCTGAAAGGTAAAAACGGAATATGTCACTAAGACTTCGGGGTCAGTCTGCATGTCTGAATGTCTGCCTGTCACCAGCCTAACCATGTCAAAGTCAAAGTCAAAAATCATTAATTCTGTATACACCATTATATCGGCACTTACAAAAACGTCAACAAAAAAGGAGCATGAATATCAATTTAGTAAATGGACCACTGGTTCGAAACGCGGCCCCGGCCTGAGAAGACTCCGGCAAGAAACTCAGTGGGCATTTCTTTTTTTTTGGTCTATTTACAAACATACACTTAGTCTACTTAATCCAAATACAAAAATGATAGCTGGACACTTAACATTTTCACTTATAAAATATTTATTACTCAAAAAAAAACAAAAATAAATATTTAAGCCGGTCTCCCATACAACTAATGAGATTTCAAGGGGGAACTAAATTTTAATATGGAACCCTACACGCTGGAGTTCAACTCGCACTTGGCTAGCTTTATTTTCTTTTACAGAATTTTGTTCAAATCCGTTGAGTGGTTAAATCTTCGTTAGGGTTGAACTACATCTGACCGTATTGAATCACATTTCTATTTACTTCTATCCTTTTCTATCATCCAGAATCGTCATTTACTAGAATGCAAAAGAGTGTACTGCAGATACAATAGTGGGAATGCGGGAAAATAGGCCTTATTTTACGTGCGAAAAAACCCCATAGATATCCCCACTAACGGAGCCGGTGGGAGAGGTTATGTCGGACTCGAACCGACTAAAACGCATGACACCTGTGGGTCGTGCGTTTTAGTCGGTTCGAGGGTGATGTTAACAGGCATATCCCTCGCACCCCAGCTGACTCAAGGCCATCTCTCTCGATCTCGCCTTCTCCTCGGGTGTGGGGTCCACAGAGTCCCCAGGGATATAGACCCTTGAATAAAAATTTCTTCTTTCCATAACATCAAGGTCCCGCTCGCCACAGGCAGGGAATTCATCCTCACACATTGCAAACACAGATAAAAGAACTTCATCCCACGCACGCTTAGGCTAAGGAATGAACACCCTGCTGTGGTTTTTCCGAGCGACTGCAGTGTAGAGTTCTTCAAGGCCATTAAAAGGGTCACACAGGGTCGGCAGCGCAAGTGTGACCTCACTGGTATTACACACGTCCATAGGCCATGGTAACAACTTTCCACAAAGTGGACCATGCGCTTGTCTGCATTCTCAATGGTATACAAAAGTTTACTTTCATGCTTCTTCTGCCCAAAACAATAAAAACTAATATGCAGAAACCAGCATTGGTACAAAGTATGCCAGCTATAAAAATAACATAAATCGAACTGACGTACAGCGCCCTTAGGGACCATTTCTTTTACGATTTCACCATAAATAGCACCGACTGATCGACCTCTGCTTGTAAACCTAACCTATGTATCCAATTTACAATTATATAATAGTACTAGTCTTCCGCCCTCGGCTCCTCCCGCGTGAATCTGTGATCTTCAGTTCTGCTCAACCGATTGTAATTAATTAAACAGATATAATATTTTAAGTCCGACCAAGACCTTTCTAACAAAGAAAGCCGCATCAATATCCGTCCAATAGTTTTTGCGTTCATCGCAAACAAACATTTACAATTTCCAATTCAGGTCTGGGGGTAAAGGGTGGAATCGCCTGTCACCCTGGCAGAAGTAGGCCGCGACGCCTCCCGATTTCCGCGGACGAGTTGGGGACTCTGTGGCCCTGTGGTCAGTATAAAAGACAGAACAGGACTAGCCTTTGTCCTTCCTACTGACAATACAACAACTCTCCAGTGAGCTCTACCCTACTCACACGGGAACAAAACACAAGGTTATTATGGCCGGTAAGGTACTTCCCCAGTCGGACTGCTCAATTGGATAGAAATACCGTCGTGTCCTACCTCCTGCTAGAAATTATGTACGTTGTAAGTACGAGAATATTTGTAAGTATAATAGTATGTATTACATCGATAACAATATAATATATCAGAGTATAAATAACAATATAAAATAAATAATACATGTACACCGGAAGCTGCCCGCTATATCTATCTATTTATATAACTCACTCCATCCCATGGTTGCCTGGTAGAGATTGCCTTGTGCAATAAGGCCGCCATTTGTTATGCCACAAAACTGTACCTAATTATGTCTTTTTGTATCCATTCTTTGTGTACATACAATGAGGCAATATAATATTATTATTATTATATAGATGCAAAACGCTATTTTGTATGAAGCGTACTTTACCGAAGCCTGGTTCAAACAAACAGTCGATAATCTGAACACTCGATATATTTAACATCCTCTTGCATCCAAAGTATTCATTTTAGAACCTCTCTACTTCTTGTTTTATTTAGTGTTTTCCTTTTAAGGAAGCGACTGTCATATGATTTCCCAACTCCGAAAGAAAAGCTTGCACAAAAGCCTCTTCTGTTGGCATGTGTAGCAACTGAGTGATGAAAGCCTCTGTGGCGTGGTATGTATGAATATGGGTATGGGTATTGGTCTGGTCGTGCCTCGGAGGGTACGTTTAGTCGTCATTCTCGGTTACCATACAAACATCTATGGCAGTCGTTGCGGGTAGCTGGTCTAACTGCAATGTTTCGACATCACCATTGGGTTGTGGATTTCGTTTTTTTTTTTTGTATACCACTTAGGTGGCAGACAAGCACACAGCCAACCTGATGGAAAGTGGTTACCGTGGCCTATGGACGTGTGTAACACCAGAGACGCCACACTCGCACTGCCAACCCTGTAAACACAGAGTCTCTGTGCCGGCAGTGTAGAGGACAAATCAGTTCAGTTGTTTCATGGAAAATACCGAAGCTCAGCCAAATCCGCATTTATACTGGTAAATCAGACCCTAGACTTCGAGGTGCAAGCTTCAGATAAGGCTGGGATTAACGCTACGATTAAGGAGAAATGATAGTGGTGCGAAAGTGTATTATAACAGAACATAAACTCACGCCTTCGGGGGTAGGCAGAGGTGCTAGCACCCACATTTCGCCAGTTTATGTTTAGGTCCCAATGTAACAGGTGGCGAGTCAATTGCCATTAACCGGGCACTTATAAATCTGCGATAAATACACACATAACTTTGAAAAGCATCGAAAAGTGATTGGTGTCTGCCATGGTAAAATCTGGGATGGAATCCGAGACCTCGTCTCAGCTGTCCATTATCCATACCACTAGGCTATCGCGGTTAAGAGTGTATCATATTATTGAATATTCGATTTATTAAACCGTTCTAGTATTTTGACGCTCGAGTATTTTGACGTTCGATCTAAAGCAGTCCATCAATTTATATTCAATTATTTTATGTTCCTCGAAAGCTTTAGATAATTCCATAACAACATAAAATTGTCTCTCGAGTATGAAGCCAGCTTAACTAGTACTGACACACTTAGCTGCAGTATTGAACGTGTGTGGAGGTCCTAACACAGACGCACGGGGTCACAGCAAAGAGGTTTACTTCCGACGGAACATGGAACATTATCCGGCCTGCGAAGCGAAGTCCGGCGACCCGTGGAGCTTGCCGACTGTCCTTTGTAGCTATACTATACATATAAACATTTTATGTATGACTATGAATACGTTTGTGCAAACTTCTGCCTGTGATGCAAGTAGGAATACCTTTGACATTACATTTTGTGTTGATATATCTGCACTGTCAGAACATAACATAATACACTATCTAGATAAATCTATCTAGATAAAATAAATAAATTAGGTCCTATAATAAACATAAGTAAATACAGTTTTTTAACCTACTTCAAAAAGGAGAGATTAGAATTTGGGTGATTAAATGGCAGTAAACCGGCTCTGAGGTGAATGCCTTGGATACAATGGTTAAGAGATGATGATCAAAAAGATCTATGTCCCTCCCAAAGAGATACGAATGAGAGGAGTGCGCCCTTGGTTCGGGCGCGAGTGTGCGAGGGCTGTTGATCAAAAGCAGTCCGCGTATCGCGCTTGGGTAAGGGCGCGTGCCACGCACGATCCCAATGTGAGCCACTTCAAGGCGGCGTACAACAGAGCCACAAAGGTCTGCAAGAGGGCTTACGTCAGAGCGGATGCCCTGCGCATTGCGCGGCTTGGTCAAGTGCTAGTGGCACATCCCACGGGCAGCCGTGGATACTGGCGACTGGCCAAAGCCGTGCAGGCCAACTTCTGTCAGCCTTCGCTGCCACCGCTGCGCTACCCTGATGGATCCCTGGCCCATGGACCGCAAGAGAAAGCCAATATGCTAGTAAATCTCTTTGCGGCCAATTCCCGAGTCGATGATTGCGGTATACAGCCGCCGACACTACCCAATGGTGACCACGTAATGCCTGAAATACGTATCAGGCAATGCGATGTTCGTGCGGTGCTTCAATCACTCGATGTCCGGAAAGCCAGTGGCCCGGATGGTATTCCAGCGGTGGTCTTACAAAAATGTGCAGCGGAGTTGTCTCCGATGCTTACGCGGCTGTACCGACTGTCCTACAGCTCGGGTACAGTGCCTTCGGCTTGGAAAGAGGCGAATGTACAGCCGATCCCCAAGAAGGGGGATCGCTCAGAGCCAGCCAACTATCGACCCATAGCTGTCACCTCAGTGCTGTGCAAGGTCTTCGAGCACATCATTAACAAACAGCTCATGCGTCACCTAGAGGATCACTCCTTAATTAATGACCGGCAATATGGCTTCAGGCCGAAACGGTCAACGGGTGATCTTCTAGCATACGTTACCCATCTTTGGGGTGAGGCTATGGACAAGCACGGCGAGTCACTGGCAATTAGTCTTGATATCGCCAAAGCTTTCGATAGAGTCTGGCACAAATCGCTTCTCTCCAAGCTACCAGCCTTTGGTCTGCCTCCTAGACTGTGCAACTGGATTGCTAGTTTCCTGCGGGAGCGCCGTATCCGCGTCCTCTGTGATGGACGGGCTTCGGAGTTCTTGCAAATAAATGCTGGCGTACCGCAGGGGTCTGTATTATCTCCCACTCTCTTTCTTCTGCATATCAACGACATGCTGTCCACCGGCAGCATACATTGCTATGCAGACGATAGCACCTTACACGGGAGTTATCACGGACAACCTGCGGCCAAACAGTCTGATATCGTGGAAAAAAGACAGCTTCTTGTCACTGAACTGGACCGGATCTTGAATCACATTTCTCAATGGGGCTCCGAGAACATGGTCGAGTTCAATGCCAAGAAGACGCAGGCTTGTGCGTTCACAGCAAAGGTATCTTCTTTCCTTCCCCTTCCCACTCTTCAGAGCACGCCACTTCCACTGCAGGACAATCTCTATATCCTAGGCATGGATATTCGCTGCAAACTGAATAACAGAAATTACATCGAGAGCATCATCAAAACAGCCTCGCGGAAACTCGGACTCCTAAACAAAGTGAGACGTTTTTTCACGCCGGAGCAGCGGTGTCTTCTCTATAAGACACAAATTCGCTCCTGCGTGGAATACTGCTCGCATCTCTGGGATGGCTCCGCGAAATACCTACTAGATGCTCTCGACAGGTTGCAGCGACGCGCGGTCCGAATTATTGGGAACCCTGAGGTCACGAACACCCTCGAGCCTTTGCAGATGCGTAGAGATATTGCTTCCTTGGCTGTATTTTACCGTCTCTACCACGGTGAGTGTTCTGACGAGCTCTTCCAACTAATCCCACCATCTCCTTTCCTACATAGGACAACACGTGCAGGCCTTAAATGTCACCCTCACACTGTGCAGAATATACGAGCAAGAACCAAGCGGTTCGGAGACTCTTTTCTTTGCCGCACCACCAAGACCTGGAATTCATTACCAGCACACGTGTTTCCTTCTTCCTTCAGTCCCGGGGCCTTTAAGCGGGGCGTGAAAAAGCATCTGATGAGGCCGCCAAGCTGAGTGCCACCATTGTAGCACTTAGTGTCTGTAATGGTGACCCTCTTTCCTGAGACTTTGCCTTTAGCTTACCATCAGGCGAGGTGAGGTCAAATTGGCGTGTCTTACAAAAAAAAAAAAAAAAAAATACGATGATAATTTTTAATATGATGATAATTTACACTCAACAGTTTATTTTATTTACACTAAAAGTAGATCTTCATCTAGGAAAAGAAGGGACATAGCTTGCCGAGCCCAACTTTTCTTTATGATACCGCTGTCTGTCACACACCGTATGGCCGCCTTTGAAAACCAGCGCTGTCTGCCTACACAGCCCACGGACAGCATTACGCTGAGAAGTGGTTATTATTCTAGGCAGCTGAGTACTGCGATCAATCCTATATTATGTAACTTTAGATTTATTTGACTATTGCTATCCAATAGCCACGTTGCAGATTTGGACCCCATTTCTTCCCATGTGGTACAAAGCAACTAATGGACAGAGCTGTTTAACATCAGACAGATATATAGCCCAGACTTAGCTTCAGATACATGACTCGAGTCAACAGTAGTGCCCAGAATATGCAATAGGCTCGCCCCCTATTACATGGGACAGAATACAATGATTGGTAAAATTTAGGTGTTAATTCACCTCTGCCTAACTCTCCAGGGATAAAAGAATTAAAATTTAACTACATATAATTGTTGTCAAATTTTGGAGTGAAATAACAAAGACTTTTCTATCTTTTTTTACTTAACATGTTTTGATGAGCTCTTCCAATTAGTCCCACCCTCCTCTTTCCTACACAGGACAACACGTGCAGGTCTTAGATGTCACCCTCACACGGTGCAGAACATCTGATCAAGAACCAAGCGGTTCGGTGACTCTTTCCTCTGTCGCACCATTAAGGCCTGGAATTCATTACCAGCTCACGCGTTTCCTTCTTCCTACAGTCCCGGGTCCTTTAAGCGGGGCATGAAAAAACATATGATGAGGCCGTCAAGCTGAGTGTCACTATTGTCGCACGGTATGTGTAAGTAATGGTGAACCTCTTTTCTGAGACTTTGTCTTCAGCTTACCATCAGGCAAGGCGATGTCTAATTGACGTGTTGTATATAAAAAAGAAAAGAAAACATTTAACTCAAAACTCAAAGATACCTTGCCTAGTACTAACTCAACACGCTTAACCCAAAACAATTGTTCTCACATAGTTAGAACGTTCCTCAATACAATTATAAACTTGTTGAAAGTTTAATTGAAATAGGGTCAGTAGTTCTGAAGATTGTTATCACAAATATGCTAAGTTCGTAAAATAGTTTCTTCAAGACCGTGAAGAAGAGTTTATAAATGAGAATTTAATTGAGTTTCAACTGACGAATTACGAATTTTATCTTGCCGGTTTTATTGTAATTTTTGAAATACGTAATCATTTGACGTATGCAGGGGGCGCGGGTTTGATTCCGGCTCAGTGCAAATATTTGTATGCATGAATATGTGTTTCTATGTGGTTGCGCCGAAGTGGAAACTGTATTTTGACACGGAAACCCACTCCTTTTATACCCGTCTCCTCTCCCGCACTAATCATAGATATGGCTTCCGTCCGCCATTTGTGAAATATAGACACTCAGTGCCGCTTTGAACTAGCCAGCGTAAAGGCGATCGCGCGCGCGCGTCTCTCAGAAATGAATAATATTTGTTGTATTTTAACCGCTTCATAGACCTTTACCGATCGGATGGTGCCTCTCGTGTGTTCCTCAAGGGATCTAGTGACGCTGACGGCAGCTCCTGAGCAAGGAAGAGAAGATCCGTGTACCGGCTGCGATGAAAAACACGTGGGTCGTGAAGGTTAGTGCATCCTCTCCTAATTTCTCGGGCTGCATTCACTGCCTGGATCGAATCCGCGGCAGCCCGGCCACCTGTCTTGTTTTGTGTGTAAAGTGTCAATAGAACAGTTATCTGCTTCTCCGCAATACAGTCCACTCGCGCACGCTGGCCCATGCGCCACCATTTTTTTGGTCCGGATCGAGCCGGATTCTTAGCCGTAGTTCGTATTTTGTTATTATTCTAATGGGAATGAGCGCACCGCACCTAAGTGCCTGGTTATTTTAGTAGAAAACCCCGCATCCAGACACTTAGGCTTAGAATTTGTTGTCCGTTCGCCGCTGGCTCGCATTGTACCTACCTAATACATAAATAGGTTAGGTATCATATCAACACTTAATCGTAGTTCGCAATTTTCGCATCGCACCTAAGTGCCTGGTTATTTTAGTAGAAAACCCCGCATCCAGACATTTAGGCTTAGATCTTAGGTATACTCAGACACCCTAGTGCATAGGCACAGTGTAATACCTAACGCATTTGGCTTTGTTTTGTTTTTTTTCAATTACGTTGTTCTCGGCTCGCGTCGTATTTGCCTAGTACCTGCGTGGGTAGACACGTGGCTGTGCCTACCTCGCTCGCATCTCATCCCAATTCATACGAAAGTATTTTAATTTGAATAGATATTACGCAATACTTAATCTCGGAAATAATAGTTGAACCTAGACAGCGACCATCGCGTAGGTACGACCTTGTTGCTATGCGCGTTTGTTCAAGCGTGCATTCACAGTTGTAGGTACCTACCTATCTGCCGAGTGTCGCTCGCGCCGCCTCGCTGCTCTGTGCCGCTAAGATTAAGTCATTTCATATTTGTTGTTTACCTCACTTTAGTTTGAGATTTAATTGTAAACATGTCCCCAAAGGTTGATAGGACCGGTAAGGTTCAATTGAAACTTTTAAACGCTAAAAAAGAAATGATTTACTCTCGCGTACAATCGATTTATGATAATGCACTTAAAACCTCTGATTTGGTCATCAGAGATTCGTTCTTGTGTTCTATAGAAAACTTAGATAGTCTACGCGCGGATTTCGAAACCTTAGTACATGACATCAACGTTTTAGAGTTGAATTTGAATCCCGATTACTCAGTGAGTTATCAGGCCTTGTCGTCGTTTGACGATTTGTATTGTCGTATCAAACGCGTCGCTAGGAGTTTGGAGAAACCGGCTGACCTACCCAACCCCACTCGCGACCGACCTAAGTTGCCACCAATTCAAATACCCGAATTTGATGGTAACATTCGCAATTGGTGTCTATTTATAGATAGTTTTGAGAATACAATAGATAAGAACGATTCGTTGACAGATCACGAAAAATTGCATTATCTCGTTGAAAAATTGACTGGTAAAGCTATAACCGTTTGCGCTGGAATTACGTTTAGTGCCGAGAATTATAATTTAATTTTAAATACTTTGAAAGCTAGGTATGAGGATAAAAGATCGGTAGCTAACGCCTATTTAGATCAGATGTTTGATTTGAAATCTATTACGGCATGTAACGATCAAAACTTAGAGAAATTTCTAGATACTTTCGCGTCAGCTGTTCGCGCCGTAAAGAACCTAAAGGTCGATGACCTCTGCGACTTCGTATTTTTGTATATGGGTTTAAGGAAATTAGATTCCGAAACCATTCGTTTGTTTGAGTCGGATCATCGCGGCAATAGGATTCCTAAGTTCGAAGACTTAGAAAGTTTTGTTCGCGAGCATATAAAGGTATTGCAACGCTCTTCATCGAAACATGAAGGCGCGAAGACAGTTGTTGATTCTGCACGCAAAGTAGATGCGTCATCGAAGTCACTGAGGTCAACTCATACTTATAGTAGGGGAGCCCGGCCCGCTAAATTTTCAGTTACTAAAGCGTCATGGGGACCGATTAGATTGTGAAGATTTAGGCCTAAAACGAAAAATTATTTATGTTCATTTTGCCATTTTAGTGAGGAGGAGAGCGTGTGCTAATTTTCAAAAATGTTAAAAAAATCATTCACATAAAAATACTCGAGCGCGTCAGGCATTCACGGTGTTTACCCGCTTTGTTTTTCTAACAACCGAGAGATATTATTCTGACGAGTATTTAGGGGAGGATGGCTGTAGAAAAGGGTAGAAAAAAAAAAAAAAAAAAAGTTATTCGAGCGTGTCAGATATTTGAAGGGAATATTTAGAAAACTCAAAAAAGTGTCTTATTAAAATATCTGACGATTTGGATGTGATCAAAAGTTATGGTAGATTTTTGAAAATGTAAAAAAAAAAAGTGACCTTGAAATACTCGAGCGCGTCAGATTTTTACACAAACGGTTCAACTTGATGTTCTAGTCGTCCCAAATGATAATCTGACAAATATATGAAGGAATATTCTTAATCTGAAAATTTGAAAGAAAAAAAATTTTTTTCCAATTTCTGAATGGAATAAATTATTACGCATATATGTAGGTGTAATTTTATCATTATTTATTAATACAAAAATAGATAAAAACGTATAAAAAAATTTTTTTAATCTTCATCCTCACTGGATTGATCTTCAAAATTGATTCCTCCTTGGTCGATTTCTTCTTCATTTTCTGTTTCTGTAAGAAGGAAGGGTTATAAACTTTAAAATTTTCTATTTCTTTTGTATTATAGTATTAAAAAAAACGTACCTGAATCTACAGTATCTCCTGATATGTCAGGTGTTATGACAATATCTTCGTATACTGCAGGAAGTTGGCTACCAAGAAACCAAGTCGGCTCTAATTTTCCATCAACATTTGTCCATCCACAGTTAATTGGTTGCATCTCAGTTACGATTCGATAATGAGCATTCCTCCACAAGCATGCGATGTATTTAGATCTTAATAAATGTTGCCGTAGCTCTGATTGGCAAGGTGGCAAGTTACAACCGTCGTAGTTACGCACATTTAGCGAGAAGGGCTGAGACGTGTCTGATACTTTATATGTCTTATTGAATATTTCCATCCTAGCATAATTGACATCATTTAGTTTTTTTAAACCATATAGATGGCAGATAAAAGATTCCATCGTAAGAAATAATTCTTCAATATCAAAAGCTTCAGTTCCCAAATTAGCAAAAGCTTTTTGAAAAGTTACAGATTCCATTAAAATTTTCAAAGGTCTTTTTTTGCCTCGTCTGTAAAAAGCTGGGTTATAATCACATCCCGTTAGCGCATGTAAAGCTGGCAGTGCTTGCGAAACAAGTAGGCCTAATTTAGCAAAAAGAGCGGACATGTCGATATATCGGCGTGCATTACCGACTCCAAAATCAATCCAAATTTTTACCGATGTTTGTATGTGTTCCATATTTGCCAACATAATTATAACGATATCTGTATCAGAAGCTCTGATGGTAACTGTGGATTTTTCTTCCATTTGACACGCAAAAAATACAACCTTTGTATCTGCTTCTTCATGATCGGGGCATGACAGGTCATGATCAATAATTCGTGAAACTCTATTATCGATAACACGATATACGTAACACGAATCATGGTTCAGAAATATAGTTTTGTTACCAATTATCGGTTTCATTTCCTGATCAGCCCAATGTTCAATGAGAAATTTAACCAAAGCTTCTTTAAACTTAATGTTTTTTAAATCCTTGCTAAAGTCAGAAGTTCTAATTTGCTGAGGACCAGCAATATGAAAATCTTTATCATCCACATTGCCTCGAAGAGTATGTTCACAATCTTTAATTGAAGGTGTGAAGTAACGATCAAATATAATTGCTACACTATCAGCTGAAGTATTTACAAGAGATTGCAAAATCTTTTTCGATAAATCTCCAAAACTGCGCGGCATTTGTTTAAAAGTATGCAGAAAGAAGAAACCATCTACAATAAGACAATCTAACTTCTCTGGCGGTTGTTCAATTTTTTCAACTTTTTTTTCTAGTTCTTCAATTAGTATCGATTTTGTAGTTTTATTTAAGGACCCATCTATATGGCATAGTGATAGCGGAACTGGCGTTATGGGGAAACACAGTACTTTTTCCAAATTTAGATTAGTATCCTGAGATAAAGCTAATAATCTACCAAATAAATCTCGCTGCAGTTTTACTTCATGTACTTTTTGTGCAATCTTCATCGACTTTTTCTTCTTTACGCTTGCAAAAGACAAAATCGGATTTTTCTTTAATGATTTGTGAAATCTATCCGAATCCATATTACACTCAGTTATGAACTGATCGCGAAGAAACATCCCAGACGAAACCGTTTTTAACAAGCAATTAGCTACTTCTGGGGTTGCAGCCTGCCCAGTAGAGATATTATAGAGTTGATCTTTATCTATAGAAGAAGAAAACGGATTAGTGGTCTGTTCAATGCTACACATGAAAGCTTTAATTTGCTTCTGATGCTTTTCGATTCTATCTGGGTGTAGGTCTGCTGCGACGTCTTCATTACTGTTACTCATACCTGCACGATTCAAAACATGTGAAATTATTCGAGTTCGAGCTCCGTGATTTCGCGCCCAACGTTGTCTGGCAGAAATAGAGGACGTTAGATTTACGATTCCTGTGAGCCGACGTGCTGCTTCACCATTAATGGTTTGCTCCAATGTTAAGTCAACCGGGATCCGCGAGAATGGTTTATTGGTTCTCCTGATACCAAACGATCCTTTTGAAATTTCTGCTTGGAGGCCTGGATGTGTCTCATTAATGTGCTGTAGTTGATTTAAGTAAAACACTAGCCACCGACTGTAATTTTGCTGATTAAAGTAAAAGAATAAACTCACAATTTTTCCGAGGGAGTAATAGTACAGATCAAAATCTCCAACTCTTATACTTCGAATAAATAGATGGTATAGATTTATAAAATCAATATACATGGCATAAAATTGTGGCGTTTTACCGTGTTTACCTTCTAAAGTCTCTGCTGTATAGTTCTCATATAATTGGAGTAGATTTTGTGTTTCTGAATGTCGTACTTGAGGCGAGTGATCTCGAAGTTGCGAGAATGCGGTGAGATAATCAATCACAGATTCTTCAACTGATAAACTTTCCTTTTCCAAAAAAGAATGAAAGTGGAATTGTTGTAATGATAACGCCATAATAGAATGTAATCTTTTACACCTATTATAATTTTTTCCACTAATGATACCCGAAACTGAGCCTTCAGCAATCAGATCAGAATCAACCATAATATTGGTGAGTCCGCATTCTTCTATAAAGCTACCAACTGCTTTAAAAAAAGCCATTTCGACATGGAAGGCCCCCATGTGAATGAAAATGTTATCAAATTTTGGTGATTCTTGGGTTTGAATGCAATAACTTGTTCGAGCTATAGCTAAATCATATGTAATTTGAATGTATGGAGCATTACATTCTTTTGCAATTTCTTGGCTTAATTCTAAAGTTTTTAACACTGTAGAATGATTAGTAGGAGATTCATTGATGGGAGTTAGATACGAAATTTTCTGAACTGATGAATTATCAATTATAATTTTACTGTGATATCCAACCCACATTGGAGTGTCATGTATACTGAATTTATGCGATAACATCCACATAGCATCTAATTGTTTAGTTATAGTCAAATTTGTAGGTTCTTTGTTGAGTGCGGAAATATCAAGCTGATTCCAAGTGGCTATTTTTAATTTTTTAGTGAATGGGCGCATTTCAAAAGTTATTTCTTGGAAGGCTCGACGTTTTCGGTTTCTCGATGTCGAAGGCGTAGATTCAGAAATATTACTTGGTACAGTTTCACTAGAAATTTCACTGGAGGTTAAGGGTATGATAGGCAATGGATCTTCATTTTGAATAATATTTTGAAAAATTATTCCCACCGTGTCATGGAGAGTGTCTTTGCCGTTTAGCGTTTCAACAAAGCGATCGAAGTTGTCAAAGGCAACGGCTGTATTTAAATCTGGACGACGTAAAATATCTTCAGGACATGTGTAAGCGCTGTTTGCTGTAGAATAAGTTAATTCAGTCTCCAATTCTTCTAAAACAGTATATGAACAGCAATGTCCATATTTAGACAGCAAGTTGATTATTTTCTTGCTGTTACATAAGCTTTTCACGGCCAGACCAAGTGTAATATGTTTGGAAGTTTTAATTTTATGGCTGGAAACAGCATATACCAAGTCTTGCCCAATAGAATAAATTGTTAGATCGTTTTTGCTTTCTTTTACTTGACGTCTTTTTCGTGATAAATGTGAAACATCCCCCGAAATAAATGTTTCCAAAAAACACGTTAAAAGTTCTGGCACATAATCACATTCACCTTTAATTAAGTCTTCAGCAGTGCAATCATCAGGCAACTTCGTTGTCGTAGAATCTAAAATTTCGTTTCGAAGTTGTATTGCAACTGAACGAATTTGTTCCTTCATTGACATGACTTCAAAAATATTATTATAATCAACAATATTGGCTGAGATCGGAGCAAGAAATTTTTTTCTATTAGCATAAATAATTTTTATCTTCTTTGCAAAAGTCTCCATTATCTTAGTTTCTAAATGACGGTCTGAAAATGAGGTGCTGTTTATGGTTTCCGATAATAATTTGTACTGTTCAATTAACAATCTATGGTATTCCTTTTTTACATGATCAAAAAACAGGCATTCATTTTTTTTGACAACGTATTCCTCCAAAATTTCACATAATAAATCATAAGCTGTACTAAAAGCCTTTCGCTTTTTGACAAAATTACTTTCTTCTGTTTTACTGATTTCACGCAAGTATTGGTCTTTACAGCATTTATGATAGGGAATGGACGAGCTATCAGTAAAGGAACTAATTTTTTCCAACATTTCAACATCATTGTGTTCGGTAGCTGCACTTTTTAACGATTCTATTGTTCGCGATTTATTGATTGCTAATGGCACTACACGGCCATGACGTCTTTTCCTGGACTTTTTGCAAATAAAACATTCCAAATCTTCATTAATAACCGGCTTATCAGCACCCACCTGCTCATCATCAACATCCAATGCATCATCACTATCGTTCAAGTTTGATTCAGGATTGTTTGATGGACCCGCTCTGAAATTATTGGACCCATAATTAGAATCAGTATTTTTTCCCTATTTTCAAAATAAAAATAATTCATTATGTAAAAAAAATATTTGATATTGTGGTGAAGCTATTAGCCAAAAAAAAATATAATAAAAGCTTATCAAAATTTGATTTAAAAAAATGAATGCTATGATTTTTACTTAGGATATAATCACACAATGAATAATATATTACATTAAAACTTACTCATCTGCTGTTTTTCCAGTAGTTTGCGTTGTGCTAGAAATAGATAATTCTGAACTCTCTCCAGCAATTTCTGGAGTATCATCACGTTCCTGAGCACTTTCTGGTGTTATTTCATCATTTTTTTGAAAATCGTACGGTATTTTTATAGCTGTAAAAAGTTTGTAGCACTGTATATGATATCCATCGTTTAAAGATGTTTCATTAGAAATTTTAACCGTAGCATAAGCATTACTAGATTTTCTTCGAACTGGTTTTACTTTACGATACTCCAAAATAGTTATACATTTTCTTAAAGTATCGGGTGTGAACTTTTTAATTTTTTCACATGTTTCTTTCTCACAAAGTACACATTTCACTGTTACATTGCTCATTATTGCAATGCATATAAAATTGATTGCATTGAATTAATAAAATTATTGTAAAACACAACAAATAAATCAAAACACCATACATCGACGAAACACAAACAAGTTATTATGATCAGCTGTTAAATCAATATGGCGGCAGATAGTAGTGTGGGGATGGTGCGAGAGAGTGAAATATAAAGAAAGAGTGAGAAGGAAACAGAGGCGCGGAGTTTCAATCCAGTTCTCAGCAGCTGTACGCACCACACTTTATTTATGGTTTAAGCTACATAGCCCCATGAAAATCGTCAGATTATTTTTATTCTGTAATTCTTACAGGATTTCCTTCAAAATAAAAAAAAATTTAATCGCGCTCGAGTATTTCACAGTGACGTTTTTTTTTTACAATTTTGCCACTTACCCATTTCCTTATGCCACGCAAAAATTATCAGATTATTGAAATATAGTCTGTTCTGTATGTATTTAACTTACCTGGCCTTAATCTGACACGCTCGAGTTTTTCTAAGGATTGTTTTTTTTTTACAAATCTGACGGGCTGTCCTCGGAGCACGCCCTTATATAAAGGGTTTATATATGGTAGGAGTACATTACAAGGAATAAGGTTTCTCCTCATATAGTTTTCTGACGCGCTCGAGTAACTCTTCAAATCCCCTCTTGGGCTCCCCTACTATTATGTTAGTACCGCACCAGCACGTGTACAGTCACCTGTTTGCTCTTTGTGTAGCACTCATCATTCGCAACTGTACAGGTGTCCTGGTTTTCTAAAATTGTCGCCTAGTGATCGTTATAAATTTGTTCGCGCTAATAATTTTTGTTTTAATTGTCTCGGTACTAAACACCGCGTTGTTTTATGTAATAGTAGAAATAGTTGTCGCAAATGTCAAGCGAGACACCACACTTTGCTTCATTTTGAGAATAGTAATGCCGCATCCAATGTGAGCACGGTTGGCTCGTCGAGCGGTGACACACGGCAGCCTGCGCCGCAGCCGCAGCCCGCGCTCGCGCGCGCTCCAGCCCGCCCGGTGACCGCCGCGGATGACGTCACCTTGTGTTCGTTCTCCGCTAGTGCTGCACTCACTACTGTGTGTCTTGCGACCGCTCGCGTTGTTATTGTTGATGCATTAGGTAAGCCGCGCATTGTTCGAGCGCTGTTAGATGGCGCTTCGCAAAGTAATTTTATTACTCAAGATTGTTGTCGGCGTCTTGGTTTCAATGTTGATAAGCGTTCAACCCGCTCAGTGGTGAAGGGTTTTGGAAGCTTACAGTCAGCTGTTCGTGGCACCGTTAAAACAAGGTTTAGATCTCGTTTTAATAATAATATTTGGTTTGACATGGATTCGCTCGTTATAGATAGAATAGCTGAACAGTTGCCTACCGTCCCGGTTGACACGTCTTTATTAACGAAATTTAAAGATTTGCCTTTAGCAGATGAGACTTACGCTGTTCCTGGAGTCGTCGATATTTTGATCGGCGCTTCGATTCTCCCGCACCTCCAGTTATCACGTAAGGTTCAAGGGGGACCGACGTACCCCGCTCCGCACGCACTGGAAACAGTTCTTGGTTTTGTTATAATTGGTTCCGCACCCGCTTCTATAGATAGCTTTAGTCACTCGACTGCTTCGTTCTGTTGCACCGTCGAGCCGCCACTGGAGTCTACCATCCGCAAGTTTTCGCTCGGTGGCTCCCGTGTATCCGCTGAAAAACGCTTTCTTTGTTTGGAACGAAAGATGCAGGCGTCCCCAAAGTCGAAGCGGGCCTATGATGAGGTTGTTAACGAATATTTAGATAAAGGTTACATCTCACCTGCGCCTGCGGACACTGGCGGGACCCAGCCTTCGTACATTATCCCGCACCGCGGAGTTATTAGAGAAGATAAGCTTACTACTAAAACTCCGCGTAGTTTTGGATGGCAGTGCTAAGACTAGCACTTCCGTGTCGCTTAATGACATTTTGTATTGTGGTCGGAATCTTTAAGGTAATTTATTTGACATAATTGTAAATTTTCGCATTAATATTAGTAGAATTTTAGCTTTTAGGACTCAACAGTCGCTTTGTGTTGGGCCCACTCTTCGCCCCATCGTTGGGACACATTCGTCGCTAATAGAGTGGCAAAATTCAATCTGAATTGGCGCCACATAATCTCTTTCACGTTGCTGGCACCGACAACCCAGCCGATTGTCTCTCTCGTGGATTGCTTCCTTCGCAAATTTTGGATCACCCGTTGTGGTTTGGTGGACCGTCCCGGATTCATGCCGCGTTAGATGGGTGGCCAGTTAGTCAATTCAATCCCACTACGGTTTCCGAACCACCCGAGGAGAAGAAGCACTCGCTTGTTGTATCGGTCCCACGTGAAGAGACCCTTATTTTGTTGTTGGCTAATCGCGTCTCGTCTTGGTCGAGACTGTTGCGTTGTGTTGTTTGTTCGCCTCTGCCCGCTGCCTAGCCAGCAGTAGGCACGAGCTCCAATCTAGGTTTATATTTTAGTTGTTATTTCCCAAACCTAGATTTAGATTAGACTTTAGATTTGTTTCGCATTTGTCGTTTCGAAGGTAACCCTTCAAGCCGGGGGGAATGGTTGCGCCGAAGTGGAAACTGTATTTTGACACGGAAACCCACTCCTTTTATACCCGTCTCCTCTCCCGCACTAATCATAGATATGGCTTCCGTCCGCCATTTGTGAAATATAGACACTCAGTGCCGCTTTGAACTAGCCAGCGTAAAGGCGATCGCGCGCGCGCGTCTCTCAGAAATGAATAATATTTGTTGTATTTTAACCGCTTCATAGACCTTTACCGATCGGATGGTGCCTCTCGTGTGTTCCTCAAGGGATCTAGTGACGCTGACGGCAGCTCCTGAGCAAGGAAGAGAAGATCCGTGTACCGGCTGCGATGAAAAACACGTGGGTCGTGAAGGTTAGTGCATCCTCTCCTAATTTCTCGGGCTGCATTCACTGCCTGGATCGAATCCGCGGCAGCCCGGCCACCTGTCTTGTTTTGTGTGTAAAGTGTCAATAGAACAGTTATCTGCTTCTCCGCAATACAGTCCACTCGCGCACGCTGGCCCATGCGCCACCACTATGTATAATTTATATGTATTTACAAAAAAATGTGTGCGGGCTAGAAAACCTCCACGCGGTGCACGCTGGGCAACAGAAGCGGCAACTCCTCCCCTAAATTTAGGGGAGGAGTTGCGGCTCCTGGCCAATATTCTGCCGAGGTCAGAAAGACCTGAGAGAAGGAAAACTCGAGAACAAACCCGTTGCCAACCCGTCTGGCCAGCGTGGCAATAGTAGGCTAAACCCTCCCAAATGAATAGACGCCACAACAAAAGGCCCCCAGTTCCCGGCGGTCCCGCTATTCCCAGCCAAGGTAGCGGTTCGGGTAACGGCGGGACGGGGGGTGCGAAGAATCTCCGGGCTACGGGAGGCTACCGAAAACGGCGACTACTACTGGCAACGTACAATTGCAGTACACTTCGTCTGGACAGGCACCTCGCGGAACTAGAGGTAGAACTAGGTCGCATAAATTGGCCCCATTTGAGACAGGGGGAGGACACGACAACCACTGAGTCAGGCGACCTGTTCTACTTCAGAGAAGGTGAACAGCTCTCCCAGGGAGGTGTCGGTTTTCTGGTAAAAAAGGACCTCATTAGCAGCGTTGTTGAAATCGGTAGTGTGTCGAACAGGGTAGCGTACCTTATCGTAATAATCACGAACAGTCGTTCGCTGAAGGTGATACAGGTATATGCGCCGACCTCGCTTCACCCCGACGAAAGTGCCGAGGCCGTATATGAAGATATTGCTAAGGCAACGAATCACTCCGCCAAGGCCACTTACAACGTTGTTATGGGGGACTTCAATGCTAAAGTGGGAATACAAGAACGCGGTGAGACGAAAATCGGACCTTATGGAGTGGGGTGCAGAAATCACAGGGGACAAATGCTAGTCAACTTCCTCGAGGCGCAGGGGCTCTTCTTAATGAATAGTTTCTTTAAGAAAAAGCCCCACAGGAAGTGGACTTGGCAACGTCGGGACTCTGTGATAAGAAACGAGATAGACTTTTTGATAACGGACAGTAAGCACATATTTAGAGACGTCTCTGTGATCAACAAGTTTAAAACCGGAAGCGATCACAGACTTGTCCGAGGCTCTCTAAATATTAACATCAAGGCTGAAAGATTCCGAATGATACGGTCTACTCTCCGATCTACGCCACTCCAAGTCACTCTAGGGTCCGAAAAGTTCCAATTGGAACTTCAAAATCGTTTCGCAACACTGGAAACCATAAACGGCATTGACGAGAAAACCGACACAGTGGTCAAAACATTGCAGGAAGTGTCTCGAAAGTTCTTTCCCGGGAAACGCAAACAGCGAGAGTCCAAGCTCTCTCCTGAGACTCTCGAACTTATGAGAAAGAGACGTGAGAAGTCATCCACACCGTCGTCTTCGTCAGATGAGAGAGCCTTAAACCGACAAATTAAAAAGCTGATTAGACGCGACATCCGACGCTACAACACCCATATCGTCCAGGAGGCGATTGAGCGAAATAGGGGGTCGAAAGTGTTCGCTCAGCAGTTGGGGAGGCCCCATCTGACGAAACTTAAAACTGCGGATGGTAAAATGACTGCCTCAAGGTTCGAGATTCTCGATGAGATCGAAAAGTTCTATGGACAGCTATATGCATCACGGACGAGTAAACCTACGGGACACAGCGATGAAGACCACAGAGCCCCACTTACGCGCCATTACACCGAGGAGATACCCGATATCGAGCAGTGCGAGTTAGAGGCGGCTCTCAGACAACTGAAAAACAACAGGTGCCCAGGTGATGACGGTATTACTACTGAGCTCCTGAAAGCAGGCGGAACTCCAATCCTGAAAGAGCTAGCAAGCCTCTTTAATTCCGTCATCCTACAAGGTCTAACACCTAGGGCATGGAGCGGGAGTGCGGTGATACTGTTCTTCAAAAAAGGAGATAAGACCTTGCTGAAGAACTACAGGCCCATCTCACTCCTGAGTCATGTCTACAAGCTGTTCTCGAGAGTCGTCACAAATCGTCTTGCGGGTAAGCTCGACGAGTTCCAACCACCGGAGCAAGCCGGGTTTCGAAAAGGTTATAGCACCGTGGACCACATCCATACTGTTCGGCAGATTGTAGAAAAGGCCCAAGAATACAATCAGCCGCTGTGTATGGCGTTTGTGGACTACGAAAAAGCCTTCGACTCCATCGAAACCTGGGCAGTTCTGGATGCCCTACAGCGGTGTCGTGTCGATTGGCGATACATCGAGGTGCTGAGATGCTTGTATGACACTGCCACAATGTCCGTCTAGCTCCAAGACCAGAAGACGAAACCTATTAGCCTCCAACGTGGAGTGAGACAGGCAGATGTTATATCCCCCAAACTATTCACCAACGCGTTGGAGGACGTCTTCAAAACTCTGGATTGGACTGGGCAGGGTATAAACATTAATGGTGAGTACATCTCACATCTTCGGTTCGCCGACGACATCGTCATAGTAGCGGAATCGTTGGAACAACTGGGCGAAATGCTGCATAGCCTAGATGGAGCTTCTCGACGCGTCGGCCTTGGTGTAAACTTGGATAAAACCAAAATTATGTTCAACGAACATGTTGCACCGAGACCGATTGCCATCGAAGGGGCGACACTCGAAGTTGTTCAAAAATATGTCTACCTGGGGCAGGTTATCCAGCTCGGTAAAAACAACTTCGAGAAAGAACTAGCCAGAAGAATCCAACTGGGTTGGGTAGCATTTCGCAAACTACGTCGAGTTTTCTCTTCACCCCTACCGCAATGCCTCTGTGGAGTTGGGCTAGCAAAATAAGCAACTCACGTTAAAGAAAAGAAAGTTTATTCACATACCGACACAGTAGAAAGATAGGTACAGTTCGTTAGAGTAAAGAGTAGACAGAAAAGACAGAAAAGAAGGCGAATTGAGCGATAGATGACAGATAGCACTAGGATAGAAAATAATACTTAAATTTAGGCAATCACGACCAATTACGAAGCGATACAATTCAAGGCGCGGCGGACATGCATACAGCGTCGGTGCATCGATACGACTGGGCTGCGGTCAGCGCGGCGACGCGAGCGCCGCGCGCTGGACCAAAGCCCGCGCCTATACAATAACATTAGGTACCTACATCTAAACATTCTCAACAGATATTACTTGAATATAATCAAATAGTTGGATACCTATGTTTAATATACATATATAGATATGTCTATACCGTATACTATTGTAGCTATGTAATATGTCTAGGTTCAACATACAACGAAAATCACAACAGAGGTTGGGGTGTCAGAGGGCAGTCGCTCTCGATAAGGTCGGATGCGACTGCGATTAACATAAGGATGATGTTAATGTAGTGTGAGCCTACATCACTCCCCCCCAGAGACCGTCACTACGGGCGATAGTAGTCAGGAAAACGAACTCTGCGGCCGGAACGGGTAGTTCTGGTATGCGATTCAGCTGGGACTTCCTGAGTAGGTTCAGGGTGAAAGTTGGCAGTAGGTGTGGGAGTGGTTAACGGTACGTTGTTAGGGGTAGGATCAACAAGTATATAAGCCGGTTTGAGGCGGTCTATGGATACCGTGACACTTTTGCCCTTAACCAAAATCTTAAACGTTTTATCCCCACGCTCAAGCACTTCATATGGGCCGGAGTAAGGAGGTTGCAAAGCACCTCGTAATGCATCCACCCTTAGAAATACATGGCCAACAGTACTTAAATCCTTATAAATAAAGATTTTATCTTTGTTGTGGCGAGAAGCCGGAGAGGGACAGAGCTTTCGAGTGAAATGGCGTAGGCGAGTCGTAAAGTCCGATAAATCGGTGGAGTCTGGTGCAGTTGCTTGGAAAAATTCACCAGGAAGACGCAGAGGCTCGCCATACACCAGCTCGGCCGATGAAGCATTTAGGTCCTCTTTGTAGGAAGCTCTAATTCCTAATAATACTAAAGGTAAGGTATCAACCCAGTTGTCATCTGCGTGACACATCACTGCTGCCTTCAGTTGCCTGTGGAAGCGCTCCACTAACCCGTTGCACGCTGGCCTATATGCGGTTGTTCGGCGGTGTTTGAATCCTATCACTTTTCCAAGATACTGGAAAAGTGAGGATTCGAACTGCCGACCGCGGTCAGTGACAATATCCGTGGGACACCCATATCTGGATATCCAGGACATTAGTGCCTTACCAACGGTTTCCGCTGTTATGTCCACCATTGGCGTGACTTCGGGCCAGCGGGTAAAGCGGTCCACGACTGTCAGGCAATACCGGAAGCCTTGTGAATATGGGAGTGGGCCTACAATGTCCACGTGAATAAAAGAGAACCTGGCATGCGGCAGATCGAACGTACCCAAAGGAGCAGATACGTGACGAGTAATCTTCGAGCGTTGACAAGCCAAGCAATTCCGAGACCACTCTCGACAGTCTTTACGCATGCCAGGCCAGACGAACCTCTCTGCCACCAACTTTGTGGTTGCCGAAGCGCCTGGATGGCTAAGACTGTGAAGGCTGTCGAACAGTGATTTTCTCAACGATTGGGTTACAAAAGGACGAGGTTGTGATGTGCTGACGTCACAATACAGTTCCCTCGTACTACCGGGAATTTTGAGCTTTCTCAGTCGAAGTGAAAATTCATCACCTAAAAATTGGAGAAGCTCAGAATCATGGGCCTGAGACTCGGCCAAAAGATCCAGGTCAATTGGCATCTGCAATTCCTCGATTCGCGACAGCGTATCGGCTACGACGTTGTCTTTGCCAGATATGTGGCGAATGTCGGTAGTGAATTGCGAAATGAAGTCTAAGTGGCGATACTGACGAGGCGAACACTTAGCCTTTCGTTCACGGAAGGCAAAAGTAATCGGCTTATGGTCAGTGAATATAATAAAATGTCCAGCCTCAAGCATGAAACGAAAGTATTTAACGCTTTCGTAAATCGCTAACAGTTCGCGATCGTAAGGCGAGTATTTTTGTTGGCAGGGTGTAAGTTTGCGCGAGAAAAATGCAAGTGGCTGCCAATTACCATCCTTGAGTTGTTGCAAAGCTGCATCCATAGCAGTGTCAGACGCATCGGTTACTAGCGCCAATTTGGCATTGCAGTCAGGGTGTGCGAGCAATGCAGCATTAGCGAGGCTTTGCTTGCACTTATTAAAAGCGAGGAGGACCTCACCAGTTATGTCAACGGGTTGAGAAGCCTTAACCGAACCAGCCAGTAAAGCATTAAGAGGGGCTTGGATAAGGGCTGCATTGGGCAGGAAACGTCTATAAAAATTTACCATGCCCAAGAAACGCCTCAGTTGTCTGATTGTTTTTGGGGCAGGGAAATCAGTGATGGCATCCACTTTAGAATTAAGAGGTTTGGTGCCAGCTTCCGAAACGTGGTAGCCGAGAAATGTTACCTCACTGGCTCCGAAGACACATTTCGCTGTATTGATGAGCACGCCATAGTCGTTCATGCGCTCAAACAGCTGCTGGAGGTGATTTTCGCGCTCGCGTGCCGAAGTTTTTAAACAAACAGACATGTGCGGGCCGTGATGTAAGTTTGTCACCAAAGTGAAAGCTTTAAAAATGGTTATTTATTTGATCTATTATTACCTATAGATAGTTTTTTTTAATCTTCAGTTGTTATTGAGTTTATTGAGGTCTTAGTCATAGCGTGACTATGTCGCCCTCATTGGAATTGTTGAATACATGGTGTTCAATCAATGATCTATACAGCAAATCTTAGCTAAGGAATACAATTTTTTCGGCTCCTCAGAAGTTGGACTAGCGAGGATACTGTTACATAGGCCCATATTGTTATTACCGTTACCATATTGTTACGACAGACGTCGATATCTCGAAAACTAATAACCGGATCTTCAAGAAATAAAAACGCATTGTTAGTGACGAGGTACTCTACCGATTGGCATAGAAAAATCTAGAATTGTCAACACAAAGTCACAACCTACCTACGAGTACCTACTCTTTTGAATAAATGAAAACAATAGGTGAATATCGAGAATGAACTCGAAAGTTCAGTGACGGCGGCAAACTTCAAAAGAGAGTGGATAGTTATCGCTCGCGTATTTTCTAGATGATTCGACCCTCCTAATTGAGAGGTATATGAACACGCTCGCATAGCGACACCATTCATTCTGTCTTTGAGATCGCTAACAAACACAGCGAGCTTAAGCAACCGAAGAAGATTATACCTGTGACCTGAGCAACGACTGTGGACTACTGTGAACTACTGAGCGACTGGAACTGTTGAAGAGTACTGTGTGCACTAGTGATTTAATTGTCTAGTTTGTGGTGAGCTAATAAATTCCTTCGTTGCGTACACGGCATTTATTTGTACCCTGTGCACGTAACAATATAATTGCTTTCTTTGAGCCTCATTCCGGACACACTTCATCAAAATGTAATTGATTGACGTTACATAAGCTACAGTTAGGCGAGCCCAACTTATCCTTTAAAGATAGACTGTAGGCACTTGAGGTGGAAACGATCCAGAGTACGTTTGTGGTGCCGATACACACACCACATCTCAGAGGAATATAAGAGGTTTGACAGCACAACTGCCATGTAAACAGATATTTTGGTGGCCAGCTTAAGGTCATTTGAGCAGAAAACCTTGGAATGCAGCTTCCCAAATATCGCAGCTGCGGCATAGATCCTGCTGCCGATCTCATCATCAAGGTCACACTTGGATGTTATAGTGCTCCCCAGATAGCAAAACTGGTCAACCTGCTTGAGCATGTCCTGACCTAGCTGTATAGACAGTGTCTCGTCACCATGTGTGTCCAGAGACATCACCTCCGTCTTCTTGACACTGATTTTAAGGCCGAACTTGCAGCAAGCTTGGTAACAACTGGACATTAGCTGTTGCAAGCCATCAGGGGATTCTGCCACAAAGCATAAGCATACATGATTTCTGTAATCATTGTATGGGGAGACCTTAGTGCGCGCCTTAAGTCTGGCCAAATTGAAAAGACCATCCTCCGCCATCTGTGCGGAAGCGGATGCGTACTCCCTCAGAAAGAGTTCGTAAAACATCACTGACTATTACTGCAAAGTACTTGGCGAACAGTGTGGGCGCTAGAACACACCCTTGTTTCACCCCACAGGTAACGAGTAAGAAATTTGATTGTTCACCATCGACACCGACGCAGCATTGCATGTCGTTATGCAGGAGTCTAAGAAGTCTCACAAACTTCTCCGTGCACCCTAGCTTCCCAAGCATCATCCAGAGAGCTTCCCGAGGCACACTGTCGAATGCCTTCTCCAGGTCAACACAGCGGAGATAAAGCGGACGACCCTGTTCTCTGCTATTTTCTTGCAGTTGACGCACAGAAAAGATTGCTTCAGAGGTGGTTCGTTCAGGTCGGAAGCCAAACTGGGTTTCTGGCAGTATCTTTTCAGACAGAGCTTTTAAGCGGTTTAAAAGGACTCTGGCCAAGGCCTTTCCCAGGGCTGACAAAAGCGAAATACCGCGGTTAGAGTTGCAGTCGGAACGGTCACCCTTGTTTTTGTAGAGGGTTTTTTTAAATTTTTTATACCACTTAGTTGGCAGACAAGCACACGGCCCACCTGATGGGAAGCGGTTAATGTGGCCTATGGACGTATGCAACACCAGGGGTGTCACACTCGCGCTGCCGACCATAGGGAAACCTTCTGATGCCCCTCTTGAAGAACTCCATATTGTAGGCACTTGGGAAAACCGCAGCAGGGAGGTCATTCCACAGCTTGAGTGTGCGTCGGATGAAGTTTCTTTCATACCGCACAGTGCGCACCGTCTCAGGTCGCAATGTGTGGGGATGAATTCCCTGCCTATGGCGAGAGGTGCGATGATACAATGTAGCTACGGGCATCATGTCTAACAATTCATCTGAGCACAAACCATTGTATAGGCGGCAGAACACACACAATGAGGCAAAATCCCTCCTAAGGCTAAGAGGTTCCACTCTACCTGTGAGTATGGGATTGTCAACCAGCCTCAATGCCCGTCTTTGCAACGAGTCGAAGGGGTCAAGTTGGTATGCAGGTGCTCCAGCAAAAAGGTGACAGCAGTACTCCATGTGAGGCCGGACCTGTGCTTTATAAAGAAGGAGTTGCTGCCCCGCAGTGAAATACTGCTTCGCCCTGTTGAGCACTCCGAGCTTTCTTGATGCCAAGTTAACCTTGTCCTGCAAATGACTTCGGTATTGGACGTCACTGGAGATATCGACACCAATTATCCCTATACTCAGGGAGATGGTAAGCGGTGTGCCCAGGAATTGCGGCGCTACAATGAATGGGGTTTTCTTAGCGGTGAATACACATACTTGTGTCTTAGTGGGGTTGACTTGGACTAGGTTTAGTCGTCCCCAATCGGATATTCCAGAGAGAGTAGTCTCGATTTCAGACACAAGTTGTTCGCGACTCTTCTCCACCTCGGACTGAGGGATATTTGCACGGCCCGTGTAACACGTGTCCCCGGTACTGTCGCCCGCATAACAATGAATGGAGCCATCAGACAGCATGTCATTGATATGCAGCAGAAACAGCGTCGGAGACAACACGGAGCCTTGTGGGACACCAGCGTTTATGTTTATGCGGTCCGAGCAGCTGCCGTCGACGACGGCTTGGATGCTTCTGTTGGACAAAAAGCTGGAGATCCATTCGCACAATCCTTCGAGAATATGGCAACTTCGTAAGAAGACCTTTGTGCCAGACCCGATCGAAGGCCTTCGCTACATCGAGGCTGACCGCTAGTGCCTCACCTCGACTTTCGATGGCTTGCGCCCACCGGTTTGTGAGATACACAAGAAGGTCACCGGTAGAGCGACGGTGGCGAAAACTGTACTGTCGGTTGCTCAGTAGATCGTTTCCTTCAAGGTACCTCAGGAGTTGTGTATTAATAACACGCTCCATAACCTTCGAGAGAAGGGAGGTTATAGCGATAGGCCTGTAATTGGTCGGATCTGTCCTGTCACCTTTCCTAAGAAAGGTGACAGGACAGATCCGTACCTCAGTACAGGGTGCACGAATGCAGTCTTCCACGAGGCCGGGACCTGCCTTGCGGAGTATGAGAGTGCGAAAAGTCGTGTAAGTACAGGGCACAGCTCGGGGGCACAGTGCTTAAGCACCATCGCCGGTATGCCGTCCGGCCTACTCGACTTCCGAACATCTAGGGACTTAAGCTCGTGCTGGACCACCCGTTGTGTGATTTTAATTTAGGTCATCGAAGCACCACAGCTGGGGATGATGGGTGGTTCGGCGTTCCCGTCGTTCATAGTCGAGTTTGACGCAAAGAGATAACCCAAAAGATCGGCCTTCTCCTTAGCGCCATGGGCCAGACTACCGTCGGATTTTTGCAGCGGCGGAAGGCAAGCCTGGCAGAAGTTTCCCTCAGCAGCTTTAGCGAGCGACCAAAATGCACGACTGCCAGATGGGTAGCGCGCAAGCAAAACTCAAACTTTGCTCTAGACGTTGCCTTTTTACTGGACCTTGAAGCAGCATTCAACTTCCGCTTCACCTCAGCCATGTTCGGATCCTTATTGGCAAGAGCCGTGGTCCAAGCCTTGTATGCAGATTGCTTGCGGTCTCTAGCTTCCCTGCAAGGCCTATTAAACCACGGGCGTTTGCTCGCTCCTGTCGCGACCCAGCGGTTGGGGACGTAACATTCCATACCCACTAGAATCGAGTCAGCGACTGCTGTTGCACAGGAGTTTGGATCATCAGAAGAGAAGTAAAGCTGCCTCCACGGGTACGACGCGAAGAATTCTCGCAGTCCGTCCCAGTCTGCCGACTTGTAGTGCCACACATGCCGCCACTGAGGTGGCCGCGGTGGTTCAGGCCGCGCGAGTGACACTTGCGCCCGGACGAGGCTGTGGTCCGAATTACCGAGAGGTGCTTCCACCCTTAAGGGTATTCATCCGGGCGCGTAGTCAGCAGAAGGTCCAGTATAGAGCTTCTGTGGGTCTCAATTTCTGGTGTTCTAGTGATAGAATGCACCAGTTGAGAGAGCCCATAAGTTAGAGCGAAGTCGTGAGCAGCCCTTACCGCAAAATCAGTCCTAGGAGACCCCAGCCACATACAACCAGAGCCCACAGACAAGTTGGGGTTGTGTGACTGGCTGGCGCGATGGGCGGAAGGGCCCCCGGTCCCCTCTCAGATACTGAAGCCAGGTCCACTCCGGTCTCTTCCTCCGGCATGGCTACAGCACCGGGAACTTTACACAGGCTGCTGGTTCAGCCTCCTGAGGCGGAGATTAAGTAATCCCCAGGTTCGGAAACCGTACAGCCTGCGGGCGGCCAGCGGATAACCGTTTCACCGAGTCTCCCTGACCACCGCGCCAACATTTCACGCCCCCACCAGTCAGTGGGGTCAATTTAAGCCTTTGGTCTTCCTACTGACAGCACAGAACCTCTCCAGTGGGCTCTGGCTACCCTACTCACCGCCGGGAACACAACACAAGGTTATTATAGCCGGGGTATTCTGTAGGGCGGAGGTACTTACCCAGACGGACTGCTCAATTTTGGACGGGAGATACCCTCGTTCGTCCGTTCACTCTTAAATCTTTCTTGCACACTGAATATCTCCGTATACGTTCAAAACACTGCGTGCACATTCCCGCCTCCATCCAACTGCATGTTGAAATCAATTCCGTATAATGCTCTGCATATATCATAATGATTTAATAACTACATGACATCTATCTACTATTGAATTCAGATTGGTTCCGAATACTGTTTTTGAATTATTGTATCCAGCTTATCAGCCAAGAGGCTTCCATCTATATAAGGGCTTATGAAGACTCCAGGCACAGATATTAAATAATTAATAGTTAGCATACAAAAATGACAATACCTATAATGACATTCGGCGCGTGGAACGTGAGAACGCTTGTTGATCGCGATGGCAACGCCTGCCCTGAACGCAAAACTGCCATAGTAGCTCGGGAACTTCATCGATATAACGTGGATTGCCTTGCCGATGAAGGAGAGCTGGTAGAAGAAGGTGGCGGCTATACTTTCTTTTGGAAAGGTACCACAGCCTCCGAACCGCGACGTTCAGGCGTAGGGTTTGCCATCAAGAATCACATAGCTAAGCGACTTGAGGAGCACCCTATGCATTCTTCAGACCGCGTTACCACACTGCGCCTTCACGGACAAAGACAATTACCTTAATGTCATCAGTGTCTATGCCCCTACGCTAGACAAGGCTGATGACATCAAAGATAAATTCTACGAGGAACTATCTCAATGCCTTGACAGCATAAACGCCAGAGAGCAGGTTATATTGCTAGGCAATTTCAATGCCAGAGTTGGACGGGACAATGAGGCTTGGCCTGGAGTCTTGGGTAGACACGGAGTCGGCAACAAGAACAGCAATGGTCAGTTGCTACTCAGTCTTTGTGCTCATTTTGAGCTTGCAATATCGAACACTATGTTCAGACTTGCCGCTAAGCACAAGACAACGTGGATGCATCCTCGATCCGAAACACTGGCACTTGATTGATTATACTTGTCAGGCAGAGAGATACTGGTCAAGTCCAAGTCCAACGTAGATCGATCATCTGATTTACAAAATGTGAGTCTAATACCTCAACTCCCTCTTTCCATTGAGCTGGATGAGCCCCTGTCATATGATGAGGTTGTCTCTGCTATCAGGCAGCAACAGAAGCGAGCGGTTGGTATTGACCTTATACCGGGAGAGCTGTTATAATACGGCGGCGGGGAGTTGTAGATGTTGGTTTGGAAACTTTTTGCTCGTATGTGGGAGGAAGAGCGAGTCCCGGATGACTTTAAAGTGTCTCGCATTTGTACCTTTATTTGTATTTTTATTTGGAGGAAGGACATGACGGTATCTCCCGTCCAAAATTGAGCAGTCCGTCTGGGTAAGTACCTCGGTTATAATAACCTTGTGTTGTGTTCCCGGCGGTGAGTAGGGTAGCCAGAGCCCACTGGAGAGGTTCTGTGCTGTCAGTAGGAAGACCAAAGGCTTAAATTGACCCCACTGACTGGTGGGGGCGTGATATGTTGGCGCGGTGGTCAGGGAGACTCGGTGAAACGGTTATCCTCTTGGATGCTCCACCATAGTATGAACGTGCCTGTTTTATCTGATATGTACCTAAATATATTAGAATTAAACCGCTTTCCTGAAAAAAAAGGGTCGTCACGTGAATTGCAAATTGCACTCAGATGACGTCAGTTAATGGCGCCGCCCGCTGAGTGACGACAGAGCTCGTATAAACAAAAAAACTTGTTGACGTACAGTACCAAGTAGCAATTGCCGTAGAGCGTGTTTTTGGTACTACAGTACCAAATAGCAATTTAGCGGTTATCCGCTGGCCGCCCGCAGGCTGTACGGTTTCCGAACCTGGGGATTACTTAATCTCCGCCTCAGGAGGCTGAACCAGCAGCCTGTGTAAAGCTCCCGGTGCTGTAGCCATGCCGGAGGAGGAGACCGGAGTGGACCTGGCTTCAGTATCTGAGAGGGGACCGGGGGCCCTTCCGCCCATCGCGCCAGCCAGTCACACAACCCCAACTTGTCTGTGGGGGTAGGACGCCTTGCTTTGTCTTCAACACTGGAGGCACAGAATCTCTTTTTACCTTCTCCCCCCCCTCCCCCCATCTCAAACATGAAAACAAAAAAAGGCAAGAGAAACGTTACCACAGCGGCACCATCATCCACAGTGAATGTGGATTTCTGTAACATCAGGGGCCTACACTCCAACCTTAACGCGGTCCATCTCCACTTAGAGACTGCGCAGCCTACCTTGCTTTTTCTGACGGAGACGCAAATATCATGCCCGGCCGATACAGCCTACCTAATGTACCCAGAGTACAAACTCGAGCATAGCTTTATGAGTCGCGCCGGGGTATGCTTGTACGTCCGGGATGATATTTGCTGCCGCCGTCTATGGTCCCTATCCTCAAGACCATGGGGTCTTGAGGATAGGGACCTGTCAACTTTATGGGTATGCATAGATCACGGTGGCCACACCCGTATCTATGCGTGCCTTTACAGGTCTCATAGCGGTGACCTGGGCACGGCTCAACTGTTTCAGCATCTGCAGCGGTCGGCGGACAGCGTAATTGAGCAGTACCCCACTGCGGAATTAGTATTCTTGGGGGACTTCAACGCCCACCACGTGGAGTGGCTGGGGTCTCCTAGGACTGATTTTGCGGGAAGGGCTGCTCACGACTTTGCTCTAACTTATGGGCTCTCTCAACTGGTGCATTCTATCACTAGAACACCAGAAATTGAGACCCCACAGAAGCTCTATACTGGACCTTCTGCTGACTACGCGCCCGGATGAATACCCTTAAGGGTGGAAGCACCTCTCGGTAATTCGGACCACAGCCTCGTCCGGGCGCAAGTGTCACTCGCGCGGCCTGAACCACCGCGGCCACCTCAGTGGCGGCATGTGTGGCACTACAAGTCGGCAGACTGGGACGGACTGTGAGAATTCTTCGCGTCGTACCCGCGGAGGCAGCTTTAGTTCTCTTCTGATGATCCAAGCTCCTGTGCAACAGCAGTCGCTGACGCGATTCTAGTGGGTATGGAATGTTACGTCCCCAACCGCTGGGTCGCGACATGAGCGAGCAAACGCCCGTGGTTTAATAGGCCTTGCAGGGAAGCTAGAGACCGCAAGCAATCTGCAACAAGGCTTGGACATACAAGGCTTGGACCACGGCTCTTGCCAATAAGGATCCGAACATCGCTGAGGTGAAGCGGAAGTTGAATGCTGCTTCAAGGTCCAGTAAAAAGGCAACGTCTAGAGCAAAGTTTGAGTTCATCGGCAGAATTGGCGAGCGGCTTGCGCGCTACCCATCTGGCAGTCGTGCATTTTGGTCGCTCGCTAAAGCTGCTGAGAGAAACTTCTGCCAGGCTTGCCTTCCGCCGCTGCAAAAATCCGACGGTAGTCTGGCCCATGGCGCTAAGGAGAAGGCCGATCTTTTGGGTAATCTCTTTGCGTCAAACTCGACTATGAACGACGGGAACGCCGAACCACCCATCATCCCCAGCTGTGGTGCTTCGATGACCGATCAAATGTTGAACCCGTTGTGAAATCACACAACGGGTGGTCCGGCACGAGCTTAAGTCCCTAGATGTTCGGAAGTCGAGTAGGCCGGATGGCATACCGGCGATGGTGCTTAAGCACTGTGCCCCCGAGCTATGCCCTGTACTTACACGCCTTTTCGCACTCTCATACTCCGCAAGGCAGGTCCCGGCCTCGTGGAAGACTGCATTCGTGCACCCTGTACTTAGGTACGGATCTGTCCTGTCACCTTTCTTAGGAAACGTGACAGGACAGATCCGACCAATTACAGGCCTATCGCTATAACCTCCCTTCTCTCGAAGGTTATGGAGCGTGTTATTAATACACAACTCCTGAGGTACCTTGAAGGAAACGATCTACTGAGCGACCGACAGTACGGTTTTCGCCACCGTCGCTCTACCGGTGACCTTCTTGTGTATCTCACAAACCGGTGGGCGCAAGCCATCGAAAGTCGAGGTGAGGCACTAGCGGTCAGCCTCGATGTAGCGAAGGCCTTCGATCGGGTCTGGCACAAAGGTCTTCTTACGAAGTTGCCATATTATGGACTCCCCGAAGGATTGTGCGAATGGATCTCCAGCTTTTTGTCCAACAGAAGCATCCAAGCCGTCGTCGACGGCAGCTGCTCGGACCGCATGAACATAAACGCTGGTATCCCACAAGGCTCTGTGTTGTCTCCGACGCTGTTTCTGCTGCATATCAATGACATGCTGTCTGATGGCTCCATTCATTGTTATACGGGCGACAGTACCGGGGACACGTGTTACACGGGCCGTGCAAATATCCCTCAGTCCAAGGTGGAGAAGAGTCGCGAACAACTTGTGTCTGAAATCGAGACTACTCTCTCTGGAATATCCGATTGGGGACGACTAAACCTAGTCCAAGTCAACCCCATTAAGACACAAGTATGTGTATTCACCGCTAAGAAAACCCCATTCATTGTAGCGCCGCAATTCCTGGGCACACCGCTTACCATCTCCCTGAGTATAGGGATAATTGGCGTCGATATCTCCAGTGACGTCCAATACCGAAGTCATTTGTAGGACAAGGTTAACTTGGCATCAAGAAAGCTCGGAGTGCTCAACAGGGCGAAGCAGTATTTCACTGCGGGGCAGCAACTCCTTCTTTATAAAGCACAGGTCCGGCCTCACATGGAGTACTGCTGTCACCTTTTTGCTGGAGCACCTGCATACCAACTTGACCCCTTCGACTCGTTGCAAAGACGGGCATTGAGGCTGGTTGACAATCCCATACTCACAGGTAGAGTGGAACCTCTTAGCCTTAGGAGGGATTTTGCCTCATTGTGTGTGTTCTACCGCCTATACAATGGTTTGTGCTCAGATGAATTGTTAGACATGATGCCCGTAGCTACATTCTATCATCGCACCTCTCGCCATAGGCAGGGAATTCATCCCCACACATTGCGACCTGAGACGGTGCGCACTGTGCGGTATGAAAGAAACTTCATCCCACGCACACTCAAGCTGTGGAATGACCTCCCTGCTGCTGTTTTCCCAAGCGCCTACAATATGGGGTTCTTCAAGAGGGGCATCAGAAGGTTTCCCTATGGTCGGCAGCGCGAGTGTGACACCCCTGGTGTTGCATACGTCTATAGGCCACGGTAACCGCTTCCCATCAGGTGGGCCGTGTGCTTGTCTGCCAACTAAGTGGTATAAAAAAAAAAAAACCCTCTACAAAAACAAGGGTGACCGTTCCGACTGCAACTCTTACCGCGGTATTTCGTCCTTTTAAACCGCTTAAAAGCTCTGTCTGAAAAGATACTGCCAGAAACCCAGTTTGGCTTCCGACCTGAACGAACCACCTCTGAAGCAATCTTTTCTGTGCATCAACTGCAAGAAAATAGCAGAGAACAGGGTCGTCCGCTTTATCTCCGCTTTGTTGACCTGGAGAAGGCATTCAACAGTGTGCCTCGGGAAGCTCTCTGGATGATGCTTGGGAAGCTAGGGTGCACGGAGAAGTTTGTGAGACTTCTTAGACTCCTGCATAACGATATGCAATGCTGCGTCGGTGTCGATGGCGATGTGGGGTGAAACAAGGGTGTGTTCTAGCGCCCACACTGTTCGCCAAGTACTTTGCAGTAGTAGTCAGTGATGTTTTACGAACTCTTTCTGAGGGAGTACGCATCCGCTTCCGCACAGATGGCGGAGGATGGTCTTATCAATTTGGCCAGACTTAAGGCGCGCACTAAGGTCTCCCCATACAATGATTACAAAAATCATGTATGCTTATGCTTTGTGGCAGAATCCCCTGATGGCCTGCAACAGCTAATGTCCAGTTGTCACCAAGCTTGCTGCAAGTTCGACCTTAAAATCAGCGTCAAGAAGACGGAGGTGATGTCTCTGGACACACATGGTCACGAGACACTGTCTATACAGCTAGGTCAGGACATGCTCAAGCAGGTTGACCAGTTTTGCTATCTGGGGAGTACTATAACATCCAAGTATGACCTTGATGATGAGATCGGCAGCAGGATCTATGCCGCAGCTGCGATATTTGGGAAGCTGCATTCCAAGGTTTTCTGCTCAAATGACCTTAAGCTGGCCACCAAAATATCTGTTTACATGGCAGTTGTGCTGTCAAACCTCTTATATTCCTCTGAGATGTGGTGTGTGTATCGGCACCACATACGTACTCTGGATCGTTTCCACCTCAAGTGCCTACAGTCTATCTTTAAAGGGTAAGTTGGGCTCGCTTAACTGTAGCTTATGTAACGTCAATCAATTACATTTTGATGAAGTGTGTCCGGAATGAGGCTCAAAGAAAGCAATTATATTGTTACGTGCACAGGGTACAAATAAATGCCGTGTACTCAACGAAGGAATTTATTAGCTCACCACAAACTAGACAATTAAATCACTAGTGCACACAGTACTCTTCAACAGTTCCAGTCGCTCAGTAGTTCACAGTAGTCCACAGTCGTTGCTCAGGTCACAGGTATAATCTTCTTCGGTTGCTTAAGCTCGCTGTGTTTGTTAGCGATCTCAAAGACAGAATGAATGGTGTCGCTATGCGAGCGTGTTCATATACCTCTCAATTAGGAGGGTCGAATCATCTAGAAAATACGCGAGCGATAACTATCCACTCTCTTTTGAAGTTTGCCGCCGTCACTGAACTTTCGAGTTCATTCTCGATATTCACCTATTGTTTTCATTTATTCAAAAGAGTAGGTACTCGTAGGTAGGTTGTGACTTTGTGTTGACAATTCTAGATTTTTCTATGCCAATCGGTAGAGTACCTCGTCACTAACAATGCGTTTTTATTTCTTGAAGATCCGGTTATTAGTTTTCGAGATATCGACGTCTGTCGTAACAATATGGTAACGGTAATAACAATATGGGCCTATGTAACAGTATCCTCGCTAGTCCAACTTCTGAGGAGCCGAAAAAATTGTATTCCTTAGCTAAGATTTGCTGTGTAGATCATTGATTGAACACCATGTATTCAACAATTCCAATGAGGGCGACATAGTCACGCTATGACTAAGACCTCAATCCTCAATAACAACTGAAGATTAAAAAAAAACTATCTATAGGTAATAATAGATCAAATAAATAACCATTTTTAAAGCTTTCACTTTGGTGACAAACTTACATCACGGCCCGCACATGTCTGTTTGTTTAAAAACTTCGGCACGCGAGCGCGCTGAAGCCCGCCGCCCGCCCCGCCGTCCCTCGTGAACCCCGAATAGACCCCTCAGACACCGTACCTAGTGCCCGTTTAAGGATATTTAAGAGACGCAAGATTGTTGTCACGAAAACATGATAAAAACTTTACAAATTAAGTACGATATTAAATGGACACATTAAGATCGGTGAACTGAACTCAAAGTATACGTGGTAAAGTATACGCTGAACACTAGTGCCCTCCAAATTTCAGTCGGGCGACGGCCGAACTATATTATACGCTAAAAGGCGTTGTAGTGATGGAATTACGTCCATGCCAATTTTTCGCCCTAGCATTCTATTGATCATAAGGAACATTTGGGCTGAAAATGAGGGTCGGTTAATCTTGCGTCCGTATTTCGGACGCACAAAGTCAGTCGGACGCGGCATCATCGGTAAATAACGCCATGTAGGACGCAACATGTCCTTCAAGATTTATATATATATATATATATATATATATATATATATATATATATATATATATATATATATATATAAGTATTTATTAAATTTTTGTCATTCGTAATTGGTAATATATAATATAATATATAAATCAAGTACGAATGACAATGAATATATAATATAATTTTGAGCATTAGTTAATTCTAGTTTAAACAAAGGCTTTTAGTAAAACTATTATTGACTAAAATCGGGTACGTGTACGGGTATACAACGGTTCGGTACTTTTCGCGAATAAATGATGGAACTATTTCTGTCGATGTTCAAATCAAATCAAATCAAATCAATTTATTGCGATATATGGGTACACAGGTTACAAGTAAATACATTTAGGTTCCACCATATTTCAGCTAGATTGGCATGCAATAACGTCACACATATTATGACGATATTTGTTTATTAGAAGATAATTAGAAGCTAAGAATTTGCAATTTAATATAGAAAATTTCATAACATTAGTTGTCAATATTTCCGTGCTAAACATAATAAACACTTTCATGCAAAATAATCATAAAATTAGTCAAATACAATTTATATACCTAATAAGAAATGTCAAAGTTATGATTGAATTTAATTATTTACCTAGCATCTAGTGTTTTATCATTTAAATATTCATTTAATAGTGAATAGTCATAAATTAAGATGTCAAAATAAATAATTATATTAAGCGGGCATTTAGGTAGTCTGTAATATTACAGTAACATTTTTCTGCGAGAAAATTTTTCATTTTTTTCTTATTAACAATTAAATTTAGTTCCTTCAATTCTTTGGACAATTTATTATATAGCACTGCAGCCATATGGAGTACGCTTTTGTGCATTAAAGCTGTATTGGTCTTACGTATGCACAATCGATACGTAACTCGCTGCGATTGTTTCGGATGCGTTGCAGCACCCGCGGTTACGAATTGACACAGTCAAGTAGTAATTCCATGATTTAACCGCGAAAAGTCCCGAATTGTTGTATTATTATGAATTCACACCGCGACAGTTTAAAAATAAAAACGGGTAACCAATACAAATAAAAGTATATAAAAAGAACATCTATTGACAAACATAACAAGAAAAATTGTCATTCATAACTTATCTTTATTTTTAAATATTATGTTTATTAGTATTTTATAACCATTTAACAAGATACAATTTCGCTCAACATTCCTTACGAAGCTATATTTAAAAGTCTGTTATCACTACGTTGTTTTAAATTGACTTGTTTGTCGTTGATAACAGACTGTGATGCTGTTGTTGCATCAATCAATAATTATTTATAAAATATAATATTCATACTGTAGATATTTGAGCTCGTTATTTTTCAAGGTTTCTTTATACCGATAAAAACTAAAAAGAATTTAATGTTGTATACGAACATTTATCGATTGTAACTTACGATCGTTGACCTTTCAAGTAGTAGTGTGTTTTTAATTATCAATCAAAGAACCAATTTAATTTAGCCAGTTTAGACACACAAAGAGCACATTCGAACGTTAAAATTTTACAATTGTCAAGAAATAATATAAAAATATTAAATAATAATATAAACTATTATTTATATTGTTGATTGATGGCACTTGGAATTTGTTGTCACCAGACAAACCGGTCAGATCTAATAACAATTAAAAATAATGTGACAAAATACAAGTGGGTTCTCAATATGTTGTGCAGATAAACTATTGGAAAATGATTATTTCGCTGGTTCGGTAGGTTGGTTCTACTGAGAAGATACCAGCAAGAAACTCCAAGAACTATTATTAGAACTTGTTGTTTTAAAATTATGATTTTTTACATTTGATCAAGTCAATAATCAAATAAATAACTTACCTATCATATTATTTTTATTCATTATTTGGCTTTTACGAGAACGGCTGCCATCTGACATTCCATCCTTGACAGTCTAATACCTTTGCTAGATCTTCATCCGACAATCAGTGAATAGGTATCGAAATATACTATTAATGTAATAATAAGGTAAATACGCCGGTTTGGTTTCCGGTTGCTGTTATAGAAGGCAACTATGGATAAGGCCGTTCTCCATGTGACAGTAAACATACAGCCCATAAAGAAGTGCCCGCTTGACGGCAATAATAATCATCCCCAGTTCTTAGGAGCGAAAATCTTAGTTGGCAAAATGTTAATTCTCCTTTTTTTTACGTCAGCGAAATCCTCTCGGATACCTCCCACACCGGAGCCGGTGGAAGAGGTTATGTTGGACTCGAACCGACCAAAACGCACGCCACCTGTGGGTCGTTTTGGTTGCCGAAGGTGTAAATATTTCACTAACCAATTAAAAATACCTAAGTGAAAAATATTCCAAAAACGGGCCCCTCATATTTTACTCTCCGAAGTAAAAGGGATGCCAGCAGTTTCCGACTTTCAGTCATTGTTTCGTACCTAAAAATAATGACCAAAATATTTCGTTGAAAACCTTTTTAATAACATTAAAGGTTTTTGTTCCAGTGTACATTTATTTATTTCGATTTATTCTTTGTTTATTGAATCTGTGACAGCTGACAAGGGTTAGGTAGATAATGAAATACTTGTACGTCACGATTGGTTATTCTGAATACTAACATACGACTTTTCTCCTTTTGAGTTTGGTATACGGTTCTGCGTCTCTCTTTAACTTATCCAGTTTAGAAGTTTTCTATCTCTCTCTCACAATGATTGAAAACGTTTTATTTTTCTCACTTTCACATCTTTACTTCCTCCAGCTAAAGCTACAACCTGATTATGCATAATTTTTTGTTGCTGTTCGACAGGTGATCTTAGAAAAAAGTATGCTTTACCTATACATCGGTGTTAAAATTCATTAACCAGGCAACTATAAATCGAAAAATATTGTTTCCAGGAAAAAATTATGACGACCAAAAATGAAGGAAATTTATTTTCACAACTTTGTAGTCAACATTTTTCGTGTGAAATAAAAATAAATGACTTGATGTTGTAAAGAAAAATGCGCCCTTAAATTCAAGATGGCGAAGAATCGTAGGAGGTAGGACACGACGGTATTTCCGTCCATTTGAGCAGTCTGACTGGGGAAGTACATCCGCCCTACAGAAGACCGTGGCCATAATAACCGGTGAGTAGGGTAGCCAAAGCTCACTGGAGAATTTTTGTGCTGTCACTGAGAAGACTAAAGAGTTGTCCTGCTTTGTCTTCTACACTGACGGCACAGAAACTCTATGCTTACAGGGTCGGCAGCGCGAGTGTGGCTCCTCTGGTATTACACAAGTCCATAGGGCACGGTAACCACTTTCCATCAGGTGCACATGGCCGTGCTCGTCGGCCACCTAAGTGGTATAAAAAAGATAGATCTGATGCTGATTATACGTGAACATTATTGGATTTTAAAGTACCTTAATAAAAGTACTTGTAACATAAAACTTATCACAAGAAACGTCTATGAATTTACCGGTCAAACCTTTTGTGAAAATCTTTTCAAGGGTAATAAAAGTCACTGGAAATCATAAAGAACATACTTAAAAGTTTCTTTTAAACTAAAAAGTACAGTGAAAGGATGATGAAGCGATATTGAACGTAAGAACGAAAGGAAGTATTAAGTAAAGGGAAGGTCAGCTTTTAAATGCATCCACTTACAGGCAGTTGACTTAAAGGTCAGATTGGCACAATTTTTATATCACGGTGGGTACTTCGATTTCTGATAAGTGGATACTTTTCTTAGCATGAGTGGGTTTAGTGCCACTGAGAAAGTACCATGCTTTCGTCTATACTAATATTATCAATCTGAAAGTTTATTTGAGCTTGCTAATCTCAGGAATGACTAGTTCGAGTTGAATAATTATTTTTCTGTTTAATAATTCTTTTTGTGTTGAATAGTGCGTTTATCGACCAAGGTTTCAGGCTATATATCATTACGCTACTATTTAAGGAAGCGAAGCAGTGATTATAAACGTTAACAAATCCGGTAGATTTCCCGGCAGAGTAGAATTTGGTCCACCCCATCTCCTCCCATGTGGTTTCGTACAAGGTGAATAAAGGATAGGGCTACTTAACATCAGACAGATATATACAGCCCAGACTCAGCCTCAGATGCATGGCTCAAGTCTACAATAGGGCCCAGAATACAGCAATAGGCTCACTCCCTATTACATGGGACCGAATACATGAATTGTGGGTATTAATTCACCTCTGCCTAACCCTCCGGGCGATAAAGGCGTGATTACATGTATGTATGAATTAGAAGACTCAAAAATTACTACTCAAAATATGTCACGGGGGAACCAGAGAGGGTCAACTAGTTTGATATAGATTTTAAGTATCAGTTTGCTGCTTAACGAACAGTATTATCAAGACTATCAAATAATAATATATAATCACGCCTTTATCCCCATAGGGTTAGGCAGAGGTTAAGACCATTACTAGTACTATTATTTATTCTGTGCTATTAGTAACCGACATTACCAGTATTCACCCTTCACCTAATGTGTTCAAGTCGGTAGTGTCATGGTCAGAATTCGAACACGGAGCCTCTCGATCGCAAAGTCGAATACTTCACTACTAAGCCACATATGCTTCAAAAGATTATAAGAATATCATAGCCCTCTGTTGTTGCCGGTAGCTGATTTGATTTGATATGATTTAACCTTTTGACCTCTCAGGGTTGCGAACGTCTGCCGTCTGACAGCCTCTGAGATAGATTTACATTATATGCATACGCAAGACCTTTTTCCAGCAGTGGACTTCGACAGGCTAACTGTTTGATTGACTAAAATTCATAAACATAGAATAATATTAACGTATCATAACACAGCTATCGAAAAGTGTAAATCCCAACCTGTTCCGTAAATAAACGTTCACGTAATGCATCAGAAACTGATACTGGAACAAAGATCTTCATGTGCTGGCTATCAGAAGACTGTTGACACACTCGAAACGCGAGAGCCGACTGAAGCTGACCGTACACCAATTTATAACTACTGCAGCCAAACGAAAATCAACCTTAACTCAACAGAATAAAGGTGTAATAACCCGCATAAATAAATTGGTACTATGTTCTTTACAGAACATTGCTTATTGAGATCTGCTGTAAGGGATATTACACTCTACGTTGAAGGAATAAAGGTGCATTTAGATGAAATATAGCAGCGGTATGAGGACACAATAGCATCAATTGTGGACATGGCTAGGCAAGTCTGTTCCTCATTTTATCGATATTATGTCTACCTCAGGTTGGACGATCATATTATGTACTGTCATCATAGTGTTGGGTTTCAATCGATAACTTCGATAAAGTTCTATTTGAGATTGTCCGTTACGTTATAATTATTACGTCATAGTATTGGCATTGACAGACTGCGTGGTGTGGCGGTAAATAGAAATTAGCATTTTTTTTTTACGTGCGCAAAATCCCCACGGATACCTCCCCACCGGAGCCGGTGGGAGAGGTTATGTCGGACTCGAACCGACTAAAACGCACGCCGCCTGTGGGTCGCTTTGGTTGCCGAAGGTGAGGTTGACAGGCATATCCCTCGCACCCCGGCCGACCCAGGGCCATCTCTCACGATCTGGCCCTCTTCTCGGGTGTGTGGGGCTACAGAGTCCCCAACTCGTTCCCGGTAAACGGGGCGCGGCCTGCTTCACCCCCAGGCCGGCGCTCATGGGGGGCGGAGGTCGTTCATCGACCTCCGACGCCCGAGTTGCCTTCGTGCGCGGGCAGCTTGGCTTGCGATCCGTAGAAATTTGCATTGGTCTGGTCGTGCCTCGGGAGGCGCGTTATGCCGTCGATCTCAGTTGCCATACCAACATCTATGGCAGTCGTTACGGATAGTTGAAGCCTTAAAAAGTTCAACCACTGGTCTTTTGGGATTATGGATGTCAGATAGCAGTCGCTACACGAAAATTATGGAAATTTAGTCCAATCCGCAGTTATTGGTAAAGCAGACCCCAGACTACGAGGTGAAAGCGAGAATGAGACTGGAATTAACGCTAACGTGCGTTTTAGTCGGTTCAAGTCCGACATAACCTCCCCCACCTACTCCGGTGGTGGGAGTATCCGTGGAAATAGTTGAACAAGTCCTGTCATGAAATCACCTGCCAGCTCAATCGTGAATCTCTACTATTGACGACCTCCGTGGCGTAGCGGTAGAGCATTCGACTGCTATGCAGGGGGCGCGGGTTCGATTCCCGCTCAGTGCAAATATTTGTATGCATGAATTTGTATATTTGCATTGGTCTGGGTGTTTCTATGTATATACAAAAAAAAATCTAAGTATGTTTATCCACATTCTAGATCCCATAACACAAGCTAGTTAAGCTATGCTTACCATGGGTCTAGATAGCGTTGTGTAGAATGTCGTGGAATATTTATTTATTATTTATTATTCAGGAGCGAACATGAAATTTCATCAGTTCTTTGATAGTAACTTTAACTTGGGTCCCTTAGATATATATTCGCAGGCGATGTGGAACCTCTTAGCCTTTGGAGGGACTATACCTCCCTGTGTATATTTTATCCCCTATACAATGCTTTGTCCTTAAATGAGTTGTTTGACATTGTGTCCACAACTACATTCTATCATCGCACCGCTCGCCATAAGCAGGGAATTCATCCACACACATTGCAATCTGAGATAGTGCGCACCGTGCGGTATGAAAGCTGTGGAATGAACTTCATGCTGCGGTTTTCCCAAAAGCCTATGGCGTTCATCAAGAGGGGCATTAGAAGGTGTCTTCAGGCGCGAGTGTTACGCCCCTGGTGTAACATACCTCCATAGGCCGCCGTAACCACTTCCTGTCTGGTGGGGCGTGTGCTTGTCTGCCGCTTAAGTGGTATAAAAGAACTTGATGAGGCCACACAAAATCGTGATTTGCACTCAGATGAATACTTGAATGAATAGTGAAGTGATTGACGTAAACATAACCGAATCTCTGGTCATGACACATATCGAAAGTAGGTGAAGAAATAAATGTATAAACACATTAAATTCAATTTGGAATCAATGAAGCCGAAAACGAATATTGAAAGGTAAATCTTTGATATTTATTAAACGTAAAATAAGGTGATATGAAGCGACAAATTGCTTTTCATCTGATTTAATGTATTTATTTATCGTTTATTTACGCTTGTAGTAAAGAAAATTCGGTTACAGTATTTATGTATCTGCTCTAAAAGAGTTATAAAATGTCTTCTATCGATTAAAGCAATATATATAAACAGTATATATACTTATCATATCATCTACTTATCATAAATAAAATAAATCAGAATATATTATACATATCCATAAAATATATATACATATATGTAAAATAAATATATAATATAATTTTATAGATTAGATTAGGTAACTGTTATTACGAGGTCGCAAAATTTAATTCCTTCCTCAAAAAAAAAAACTTTCTTCAATTTCAAAACTGCCAATATTTCTATCGATATAAGACCACACTAAGGTATCGAGAACCGTATGTTACGTGTGTACGTCCGATCAGTGCTGCAGTCCAGCGGTCCCAGACCGACAATGTCTGCGGCTGTCCCGCCACCCATTGTGGGAATTCATCGTGGATCGAAATGTGTCCGATATTATCGATAACTTTCTGATATGCGAGTATGAGACTTAAGGGAAGGAGAAAATGACATTTGATAATAACTTTATCAATAAAATTGTTGAAGTGAAAACTTCTTTAGGAGCATTAGGTGGAATTCATAAAAAAATAATTATAACATAACATAACATAAACTCACGCCTATATCTTCGAAAAGTTAGGCAGAGGTGCTAGCATCCACATTTCGCCAGTTTAAGTTTAGGTCCCAATGTAATAGGTGGTGAGCCTATTGCCATTAACCGGGCACTTATAAACCTGCGATAAATACACACATAATTTCGAAAAGCATCGAAAAGTCATTGATGTGTGCCATTGTAAAACCTGGGATTGAACCCGAGACCTCGTCTATTCATTACCTATACCACTAGGCTACCGCGGTTTAGTAAAAGTAATTGTATGAACTGAAATCATGGAATTCGCGTCATCGACACGTCCCTTCTGATAGACGTCGATACGACGATAGTTTTTGAATTCTTTACGGACATTGTGACAATTCACATATGACGCGTCCATGGAATTTTCTTTCTTATTTTTCTTATTGATAGTGTCTGCAGCAAAACGCTGCAAGTGCCAATGTCAAGTAAATGTCTATAAAGTTATTAATGACGAGACGCCAATGTTAAGTTTTTCAATAAATTCTATCAGAATCACGTTAGCCACGCCAATAAATTCGTTGCCGTGTGTCCACCCCCACGGGATTCAGGTGGTCGAGAATTTTTTTATACACATTGAGCACTTTTTTATGAAATAAATGCTTTTTACTTTTTATACAGACTGTTTTCACTTGCAGCTAGGAGTTCTGTCAGCACTGCCTGAATGTCATAATTTTCTTTTTAGTTTTGTGAACATTCATTTTCAATGCGGCCTGCTTCTGCTATGACGAAAAATTTTCTGTGGTCTCCATTTTACCTTTATCCAAACATACATAGAGATATCTCAGTTGCATGCAAAGTTGTATCCTGGGTTCTGCATATTGACGGGAAAGACAGCCATCTGACCTTACGGCCGCGAGTAGAAAGACTGCACCAGATTCTCGTCTGTTGTAGGTAAAGTTATTTTAAGCCTTATGGATGTTGGTAGGCCCCTGTACCTTTTACTTTATTGTGCGCTAAATACCTCACCGGAGCCTGTAGAGGAGGTTATATTGGACTTGAACCGACTATGCATGCCGACTATGTGGGCTCCAGGTTGTCGGAAATGAGATTATCTGAAAAATATCATTCGTACCTCGGTCAAATAGAATCTGTACTAAAGACCAACAACTATCTTTATGTAACATCTAATTGTACAAAAGTACGTCCATTGTATACTCTGTGATATAATATGTTACTATTGTGTGATCGTCTTTTCATTTGTATATATTGAAAAGAAAATTATATTTATGTATTTGACTGTCAATCCTTACATTGTAAAAACGATTGCCTATTTTTGTTGTGCATCGAAATGTACAAAGTACTATCGCGTACAACGTTCTTTTGTTACGTCATTATTGGCAATTTCATGAGCTATTGTCAAGTGGGACGTTTTAATATTGGACAATATATATTTTTCTGTCAGGTTTTCTTCCACAGACATTAATTTTGCGCTACAGGATCTGTAATTAATATATATCATTATATACGAACCTCTAAGAAATTGAAACAACCAAACAAACAACTAGCCCATCTCAGTTTACTACCAGACTTGGCCTCTTCCAATGTTGGGAGGCTTTGGCCTACTGTTTCCACGCTGGTCAGACGGGTTGGTACAGGGTTTTATTTCAAGTTTTCCTTCTCTCATAGTGATATCGTCTGCGTATTTTTCTGTTGGTCGCCTCTTACGACACCCTTCAGGTGAGATGGGACGGTGATATTTGTATTCTTTCTCCACATAACACGGATAAACAACATTGTTATAATAAGAAACTTAAATGATAACCAACTTAGTCTATAATAATCTAAAATTAGCTATATGTACTTACATAATAATAGAAAAAAAAAATATTACTATGCAAACATCCATAGTGGGTTATTTATAAACTTTCGCGGTATGAAATCATAATTATACAAGATATCGGGACTTCTCGCGAATTATATCTTGGAACTTACTATTACTGCCGACGTTTCGGATGCATCAAGTCGTGGCCACGGGTGCTGCTACGCATCCGAAACGTCGGCAGAAATAGTAAGTTCCAAGATATAATTCGCCAGAAGTCCCGATATCTTGTATAATTATGATTTATAGAGGGTATTCACAATACAATGAAGTTAAGGTAGTACAAAAGTTGAATAAACTCTGGCTCTCAAGTAAGGTAATCCTGTAACTTAGGAGTCAATTTATGGAGTAGACGTACCATTCCATATTTATCCAAAGGTTTCTACGGATTAAACCCCTACCTTTACATAAGCCTATCAAATTATCAGCTGTCTTTCTAACATAAAAAGAAAATCCTGTTGATGAGGATCAACTTGTGATTGTGATTTATTAATAAATTTCATAATAACATGCGTAACTTAAGGAGTACATTTAATCTATAGTAACTGTCTGGCAGCACCTTCTGTAGTTCTCAAGATTTCATGGGGGCCGGGCTAAAAAACGTCAGACTGGCCCGGCCCCTAAGAAGTGCCTGTTATTTTTTTGCAGAAGCATACGTACTTATATCGTTTAGTACGTATGCTTGTGTTACCCCTAGTTTTCAACGCGTAATAATAGTACTAAAACTTGTAATCTTGCATATACAAAATTTATTGAAGACTTATAGAGGACTAATCAAAATACAATAATTGTTTTATACATGTATATACTTACTCTCCTACTCGATACTTTTTCGTTCACATAGTATGTATAGCCAACAAGTTGTAAACAAGTATAAAACACATTCGCGTTTACATTGTAACTTATGACATATTGCAACTTGTCAAATACATGTTTTATACTTAGGTTGAAACGAGGGGTTAAGGAGTACGATTGATTTATTTAAGGCTCATTGTGAGATGAATCTCACAATGACGTTCGTCAGCCCAGTTCGACTCTACTGAAGTAGAGTCGAACTGGGCTGACGAACGTCGGAAAGGTGGCTCGGTAAGGTACAAAAAATTCAATTAACTACATAACAAGAACTTTTAGCGGTATGTATTGTTAAACTTTGAGCAGGAATTTATTAAATTATAACAATTATTACAAAACTAAAACAATGTCTTCCAATAATTTATATTAGAATCTGTCAGGCACGTCGACCGGTATTGCAAAACTATTCACGAGTTCGTAACTTCAATGTCAAATACTTAGGGGGTAGGCACAGATTGTTTGGAACACAGATGCGATTGGAAATTTTGTTTGTCAACTTCAAGTTCAAAAAATAATCGTATACCTACTTCATATATTGTGTAATACAATAGGGGCCGTTTTAAACCAGGTGAAAAAATACTTGAGCAATTTTTAAGTGGTAATTGAATATCAATCTCATTCCTTTAAGACAGAAGTTAAAATAATAGGATGCAACAATGCAAAATAGTTTTATTATACTACTATAAATTGAGCAGAAAAGTCTAGTGGGGGTATTAGTCTATTCTATGTGTAGAATGTTGTAGAATATTTATTTATTATTTATTTCATTAAATATATATTAATTTATTGAATATTTACACCATTTAAACCAGAATATATATCTAAATAATCCTGCAGGTTCAGGCGTCAACGAATTCCTCCCCATCGATGTCAACCGGGAAGGTGGCCAGGAGGCTGGCGGCATTGCCACGTTGAATGGCAATACCAATCCTTTGCGCAAGGAATGAACCAGCCCTCTGGTCACGGGTAGCGTCAATTAAACGTTTAGAAATGTCTCTAAACAAAAGACGGGCACTTGGACCCCATAATCCCAGCGTCTCAACCCCAACCTATCATTAAATGTTTGATATAATTCTTATCCAAATTAATATTATATTTTATTTATTGCACTTCATTGTACGCCAATTACAATATTCATGATACAGAAATTAAGAAGACCATTTTATATTATCCTGAGGACAGTTTCATGTTTTAATCCTCTTTTTATGATAGACTCATGATGTAAAAATAATTTGTTAAGTTACCTACTTTTCTAGTTGGTTGTACTTTTTCTGTTTGAATACACGTCTTTTTGTATTTCGCGGTCATTCGGTATACATTAGGCTAGTCTATACAACTTCATTGAAGTGTAAAGAGCTACACAGTGGTTCTATTATCAGAATAATAGCCGTTTTACGGTTGAGGCATAGCGACCCGACCCCACCTTCCATTCACTACAGAACCCTTTAATGAAAGCTCGTCATGTACGTACTGTTTTATACAATAGTAAAAAAATTGTGTGGGCACATAGGAAATATTTAAAAACTGCCTAAAATTACATAAACTCACGCCTATATCCCCGAAGGGGTAGGCAGAGGTGCTAGCACCAACATTTTGCCAGTTTATGTTTAGGTCCCAATGTAAAAGGTGGCAAGCCTATTACCACTAACCGGGCACTAATAAACCTGCGATAAATACACACATAACTTAGGAAACATTCTCCAAAATAGTAATATAGTATAACTAGCAATATTTTGATTCAAGCGTTGTCATGTCGGGGGATCCTAACTGATAAAGCACTCCTTGCATACTCGTAATATATTATCGTAGCGATCCAAGGTCTCCCGACATTTATTTTTATGGTCTATACAGAATAATTTTTTATTTTTATTTTACGTCACGTTAATGATTATAAATCTTGTCTGTTTGTTTGTGTTTGAACCAAAAACTCTGTGCTAACAGGGCCGGCAGCGCGAGTGTGGCTTCTTTGGTGTTACACACGTCCATAGGCCACGGGTAACCACTTTCCATCAGGTGGGCCGTGCCGTGCTTGTCTGCCACCTAAGTTGTATAAAAAAAAAGAGATGCGTTTGATTCTATAAGGACTATAGATTAATAACATAGCTATATGTAATTTATCTTAAAACAAAAACAGTACATTATACCTACTTGGCATATATAAAATAAATCTGAATACACATATACATAAAATATATACACATATATAATATAAATATAAGATATATCTAAACACATAAATATGAGTAGGAATATCAATTGCCCTACCCTAGACTTAAACACATTGCGGCTCGTGCTCTTCCTGATCTCTAGAGGAAGTGCGTTCCAAATGTGGGTGTTAATTCACTATCTGACCCTCCACGGATAAAGGCGTGATTATATGTATGTATGTATGTATAACAGGACAGAATTCGACAGCTAGTTATCAATACAACAACAAAAACCATCAGCCGATCTCAATGCACATTGGAATAAGGTAATTCATAGGTTGTGAACACAATCTATAGCATTTTTTTAAAGCTTGGACAACTTCAACAGTATTTTTTTTTATACATAAAAACTTCGCAACTGGTACCTTAGCTAGGATATATAGTAGCCTGTATTAAAGATACCAGTTTACTCCATTAAACTTTTACTAACAAGTAACCATAAACACAACTGGATTTAGCCAATAAATATTATTTGGAAACAGCTAAAGATTATACAATTAATAATTACTCTGAAATTAAAATAAGCAAAAAAGAAAAACAACATAATTAACCCAATGCAATTTTAATACAGTTCAAGTTTGTGTGTGCATATACACCCATGCGTGTGCGTGTGTGTTACCACGCAAGAAATGTACTGACATTCTAGATTTTCAAAATATTGTCGTTGTTAAATTAGGGTTCAACGGGGACCTACTGCTATTAGCAAAGGATATGTTTGTTCTAGCCTGGAATTGTTTAATCACAATATATTTTTGGATAGGGATACAACTAGGCTACGGGACGATATGCAGGAAATGTTGAAAATGTCCAGTCCAGAGGATTATTGTCAATTTTAAAGATATTTTCAAACTATAGGAGTGAGTACTATCTTAGTTAGTTTTCACATTATCTGATCCGATGTCGGTGTCGACGATAGCCGACATCCAATAGACCTTACCATGTTCTGTTTTCACATACAGCCGATAAAATCGGCCCGATAGGTCAAGGATAATTCCATTTGTTCCATAGCACAGATTTAATAAAATTTACCATAAGCTCAACAACAGGTTCCTTAGAAATCTCTGCCGTTGAATATGACATGGCAATTGTTTTTTTTATAATTTTGCTGTTGTGCTGACTGATTGACATTGATATCCGATATCGGATGAATACAGCGTTGTATCCGATATCGACCCGGACAATGTCACACAGATACATATTTAATACATTTTACTTCTTGTCGGCTATCGGATGTCGGATATCGGATTGTAGGAAAACGCGCTAAGCAGATCCTCGTTTGTCTATCAGCAGGTGCATTAGCTAACAATTGTCACAGTGTACTTACACAGTACTTCTTTACTGTGCTATTATCTATATAAAAAAACTATGATGACTTCGGCTCCGCCCGTTCCTGCTACCCATGGGAACCCATGCCCGATATAAGCAGTAACTCATGTGTTATTCCGAACTATGATCTATCTCTGTACCAAATTTTAGCGAGGTATGTTCAATCGCTAGAACGTGATTGAATAACAAACATCCAAAGCTCTTCACAATTTCTCATATTAAAAATTAGCACATATATACGAGTATAATAGGAAAGATTTATAATAGGATAGATTTTCTCTTTTTATAGTACCGAATGCGGTGTGAGTATGTAGTTGCTCCACAGACCATGGCCTACTTGTTAACAAGTACTGCATTCCAAACTACTTGTACACCGAGGACCTTATGAGCGGCTTCGAGAACACAATCCAAGTAGCAACACAGTAGGAACACAAAATTCGAGAGTAGAAGCGACGAAGAAGACGATACCGAATAAAATTTAGTTAATAGAGCTTCTCAGTGACGTAATCAGTCCATCCTTATTTTAATATACCGCCTCGGTAACTAAGTGCGAGTGTCCCCACAGGCAGTTACAGGGTGGTTCTATTTTTATCCGTAAATAGCCTTAAGGTCGGACAAGGGAATAAGAAACTGTCTAAATAAAGCTTGTTAAATCAACAGACCCGTATTTAGTTCAACAGGATTTAATGGTGGTAGGATAGTGGTTTACAGCACTTATGTGTCTGAAAAATATATCACCGAACTAATAGGAAGCGAGTACCATAGCTAGGGGTTTTAAATTCATGATGCCGACTCTTTCAATAAATTTTACTTACGCCGAATTTCATGCTACATAAAAATAGTAACAGCAGAGAAATAATGCAGTAAAGCCGAGTCTGGACTTCAAAGTACAAGCTTTGAATGCAACCGAGACTAAAGTGATTATGTGATGACAGATGTGACATTGACTTGTCAAATGTCATATTTGGCATCAAAATGACGTGGCACCTCACCCGCCACAGTATATAAATATTATACTGTATTTTTTTATTTAATTTTCTCTTTTTGCATTCTGTTTTTTTTTGTACTGTATGCTGTGTCGCAATAAACATTTTTCTTTCTTTCTTTCTTTCTTTATTCGTCGCCACTGATAGCATAATATACCTCGGGACATGTATTATGGACCTAAATCGCAAGACAAATGAGATGCAGGCGCTCGCGGAATGTATTGTAATAATTTATGTATACTTGATGAATTTGAGGTCATTCACCGCCGTAGCACTCTGTGCTATCCGTGTACTGCGCATATAGAGCACACTTTGGGCACATTTTAGGTTCAAGATATATCGATTAAATGCTTTAATATTTCATCAATCAAAAATGGATGTTTAAAAGTTATTGCAACATCATTCAATGGTTGCGATAATTCGTACGAATATTGGTAAGTGCTTGTGCTAGGAGTAGGTTCACGTCAGTAATGTAATGGCCAAGATTTGAACCCGGGGCCTCTCGGTCGTAAGGCCGACTCCTTAACCACTAATTTACCAACCTTAATATTAATTCCGTATTCAGGACCCATAGAAATCTGTCCACAATTATTATTAACCTGTGTGCAATTCCTGTATGTTTTTTTTTTATACCACTTAGGTGGTAGACAAGCACACGGTCCACATAATGGAAAGTGGTTACCGTGGCCTATAGCCGTTTGTGCAACCAGAGGAGTCACAGTCGCGCTGCCAACCCTGTAAGTGCAGAGTTTCTGTGTCGTTAGTGTAGAAGACAAAGCAGGACAAGCCTTTAGTCTTTCCACTGACAGCACAAATTCTCCAGTGAACTCTGGCTACCCTACTCACCGCTGGGAACATAACACGAAGTTATTATAGCCGCGGTATTCTGTAGGGTGGAGGTACTGCCCCAGTCGGACTGCTCAATTGGGCGGAAATGTATTTATGTGTGTCAAAATATTGATCTACAACCACCATTTTGCACTTACTTTTGACCATATCCGCTTTTTGACATTAATATGTAACTATTCATAGTTAATAAGGAAAATTACTGACTACCGTAATCTCTCGGGAGCCAGGGATTTTTTTCACACGTGTAAACGTATTTCTGTCAATAAACAATTTATTTATTTATTATTATTATTATAACCATGTGTAATCCCTGCGTCGGCCAGAATCGAGGGATATGCCTGTCAACCTCACCTTCGGCAACCAACAACGACCCACAGGCGGCGTGCGTTTTAATCGGTTCAAGTCCGACATAACGTATACCACCGGCTCCGGCGGGAGGTATCCGTGGAGATAGCCCGCACTTAAAAAAATACCACCTTGTGCAGTTCAATCAATCAATTAGCCCATCGTAATCCAATGCAGGACATAGACCTGAGAGGCTTTTACATACACCACGTGCAGTTACCTAACAAAAAACAATACCATCTGCTTGCGACTGAGCAATTTTTAGTCTACACAGTGACGTCACTCATTGTGCACATAGTATAATCAGGATTGAAGAGGCGACGCGTGCGAACAAAGCCGCCGTCTGCAGCCGACCGTGGCTTTGTATCACACTGGAGGATACACGTATGTTATACTTTGCTGTACCATTTTTTTTCTGACAGTTTCGTTTATCTACGAGAATATTCTTGGTTGTAGGGATTAAATTTTTGTTCTAAAATCATCTTTTCGGATCACATTTGGTGGACTAACCGGTTAGGTATGGGTAATGGACTGCTGAGACCAGGTCTCGGTTTTGAACCCAGGTTTTACCATGGTACACACCAATGACTTTTCGATGCTTTTCGAAGTTATGTGTGTATTTATCGCAGGTTTATACGTGCCCGGTTAATGGCAATAGGCTCGCCACCTATTACATTGGGACCTAAACATAAACTAGCGAAATGCGGGTGCTTGCAGGTGCAAGCACCCGCATTTCGCTAGCTATATTCCCGAAGGGGGTAGGTCTGCCTATCCCCCTTCGGGAATATAGGCGTGAGTTTATGTTATGTTATATTATTTGGTGGACTTTGACCTTCACCTTGGCCTTGGATGCACTTAGCAAAATACGTCTCCATTATGATGAGAATTATTCCTTCAGCGTTATTACTAGTTACAGGTTGTTATCTTAGAGGTTGGGGTCTGCTTACTCTTTCTTCTATTTTTGGTTTGACGTGAACGTGACGTGACGGCAATAGGCTCCTATTACATGAGACCAAATGCAATGATTAGTGAAATGTGGGTAGTAATTCACCTCTGCCTAACCCTCCGAGAATAAGGCGTGATTATATGCATGTATGTATGTAGGTGTACAGCTTTTATGAAATTAACTGCCGTCTGACTCCCAATACTGAGAAGGAAGCCTACACCAAAGTCTCCTTCGCGATATCTGTTATAAAAATATTATGGCCATACAAATTCTTAATTCTTTATTGCACACAAACAGTACAGAGGTCAAACACAAAATAAATATATCAGAAATATGTACAAAGGCGAGCTTAACTCAGTATGAGTTCTCTACCAGCAAACCTTTGAGTAGCAGAGAAGCAGTTAAAGTAATAAAGGGACGTGAAGTGTACATTAATTTTCAGATAAAAGAAGGGTACCTAAACAGGTACATATATATACTCATAAACATACATACACAGCATACATATTACACCTACATACATACATACAAATATACATACATACATACACACAATACATACATATAGACACATAAATATATTCAAACTACATTACTGTGATAGGAAATGTTCCCTTGCTCTTCTCCTAAAGACGTCCAGGGTATTACTACCGCGAATGGTATGAGGTAGTGCGTTCCAAAGACGCACAGCCTGCACCGTGAACGATCCATCGTAGCAGCAAGAAGTGTGTGCAGGTGTGCGAAGCAGAAGAGAGGAAGAAAGACGACAGGGTTTGCCCCTGGGTACAAGATACTCAAAGCGTTCCCGCAAATAAGTTGGAGCATTAGGATTATGAAGTATGGTATAGAGAAGAGTTAGGATGTGAAGGTTACGGCGCTGTCGAATAGGGAGCCAGTTCAGTCTTTTGCGATATTGCGTGACATGGTCGTATTTGCGAAGGCCAAACACAAAGCGAATTCCTAAATTTTGCAGGCGCTCAAGTTTGTTCAGCAGTTCCTCCGATGCATCTAGAGAGCAGACATCAGCGTAGTCTAAAACCGAGAGTAGTAGAGATTGTGCAAGAGTAATTTTAGTCTGAAGAGGTAGGAGTTTCTGGAGACGCTTGAGGGATTGAAATGAACAGTATACCCTCTTGCTTACCTCCGCGATGTGAACATCCCAGGCAAGCATGGAGTCGATGTGCACGCCTAAATTTTTTGCACTTTTTGAGTAATCAATGGCCACTGAATCAAACATTACTGGAGGAAGAGAATCATGTTCCAAGAGGCGGAGCATGTATCTACCACCAACAATAAGTGCTTGAGATTTTTTTGGGTTGACCAGCAGTCCAAAGGATTGAGCCCAAGTATGGATGTTGTCAAGATCATTGTTGATGGCAGCCACAGCCCCAGTCAGTTCATCAGCTTTAAAATGCCGATATATTTGCAAGTCATCTGCATAGAGGTGGTAATGCGAGGTTAGAACCCGAGTTACGGCGTTTATGAAAATAGAGAAAAGGAGAGGAGAAAGAACGCCACCCTGTGGAACGCCTGCTACCAAGTCGCAACAATCAGAGGAAGCGTCATTCACTCTAACAGACTGTGAGCGTCCCTGGAGATAGGATTTAAACCATGTAGTTGCAGAGGTAGAAACATTGATGGAGGACAGAATACCCAGGAGGATGTCAAAATCAACTGAGTTGAAGGCACTGCTGAAATCCAATAAGACCAAAACTGTCAGTTGTTTGTTCTCCATTGCCATTCTTATGTCATCAGTTACTTTAACTAATGTTGTTACAGTACTATGGCCACGGCGAAAGCCAGATTGGAAAGGACTTAGCAGACCATTAGAGGAGAGGTAATAGCTCAGTTGATCATGCACAACACTCTCGAGTACCTTGGACAAGATGGGAAGAATTGAAATAGGGCGGAATTGGGAGTGTGTTGTAGGATTGGATACTTTTGGCAGGGGTATAACAGAAGCTTTCTTCCATGATGAAGGAAAACAGTTGGAATACAAGGAGAAGTTTATAATATGGGTGAGGACAGGAAGAATCATATTTACTATGGGGAGAAGCATTTGGAGTTGAAGGCCATCATCACCAACCGCCCTACTGGATATGGATTTTAGATGTTTCTTAACTTCTACCTCTGATACAGGATGAAATTGGAAGGAAGTATTTAATGGAAGTGGAAGAGAAGAGAGAAAATTTAGGGTAGAAGATTTAACATCACTAGGTATAGTAGTTGGAGGCGCTGAGAAGTGTGCATTTAATGCATTGAGGTCCATATCAGTAAAGTTGTCATGGACGACCTTACCAATACCCAGAGATTTCAGGAACTGCCATTGTTGAGAGGTGTTGAGATTTTCAATTGACCTGTGAATATGGTCCCGTCTCGCATCCCTACACAGACGATTGCAGCGGTTACGCAGCTTTTTATACAAATTGAGGCCCTCTACAGATGGACATTTCATATATTTACGCTTGGCCTTATCTCGCTTCGACATCATGTTTTTGATTGTTGGAGAAAGCCATGGCGCAGGGAGAGGTCTAACTCTTACCTTCCTAATGGGGGCATGTACCTCATAGATGGTCAACAATTTGCTGGTAAAGAAAGTCACTTTCCCATCCAGGTCATTGCAGTCATAAACAGACGACCAGTCAGTACCATTCACATCAACCCCCAAGCGCTCCAGATCAATGTCTTTAAAATTACGAAGATATAGAAATTTACTCTTGCGTTTCGGAGGACGAAGTTTATAGGATAGGTATACGAGATCATGATATGAAAAGGGAGCAGATAACTGTCCGTGTGAGGCTACTTTGTGAGGATCAGAGACTAGAATGAGATCCAGTAGCGAGGGCTGAGTATTGGGAACCTTATGTGTGGCTTGTAGAGGAAGAATGTGCATGTCCACAGAAGAGACAAGGGAACAGAGTTTACGGCTGCGATGATCATTCTTTAGGAGACAAGTATTGAAGTCCCCGAGGATAATTCTGTGCTCATATATTGACGAGAAATGTTCAAGTTGTAATTCAAAGGCAGAGAAATAATCAATGTTGTTAACAGGACTGTAATATACCCCTAGTAGTGTTTTGGTGTGCTTAAAATCAATCTCAATAAAAAGATATTCAGTAAAATTTGAATAAACACCTGGAGACTGATCAACAACTTTATGAGAAATATCCCCACGAAGATACATAGCAACCCCACCGCAACCCTTACCAGTTCTGTCAACACGCACAAGCTTATAACCAGGTAGAGAGTACTGGGTGGAAGGAAGTGGAGGCTTAAGAAAAGATTCGGAGACAAGAACAGCATGAACGTAGTCAGAATTAAAAGAAACCAGAAGATCGGAATAGTGTGCAGGAATGCTTTGAGCATTTATGTGGACAACATTAAAATAATAAGGAAGTACTGAATAAATAGAGGACAGTTCGTTACAGAGCTGAACAGCATTGTTGTTCCCAGATGTACTGGCCAAGCTGTCACTAGACGCAATCGAAGAAGCACAAGAAGCAAAACTATCATCTGAGTCTGAAATAGCAACGTCTGAATCTTCAGACATATAAAAATAAAAATAATAAATAAATTAAAAAAAAAAAAAATAGATATATAAATTAATTATAGATTATATAAAACTAAATAATAAGTAGTCTAAAGTTTTACTTGTAACGTATCCTCTATGCACTCGCCAGTTGCAAACATAATTTATAGATAAACGTTTCCGAACGCACAACATAATATGACAGTTTTGACAAGTTAAAGTTGTTACGTCAGTTACGTCAATCAAAGTCAAATTACTATAACAATAATAAAATGCAACTGACCGCTTATACAAATTAAATCTCAAAATGAAAGAAACACAAAACAAAAATAAAATGTATGCAACAATTATGAAGGCTACTTGCGCGGTTTTCTCTGTGAAGCTGTACCCACACTGGCAGATGTTGTTTCGGCCACAGGATATTTGTTCAAAAGTTGTTGCAGTTCACCCGCCGACTCGATCTTATGCCGCGTGTTATCCGTGACCTGAACTATAATCTTCCCATCCGAGGTCCAGCACTGTCTCACACCATAATGCTTCCGTGCGGACACAAATAGGTCGTGTCTGGGTTTTGTGAGAAACTCTGACAACGTTATACCAGTGCCTTTGAGTTTGGATTTGTTACGCCATATCTCACTACGGGTTGCACGACTTTCAAACCTCACTAACAGGGGGCGAGGTCTGCTAGTATCACTCCCCAGACGATGGCAGACTGCTATGTCTTTTGTAGTGATATTCATGGTCTTTATTTTGTCAGAGAACACATTAATGACGCTGCCCGTGAGATCCGCTGTATTTTTCTCAGAAAGGCCATGCAGAAGAAGAACCTTGGCTCTTGAAGCCATCTCATGCCGATCTAAGCCCTTCACCAGTAACTCCATTTGGGATTTCAGGGCACCCAAGGTCTTCCATACAAGACCCTTAAATTCAGTGAAATCGCGAGAGATACTTGCTATAGTCTTATGTATTGTAGACTCACCTCCAGCACTCTTCAAGTCCTCTTCATACTGTGCCATACGCCTTGTAAAAGTGGTAGACAGCTCCTCCATGCAGTTAAACAAGTTTGTGTACAGATCCATTTCGTTTGCCATGCCTTAGTGCAGTCGAGCGGTGATTTATTATATATACTAATATGTGAGAGGGTGCAATAGAGGATACCAAAGGTTTTTAAATATTATATTGCATTAAATGGTAAGTAATTTTATTTTTTAAATTTAAAATATTCAAGAGCTTTTTTTAAAAGGTGTTGACACTTCAACAGCTACCCTCTTCCCAAACAAAATTTCTAACAGACAAAAAAAGTTTCAATTACCGATGCCATGATAAATTGGTAATTTAAACACGACACTAACGAACGGCGCAGCAAATTATAAAAATAAAATAATACCTAAAAATACCAGCATACCCCAAAATTGGGGTCAATTTCACACGTGTTATTATGAATAGGTAATTAAATTTAAATTTTTAATTACTTTGTCGCTACCCTTAAATTAGTGGTTCGTTTTATGTCTCGCTGTTTCGTAACAGGATTTAAATAAATTATTATTAATAAACTTCGTTTGATTCTTTTTAGGATTCCGAACGAAAAGTAAAACAACAGAACGTAATTTTTCATAGTTCATAAGGTATCCACAATTTTTATTTACTTAACAATGAGCAGATATTCCAATTTGAAATTTAGTTTACAAGTTATCACTGATGATAGTGAATGAGTCAGGTAATAAAATATTGCCATGCTGATCTAGGAGTGAGAGAAAAACATAGCATGCATCAACTATGATGATCTTCTCGGGCAAGTCGACTGGTCTCTAACTCTGGTTTTTTATAAGTGCGAAAAAATCCAACGGATACTCCCCGCCGCAGCCGTGCGTTTTAGTCGGTTCGAATCCGACTAAAACGCACGGCGTCTGTGGGTCGTTTTTGGTTGCTGAAGGTGAGGTTAACAGACATATCTCTTGCACCCCGGCTGCCACAGGGCCATCTCTCTCGATCTGGCCTTCCTCGGGCTACTAACTCTGGTTACAAAACATACCTAGACTTTGTCCCATCACAGCAATAGAATCGTACCCTTTTACATGCAATGAAATATGACTTATCCCTTTCCAACCGGTGAACAAATTTTTATTTTTTTCGTGTATAACATATATTGTGTAGTTATTTAGGCTTCAGGTAAGTTATAAAAAATAGTTTAAAAAATCTTGTACCCCCCCTTTCCGCAGAAAAGTACTCGCACGATTGTGACGATCAGGAATAAATTGAGATGCGCACAGTTGTGACTTTCAAGGAATTAATTGTGTTAATGAAACGAAAGAACGGTTTAATAATTTGTATGTATATATTTATTACAATCATTCAATAATCTTATCATCGGTCTTTATAATTGAGTATTTATTTTTGGTTTATTTACTCCTATGTGTATTAAACTAACTTTCTAAATCACATTTATAAAAAATACAACATTATCAGTCAAAACTTCTTTATAATAATTAACGAAATAGCAATCATTTTGAGATCAACATTTTACAATCAAAAATACTTATCGCGGTCGGTGTGGTATAATTGAAAACAATCTTTTCCCCGTGACATGCACAAATAAATATTACATTTTACACAGCGAATTTTGCTTCTACTTTTTTATTATTATTATTATTTTACATACAAGAACGTGGAGCAGACAAATCGTCAAAGGTAGGTAGATGATCATAGCCATCATAACGTTTGGAAGGTTTTGACGGCATGTATTTATTCTTTTGAGGTACCGTGCCCTATCTTCAACATCTGTGTCATGGCTTGATCTAGGTTTTTTGTTTGGAACACTCAACCAAGCATCTGCTACTTCCATTTTAAAGTCCAGCAAAGCAAATTTTTTTTTTGGGAGGTTATTAGCTTCACAATCTATTTTCCATTTCCTTCAAGCATTTACTACTGCCCAATCCAAATCCCAAATTTGTTTTTATGAAGGTACGATAATATTCCATCATTTGGTCCAAAACATTCACTCCACTCCAATGTGGTTATTGTAATTACAGACTACTCTGGGATAGTTATATCCTTGTAAGATTTCGTTCGTTTGTCTCATCGTTTAACGTAGTCTATTTGTTCAGCTCCAGTACAGTTAGAAGCCGTTAAAACCGCTTCATTATCTTTCCATTTGACCAAGCTTACAGAATCTCTTACAAATTGCTTGTGTTCTCCACGTTCATTTTGCTGTCCTTCTTAAATTTTAGTGCTGTACGCCCTGGAATTCAGTTCATCATGATAGTTCCAGTACTATGCAGATTTTGTTGGCTCATTTCCTCTATCAAAGGGACAGTTGTGAAATAACGATCGTGGTAAATACAGCTACTGGGCGGAATAGTTTTAGTTAAATATAATACTACAGATGGACCTAAACCTAATGTACTATTTCCGAACATAGTTTTAGCGCCTTTATAAATCTCAATATCTACCATGAGGATACATAATCAAGTGTATAGCAAATAGCTTTTTGATATCTAGCTGTGTAGATTTTAGTTCCGTTCCATATTTACGTAAGTGATAAATATTTGAACAATGAACTGTCATTTCGAAGAATTCTTTGTCAAAATACTCATGGACGTACTCAATATGTGTCCTCACTGGCACTGAGGGAAGACTTGTGTAGTTATGGTCTTTATCAGTAAAGGCTATTTGCCTCCACATACCAGATCGACGAATGACTAAGTTTTCAGGAATTCCTCATTTAACGCCGGTGTCTGTTGTTCTGGAGGAAGCCAAGGTGGTGCGGATGAAGATGTCGTGTTTTCTACATTTGATATAGCAGTTTCTGGTAAGGGGTCATGGTCTTCCTCTTCAATCAGACTATTAAAAAATAAGGGGTAAAACTGGTCACCTAGGTCTTCAAAATCTTCAATTTCTGAGAGTTTTCGTCTTGTAAAACATTCAAAACGTCTTCGTCTCTCAAAACAGCACCTAAGGTAAAAAATAATCTTATCATCCTTCACAATAATATCAACAAACAGCAATGAAAAAAATGCATCTTACATATTCAGAAATGCATTAAAGCCCGGATTGTCACGATCGTGACGATGTGAGTTTAACGAACCACAAGCAGAGCAGAAGTTATGTTATTTCAATAAAAGTTACACCTGTATACTAATTGATATTTATTTTAGGCTTTCATAACAAAAAACTGTCACAAAATAACGAAGAAAATGGATAAAAATAAACTTACGTGATCGTGACCCACGACCGAAATGCGCGGCCATCCTTGACAGCTATCCACTGGCTACTGACGAGTCGAAACGTGTCCTTGTATTTTTTAACGTAAACGCATACATCGGCACGATCGATCGAGGCCGGTCGCGTTCAATAAAACAAATGCACTTGTAATGCAGTTTTTTTTTTATCGATCATCACGCTTATATTGAACCGGTTGGAAAGGGTTATCAAGTGGTGACCTCTGCCTACTCCTTCAGGTAAGTATATAAGCGTGAGTGTATTTACATGTATATATGATTACGATAATAACGATAGAACTAATAGCAATCCTTTCATAGTAACTACTATAGCAATCTCTTCACTCGTGCTTATTTCTCGAACAACTTGAAAATATGTATTTCACTCAAGCCATTTCAAGTTCCAAGTACCCGACAAGTCGACAAGAATGCGTGGATCCTACCAACTACTTCGTAAATTTGACTAATACTCACACAATTTCTTAAGGATAATACTTTCCTTATTTTGTGTAGTACAACTAGCAACAAAGATTCTTGAGTTTATAGTATATTCTGGTACAAGTGTGTAAAGTTGCTTTTACCGTCTTCGGCTCTTTTAAAACCCTTGTCTATCGGCTTCGGTCTCAATAGCGATGTTTTTCATCACACTTGCGAATAAAATAATACCAAAAAATCATTTTATCTACTCTCATACTGAAATGTAAACACAATTAAAAACAACTTTAATGACATTCAATTAAGATATAGAAAAAATTAAATCGGTTCAGGTGAGATTCGAACCCGGGATCTTTCTCTTACAGGGGGAATGCTCTGACCACTAACCACAGAATCTTCGCCCGAAACCATGCAAATTCTTCTAAACATATATCCGTTTTACGGTGACGGTTGTTTACGCACAGAGTATCATTTTATTTTCAGGCAAAAGTCACAGTTTGATTATAGATGCTATTATGTGCCTTATCGCGATGAAAATAGAGCCACATTACAAACAAACAAACTATTTAATTGTAAAAATCGAGGTAACGATATTTTCAAATTGATATTCTGGTACCGCTACAAAAGATTGATTAAGAGTACTTCAAAAATATATCTATCCCGTTTTTGCAACCCATAGGAACCTATTCCCGGAATTAAAGGGTTCCTTTAAGCGACGGTTAAAACGATGGCTTATTGAGCAAGCATTCTACTCATTTGACGAACTTGTGTCAATGGACAACAATGTAAATAAATAGCATTAATAATCTGTTGACATTGTAATCGTTTTTATTTTATTTATGTTTTGTATTTTAATTTCTGTGACTCGAAACCTGTTATTTTTAAATGTGAAGACTTTAATTGTAGACACTACTGTTTACCTGACATTTTGATTTTAATTTTTTTTTATTGTTGTAATGTAAATTATGATCGATCCTGTATAATCAACTAAGAGTATGTAATGATATGTATTATGTGACGTGTAATATTTTTTACCAATAAATGAGTTATGAGTTAAATATAACCTATGTGTTATTCTAGATTTTAACCTATACCTGTACTGCAGCCAGAGATCTGTTTAACCTGATTCAACGTGATTGAATAACAAAAAACAAACATCCAAAACCTCTTCACAATCATTCACATTTATAATAACATATTTATAGTATACTAGCTGACCCGCCCCAGCTTCGCTCGTGGCATATTTTAAAACCTCATATCACCTATTTGAGCCCGTATTTTTTCAATTTTGCAAATAATATATGGAATCTGCCGGATTTATTAACGTTTATGGTCACTGCTCCACTCTCTTAAGTAGTAGCGTGATGATATATAGCCTAAAACCTTTGTCGATAAACGGACTATCACACATAAAAAAATCTAATTGAGAAAAAATCACAATTAAAGGAATTTATTAAAAATTAAAAAAAAAAGGAGTTGATCGTAGAGGGTTGAAAATTTTGGGTTGTATGTATTTTTAAATGCTATATCATAAAAAAATACAATAAAAAATGTTATACATGAATTAAAAATAAATTTTAGGGGTGAACAACCCTTATCACTTAGGGGTATGAAAAATAGATAGTAGCCGATTCTCAGACGTACTGAACGTGCATATAAAATTTGGTAAAAATCAGTAAAGCCGTTTCGGAGGAGTAAGGTAACTAATATTGTGAAACGAGAATTTTATATTTTACACTACTAACCCGGCAAACGTTGTTTTGCCATATAATGTTAAGGGTGGATTACCCTTAACATTTAGGGGGATGAAAAATAGATGCTGTCCGATTCTCAGACCTACCCAATATGCACACAAAATTTCATGAGAATCGGGAAATCCGTTTCGGAGGAGTTTAACCACAAACACCGGGACACGAGAATTTAATTTAATTAAATATTAGATTAAATATTAAGTAGGACAGGATTTTTAGTTTCCTGTATATGGCACCATACATAAGATTTTTAGTTTCCTGTATATGGCACCATACATAAGATTTTTAGTTTCCTGTATATGGCACGATACATAAGATTTCAATAAAATATTCAAATTATACTTAAACTAATAAAATAATCTTAGGTGTTCTGTATATTTCAAAGTTTCAATACTTGAATTGAATAAATCCATCCAAACCTATTTCAATGTGATCTCAACTTTGAATTTATTGGGACATTTAAGGTAACTAATATTGTGAAACGAGAATTTTATATATTACACTAGCTAACCCGGCAAACGTTGTTTTGCCATATAATGTTAAGGGTGGATTACCCTTAACATTTAAGGGGATGAAAAATAGATGCCGTCCGATTCTCAGACCTACCCAATATGCACACAAAATTTCATGAGAATCGGGAAATCCGTTTCGGAGGAGTTTAACCACAAACACCGCGACACGAGAATTTAATTTAATTAAATATTGGATTAAATATTAAGTAGGACAGGATTTTTAGTTTCCTGTATATGGCACCATACATAAGATTTTTAGTTTCCTGTATATGGCACCATACATAAGATTTTTAGTTTCCTGTATATGGCACCATACATAAGATTTTTAGTTTCCTGTATATGGTTCCATACATAAGATTTTTAGTTTCCTGTATATGGCACGATACATAAGATTTTTAGTTGCCTGTATATGGCACGATACATAAGATTTTTAGTTTCCTGTATATGGCACGATACATAAGATTTTTAGTTTCCTGTATATGGCACGATACATAAGATTTTTAGTTTCCTGTATATGGCACGATACATAAGATTTTTAGTTTCCTGTATATGGCACGATACAAAAGATTTTTAGTTTCCTGTATTTGGCACGATACATAAGATTTTTAGTTTCCTGTATATGGCACGATACATAAGATTTCAATAAAATATTCAAATTATACTTAAACTAATAAAATAATCTTAGGTGTTCTGTATATTTCAAAGTTTCAATACTTGAATTGAATAAATCCATCCAAACCTATTTCAATGTGATCTCAACTTTGAATTTATTGGGACAAGCGACTTTTTTGCTCACTTTTTTAGTACTTTTATTCGCGAGATGAAACTTCTGACTTTGTTTTGTGAGAACTATTTTGTTACTGCCATATTGCAAAAAATATAATATACATTTTATCCATACTGATATTATAAATGCGAGAATAACTCTCTCTGTCTATTACGCTTTCACGCCTAAACCGCTGAACGGATTTTGATAAAATTTGGTATAAGGATTGATTAGACCTTGAGAAAGGACATAGACTATGTTTGGTCGCAAGAATCGATATTTATGCGGGCGGAGTTACGGGAAACACATAGTATTTTATATTTCTAGGATGTTTAGTTCCAAAAAAGAACGTGTTCAAACAAACTCTTCAGCTTTTTTTCATACAGTTTACCTAAATCTAAATAACTAGATAACATCGAATTGGGTATTTATTGCTCAAAAGAAGTATGCCAAATAAAATCAGTATCAAATACCGTCTAAAAGTAAATCTATACAAATAGCATCTAAGCGTGTGAACTCATTGAAATATCTAAGGACAGCATCTTTTGTATACTTAACTGGCTGTTTCCCGTGATTGGAATGGATGCTGGTTATTGAGGAGTTTTCGTCATATCTCTTACTTAACCAATTGCAATTAAACTTATGGCAGATTTTAAATCTGGTAAAACCTGTCTAATATAAAACTGTTAAGTCAACCGTGTTTAAATACATCACGAAAAGACAGACAAGACAAGAATACTAAAATATATTTTTTATTAACCCCAGCGCAAGAAGGACGGTGTGTTATAAGTTTGACGTGTCTGCGTGTTCGTGTGTGTTTGCATGCATGCGTGTGTGTGTGTGAGAGAGAGAGAGGGAGACAGATTGTCTGTCTGTGGCATCATAGCTCCTGAATGACAACCCTTGAATCAAAATATTACTAGGTATATCAGAGTTAAAGGGCTAACCAACAATATTTAATTTAATTTTTTTGGAGAATGTCTGAATTTTTTTTTGTGCTCAGAATCATCCATCTAACTTAGCCCAAGATTTTTAAATATCTCTATTAATATACATGTGAGTCTATTAATAAACAAACAAGACTATATTCATATTGTGTGTTAAGTGTCACTTGTTTACACCTTATCCTATATCTTCAATAAATATTCAGATTCCGATTTAAATGAAAATAAGTTTTCCTAAAGTAATCGTCACCAGTATAAGTTCGTCTTCCTTGTTCCGCCCTTTCATTTGCACGTGAACGAAACATGCATAATAGAAATACACGTGTATCAAAGATCTTTGTACAGTGGAGTTTAATTTTGTCACGCTTGTCACAAGACGTTTATGATTGAAGTTGTACATAATATAACACACATAACATAACTCATGCCTATATCCCCGAAAGGGTAGGCAGAGGTGCTTTTTTTTACGTGCGCAAAATCCCCACGGATACCTCCCCACCGGAGCCGGTGGGAGAGGTTATGTCGGACTCGAACCGACAAAACGCACGCCACCTGCGGGTCGCTTTGGTTGCCGAAGGTGAGGTTGACAGGCATATCCCTCGCACCCCGGCCGACCCAGGGCCATCTCTCACGATCTGGCCCTCTTCTCGGGTGTGTCTACAGAGTCTCCAACTCGTTCCCGATAAACAGGGAGGCGCGCCAGTCGCGCCGCCACCGCGGCCTGCTTCTGCTAGGGTGACAGGCGGCTCCACCTGTCACCCCCAGGCAGAGGTGCTAGCACCCAAATTTCACCAGTTTATATTTAAGTCCCAATGTAATAGGTGGTGAACCTATTGCCATTAACCGGGCACTTATAAACCTGCGATAAATACACACATAACTTCGAAAAGTATCGAAAAGTCATTGGTATGTACCATGGTAAAACCTGGGATCGAACCCGAGACCTTGTCTTAGCAGTCCATTACCCATACCTACCACTAGGCTACCGCGGTTATTGTACAATAGGACAATAGGAATAAATACAAACAATATATGCCTACCCATATTAAAATAATTTATTAAGACTGTTGTGAGATTTTTCATGTTTCGTTTAGAGATTCGGATACAAATATCTATATGTACCAGTATTGTATACGTACACTCGTAAGCTTTATAAAATGTGTGGTGGCGCATGGGCCAGCGTGCGCGAGTGGACTGTATTGCGAAGAAGCAGATAACTGTTCTATTGACACTTTACACAAAAAACAAGACAGGTGGCCGGGCTGCCGCGGATTCGATCCAGGCAGTGAATGCAGCCCGAGAAATTAGGAGAGGATGCACTAACCTTCACGACCCACGTGTTTTTCATCGCAGCCGGTACACGGATCTTCTCTTCCTTGCTCAGGAGCTGCCGTCAGCGTCACTAGATCCCTTGAGGAACACACGAGAGGCACCATCCGATCGGTAAAGGTCTATGAGGCGGTTAAAATACAACAAATATTATTCATTTTCTGAGAGACGCGCTCGCGATCCGTCCCTACGCTGGCTAGTTCAAAGCGGGAGTGACCGTCCACATCTCACACAATGGCGGACGGAAGCTACAGCTAGCCCTACTCTATGGTTAGTGCGGAGGGGGAGACGGATCTAAAAGGAGTGTGTTTCCATGTCAAAAAATACAGTTTCCACATCGGCGCAACCATTCCCCCCGGCTTGAAGGGTTACCTTCGAAACGAAAAATGTGGAACAAAACTAATGTCTAATCTAAATCTAGGTTTGCGAAATAACAACTAAAATATAAACATAGATTGGAACTCGTGCCTACTGCTGGCTAGGCAGAGGGCAGAGGCGAACAACCGGGCGCAGATACGATCCGGTTGCAGTTTTAACCCGTACAACACGAGTTATCCCGCGGGCATCGGGAAAAATTTCCTCTACTACTCCTAGAGGCCAATGTAAAGGAGGCGCATTCTCAGTCATAAGGACTACCACCGTACCTACAGTAATTGGGTTGGATGGAGTATTCCATTTTTGACGTGACTGCAGCGTGTGCAAATAATCGGTTCTCCAACGATTCCAAAACGATTGGACCATCTTATCTAAAAGAGCGTGACGAGTTAGGAGGTGTATTCTATCGTCATCAACATCTATTGCGGGCAAATATTTTAAAGGAGTCATATTTAAGAAGTGAGCTGGCGTCAGCGCTAACGGCTCTGACGGATCGCTAGATAGAGTCCGACACAGCGGACGCGTGTTCATCACCGCCTCTACTTGCGCGAGTACGGTACTCAACTCCTCGAACGAGAGAATCTGTTCGCCTATGACGCGAAACAGATGCGACTTAAGGCTTTTAATATTCGCTTCCCAATTACCACCAAAATGACTAGCTGCAGGCGTGTTAAAGTACCATTCAATGCGATTTTCGGCTAAGATGTGAGCGAATTCACTTTGGTAGTACTTAGACCGTAAGAATGTGTGTAATTCCGAAATACTACGTCGGGCCCCTACATAGTTTGTACCGTTGTCCGAATACATGCGCTTAACCGGACCCCGACGCGACAAAAAACGTTTAAAAGCGGACATAAAATTTGGCGTACTTAAATCACCGGTCAACTCTATATGAACCGCGCGAGTTGTCATACAAATGAACAAACAAACATAAGCTTTCGTGGAGCGAATGCCACGACCACGAGCAATGGTGACCTTGAAAGGCCCAGCAAAGTCTGTGCCGGTGTGTACGAAAGGTTTTGCGGATTGAACAACACGACAAGAGCGATGATCGGCCATTTCAGGCGCGATAAAACGCGGGCGGAGTTTAAAACAAGGTACACATCTGTGTACTCTAGCGCGAATCAAATTACGAGCGGAAATTATCCAGTATTTCTGTCTCAAAATAGACATTAACAAATCGGGACCAGCGTGACAATTCACCTTGTGATGATAATCTACTAACAAATCTAATACGTGGTCCTTACGCGGGAGAATTACTGGGTGCCTTTGTTCAAATCCTAAACCTGAATTTCTCAAACGACCACCTACTCGAATGAGTCCATCTTCCAAAAATGGTTTCAAGTGTCGGAAAGAACGACTACAAGGTTTGTTAAATTCTAAATTTTTAAATTCAGAAGCAAAATAACACTTCTGCAATTCGCGAAGTATGATCAATTCAGCCTTATCTAAATCAGCGGCGGTTATATGACCGCGTGTAGATAAAATTCTCAAAAATCGGCCTACATAAACAACACAACGCAACAGTCTCGACCAAGACGAGACGCGATTAGCCAACAACAAAACCAGGGACTCTTCACGCGGGACCGACACCACAAGCGAGTGCTTCTTTTCCTCGGGTGGTTCGGAAACCGTAGTGGGATTGAATTGACTAACTGGCCACTTATCTAACGCGGCATGAATCCAGGACGGTCCACTAAACCATAACGGGTGATCTAATATTTGCGAAGGAAGCAGTCCACGAGAGAGACAATCGGCTGGGTTGTCGGTGCCAGCAACATGAAAGAGATTTTTTGGCGCTAATTCCGATTGAATTTTTGCCACTCTATTAGCGACGAAGGTGTCCCAACGATGGGGCGAAGAGTGGGCCCAACACAAAGCGACTGTTGAGTCCGAAAAAGCTAAAATTCTATTAATATTAATGCGACTACTACAAGCATTGGCGATAGAGGTGATCAATCTAACCAACAATAGTAAAGCGCATAGCTCGAGGCGTGCCAGAGAGACGACCTTACGGGGAGAGACCTTCGATTTCGCGCTTATAAGGCTAATTGAAACCTTACCTACATTCGAGACATGAAAATAGACTACTCCTCCATACGCCCTCTCACTAGCGTCCGCGAAGCCTACTACCGTAACAACACTAGGTTGCGATATACCTACATGACGCGGAATTTGTACTTGGTCAAGCACAGAGAGTTCTTTTCTAAAGCGAGCCCACAACTTAGCAATGTTGTCGGGCGCGGTGTCGTCCCAATCACAATTCGAAAGCCAAAGCTCTTTTATAAGTAGTTTGGCGTACAGAACGACAGGAGCTACGAATCCCATTACGTCCCATATCCGTGCCACACACGACAGGATAATGCGTTTAGTACAAGTTTGCGGGGTCGAACTACTTTTCAAACTAAACGTATCAGATGCGGGCGACCAGCTTAAACCAAGCACCTTGTGCGTATCACTTTCATCGAACTCCTTAACCGAAGACAATCGGTGCGACGGTGGAATCGACTCTAACGCTGTTTGCGAGTTGCTCGTCCATTTCACGAGATCAAATTGACCCGCCTTCATGAGACTTATAACTTGAGCGGCCGTCTCGACAGCCTCGGCCTCGCTATCTACACTATACACGAAGTCGTCCATGTATAAGCCAGTCTCAATGGTGGCTCTCGCTTTAGGAAATGCATCGCCCTCGTCAGCGGCCAACTGCTTGACGGTGCGAAGTGCGTGAAAAGGGCTAGATTTAAGCCCGAAGCAAACACGATTAAACTCGTAAACCATTAAAGGTTCTTGCGGTGAAAATCTATACAAAAATCGTTGAAACCTACGATCGGGTTCGCGCACTTCAAGGCACAAAAACATTTGTCGAATATCTGCAGAGAGTGCCACAGCGAATAAACGAAAATTTACAATTATGTCAAATAAATTACCTTGAAGATTTTGACCACAATACAAAATGTCATTAAGCGACACGGAAGTGCTAGTCTTAGCACTGCCATCTAGAACTACGCGGAGTTTAGTAGTAAGCTTATCTTCTCTAATAACTCCGTGGTGCGGGATAACGTACGAAGGCTGGGTCTCGTCAGTGTCCGCAGGCGCAGGTGAGATGTAACCTTTATCTAAATATTCGTTGACAACCTCATCATAGGCTTGCTTTAACTTTGGAGACGCCTGCATCTTTCGTTCTAAACAAAGAAAGCGTCTTTCAGCGGATGCACGGGAGTCGCCGAGCGAAAAAATATCTCCCTTGAAAGGGAGCGCGACAACATAACGACCCTGCTCATCGCGAGTAGTCGTGCGACAATAAATCTCCTCAGCCATCTTGTCATCAGGGCTTAGGATTGGTGGGACATTGACCTCCTCAATCTCCCAAAACTTGCGGATGGTAGACTCCAGTGGCGGCTCGACGGTGCAACAGAACGAGGCAGTCGAGTGACTAAAACTATCCATAGAAGCGGGTGCAGAACCAATTATAACAAAACCCAGAACTGTTTCCAGGGCGTGCGGAGCGGGGTACGTCGGTCCCCCTTGAACCTTACGTGATAACTGGAGGTGCGGGAGAATCGAAGCGCCGATCAATATATCGACGACTCCAGGAACAGCGTAAGTCTCATCTGCTAAAGGCAAGTCTTTAAATTTCGTTAATAAAGACGTGTCAACCGGGACGGTAGGCAACTGTTCAGCTATTCTATCTATAACGAGCGAATCCATGTCAAACCAAATTTTATTATTAAAACGAGATCCAAACCTCGTTTTAACTGTGCCATGAACAGCTGACCGTAAACCTCCAAAACCCGTCACCACTGAGTAGGTTGAACGCCTATCAACATTGAAACCAAGACGTTGACAACAATCTTGAGTAATAAAATTACTTTGCGAAGCGCCATCTAATAGCGCTCGAACAATGTGCGGTTTACCTAATGCATCAACAATAACCACGCGAGCGGTCGCAAGACAAACCGTAGTGAGGGCAGCACTAGCGGAGAACGAACACAAGGTGACGTCATTCGTAGCGGTCCCCGGGCAGGCCGGAGCGCGTGCGAGCTCGGGCTGCGGCTGCGGCGCAGGCTGCCGCGCGTCACCGCTCGACGAACCAACTGTGCTCACCTTGGATGCGGCATTACTATTTTCAAAATGAAGCAAAGTGTGGTGTCTCGCTTGACATTTGCGACAACCATTTCCACTATTACATAAACCCACGCGGTGTTTAGTACCGAGACAATTAAAACAAAGATTATTAGCGCGAACAAATTTATAACGATCACTAGGCGACAATTTTAGGAAACCAGGACACTTGTACAGTTGCGAGTGATGAGTACTACACAAAGAGCAAACAGGTGATTGTACACGTGCTGGTGCGGTATTAACATAAGTATGGGTTGACCTCAGTGACCTCGATGACGCATCTATTTTGCGCGCGGGACTAACAACTGTCTTCGCGCCTTCATGTTTCGATGAAGAGCGTTGTAATATTTTTATATGCTCGCGAACAAAACCTTCTAAGTCTTCGAACTTAGGAATTTTATTGCCGCGATGATCCGACTCAAACAAACGAATGGTTTCGGAATCTAATTTCCTTAAACCCATATACAAAAATACGAAGTCGCAGAGGTCATCAATCTTTAGGTTCTTTACAGCGCGAACAGCTGACGCGAAAGTGTCTAGAAATTTCTCTAAGTTTTGATCGTTACATGCCGTAATAGATTTCAAATCAAACATCTGATCCAAATAGGCGTTAGCTACCGATCTTTTATCCTCATACTTAGCTTTCAAAGTATTTAAAATTAAATTATAATTCCCGGCACTAAACGTAATTCCAGCGCAAACGGTTATAGCTTTACCAGTCAATTTTTCAACAAGATAATGCAATTTTTCGTGATCTGTCAACGAATCGTTCTTATCTATTGTATTCTCAAAACTATCTATAAATCGACACCAATTGCGAATGTTACCATCAAATTCGGGTATTTGAATTGGTGGCAACTTAGGTCGGTCGCGAGTGGGGTTGGGTCGGTCAGACGGCTTCTCCAAACTCCTCGCGACGCGCTTGATACGACAATACAAATCGTCAAACGACGACAAGGCTTGATAACTCACTGAGTAATCGGGATCCAAATTCAACTCTAAAACGTTGATGTCATGCACTAAGGTTTCGAAATCCGCGCGTAGACTATCTAAGTTTTCTATAGAACACAAGAACGAATCTCTGATGACCAAATCAGAGGTTTTAAGTGCACTATCATAAATCGATTGTACGCGAGAGTAAATCATTTCTTTTTTAGCGTATAAAAGTTTCAATTGAACCTTACCGGTCTTATCAACCTTTGGGGACATGTTTACAATTAAATCTCAAACTAAAGTGCGGTAAACAATAAATATGAAATGACTTAATCCTAGCGGTACAGAGCAGCGAGGCGGCGCGAGCGTTAACTATGTAGGTAGGTAGGTGCTTACAACTGTGAATGCACGCTTGAACAAACGCGCATAGCAACAAGGTCGTACCTACGCGATGGTCGCTGTCTAGATTCAACTATTATTTCCGAGATTAAGTATTGCGTAATATCTATTCAAATTAAAATACTTTCGTATGAATTGGGATGAGATGCGAGCGAGGTAGGCACAGCCACGTGTCTACCCACGCAGGTACTAGGCAAATACGACGTGAGCCGAGAACAACGTAATTGAAAAAAACAAAACAAAGCCAAATGCGTTAGGTATTACACTGTGCCTATGCACTAGGGTGTCTGAGTATACCTAAGATCTAAGCCTAAATGTCTGGATGCGGGGTTTTCTACTAAAATAACCAGGCACTTAGGTGCGATGCGAAAATTGCGAACTACGATTAAGTGTTGATATGATACCTAACCTATTTATGTATTAGGTAGGTACAATGCGAGCCAGCGGCGAACGGACTACAAATTCTAAGCCTAAGTGTCTGGATGCGGGGTTTTCTACTAAAATAACCAGGCACTTAGGTGCGGTGCGCTCATTCCCATTAGAATAATAACAAAATACGAACTACGGCTAAGAATCCGGCTCGATCCGGACCAAAAAATGGTGGCGCATGGGCCAGCGTGCGCGAGTGGACTGTATTGCGAAGAAGCAGATAACTGTTCTATTGACACTTTACACAAAAAACAAGACAGGTGGCCGGGCTGCCGCGGATTCGATCCAGGCAGTGAATGCAGCCCGAGAAATTAGGAGAGGATGCACTAACCTTCACGACCCACGTGTTTTTCATCGCAGCCGGTACACGGATCTTCTCTTCCTTGCTCAGGAGCTGCCGTCAGCGTCACTAGATCCCTTGAGGAACACACGAGAGGCACCATCCGATCGGTAAAGGTCTATGAGGCGGTTAAAATACAACAAATATTATTCATTTTCTGAGAGACGCGCTCGCGATCCGTCCCTACGCTGGCTAGTTCAAAGCGGGAGTGACCGTCCACATCTCACACAATGGCGGACGGAAGCTACAGCTAGCCCTACTCTATGGTTAGTGCGGAGGGGGAGACGGATCTAAAAGGAGTGTGTTTCCATGTCAAAAAATACAGTTTCCACATCGGCGCAACCAATGTGTGTCTCCTATTTGTTACATTTCTGTTTCTTAATCTGTCATATTTACTCCGTTGTACACTTTGCTCTGTATTCTATCTTTAAATTTATTATTCTAAAGAGTATTTATACTTTATTGTAAACATAAATGACATTTGTACAAAGAGATGAGATGTAATGTACAAAGGCAAGCTCAACTCAATGTTGAGTTCTCTTCCAGCAAACCCGGGAGTGTAAAGTCTAGTGTACTTAAAAGTGTAGATTTAATATAAAAGGTATAACATATGTATACCCCAGACAATAGGCACAAATATACATATATACATATACATACATACATTCATACATACATACAAATAGAAATATACATGCATAAACGTTATGTCAGCCATTGTTGAAAGAGAAAGTAATCCCTTAACCGTTTTTTAAAAGTTTGTGAGTGAGACCGGCAGAAGCGTAACTAAAATATTAAGAAATCTTATAATCCTTTGCAAAATTTTGCTACGTTCGGAAACCTTACTCTAACAGCACTGCAGATGCACGTTATCGAATATAAAGTAGATGATATCGGATTAAAGTGGCAAGAACTGATGCAAGGAGTTCGCATAATGAGATTTAAATAATATGAAGCCGTTGGGTATAGGGAATGCAATTTTGTGATTAGGTTTTACGCTGTTCTGCAATTTTGAGATAGTTTTTCATGGTACGAGATTCTGCAGATTTTATCAAGCACGGCAGTCTTACATTATTTTACTATATATATTGTATGTATATGTGTGAACTGTATATGTTGAATGACCAACGAAAGAGTACTAAACAAAGTACAGGAAAGAAGGTCGATACTGGAAATAATAGAGAACCGAAGAGAAAAAATGATTGATCACCTGTTAAGACATGATTTATTTTTAAAAAATATCATAGAAGGGAAGGTAGAAGGTAAGAGGAGAGAGAGAGAGAGAGAGATCAAGAGGAACATTTATGGTACAGAAAAAGAAAAGATAGCAGTCGCGTCTTATTAGGAGGTCAAATGATTGGCGGAGGAGAGAGAAGAGTGGCGAATACTCCACCGACAAGAGCACAGCTCTTCATTTTAGAGAGAGATACATTGCATATCGGTATTGTTTGTCGTGTATTTCCCACGTGTTTTGTTAAGTAGTTCTGTTTACGAAGCAAATGGGAACACAATTTCCACTTGCCGTGATCCGACTATATACATGCGATGCTCTACACTTGTCTGTGCTGCCATGGATACACTTTCCACGGTGTGTCGGTGCAGATCGATTATGTTTATCGTGAAATCAGACACCATGGCAAATATGCAATACTTCATAATATATGTTATAATTATTTGTATGATAGCCTATAAACTATATGTATCAAGTGTGTAAACTGCTTTACTCAGGACGGCTAGAACGGGATCAGTAGTGTCAGACAAAGCCGTGGACAATTTCCCCTGTAAGAGACTGGCCCTGGGTTCCACGTGAACGTCCACTACGGCCTTCACTTTTTACTTAAATTACTGTAACATATAACATAAACTCACGCCTATATCCCCGAAGGGGTAAGCAGAGCACCCACGTTTCGCCAGTTTATGTTTAGGTCCCAATGTAAATAGGTGGCGAGCCTATTGCCATTAACCGGGCACTTATAAACCTGCGATAAATACACACATAACTTCGAAAAGCATCGAAAAGTCATTGGTGTGTGCCATGGTAAAACCTGGGATCGAACCCGAGACCTCGTCTCAGTAGTCCATTATCCATACCACTAGGTGGTATTATTATAAATACTAAGTTATATAAAACCGTAAGCGCTATTTTCTCAGTACACGATACATCACCTGTGAATTGAGCCGCCGCCGGCGTCGAGCGTCTGCTTTTGTCATTTCGATATGAGCTGAAAAATGTAGCCTCTAGGGTTGGTACGGTGTTTTACCAACCGTAGGCTACATTTTTTAGCTGGGTGCAAGACATTATTATGCTTTGTACAATCTCACATCGTGTGCTGTTTTTATCAGTTCGAGTTGGACGTAACCGCCAGTTATGTCATGTATCCAAGGGTAGAGTATACCATTGTGGATAACCAAAAGGGTTCTTGCACAAATAAAAAAACGTAGATAAAATATAATTTTGTGATTTTTTTAATACTGTGATGGCATAGGTGGTTTTCTGATTAAAAAATTTCAGTAGTCTGGCATAAAATATGATGGATTACTCAGACACATGGGGTGAGTTTACAAAAGAAAACAATACGCAAATGTAATAGTGTTAATCATGCAAGAGGTAAATTTTAATTAGTTTTAGGTGATTGATGACATACTTACGTTACTCATAATCATTATTATTTAAATAATTATGATTATGAGTGATTATCAAATCATAATTATTTACATGCTGTACTCAAAATCATAATTATTTACATGCTGTACTCATAATCATAATTACTTACATGCTGTACTCATAATCATAATTACTTACCCACAAAAATATATGATTCGTCTAATAAGTTGTTCATGCAGTCATACTTTTTGTCATCTTTTTCAATTATTATTAAAACCATACAACTTTATTTAGGTATGTAATACACACATAATATTGAGTTAGTTTACTTGACAACCCTAAAAGCATGGATCGTACGCTATGCTTAAAGCTATTTGAAATAAATATCCATCATATATTGGCACGTTTTTAAAATACTGAAGAAATAATATGTACATTTTTAGACTGGTTTTTATTTTTCTCTGTTATATTTATTACCTGGATAGAAATATAGAACTGCAATTACGTTTAGTACCTATTATTTCTTTAGGGTTTCCATACAAATGAAGTAAATGCTACTACTGTGCGTAAAGGGAGGTTTGATTCCTAACTCTGCAAAGTCTTATTGAATTTGTCTGTAAGGAAGATTGAAGCAACAGAATTTTTTAATGAAATTTCAAAGCATTTAGTAGTTCAGGCAGGATTCGAACCCGTGATCTTAGCCGTACAGGAGGAAAGCTCTGACTACTGAGCCACCGAGCCACGCCTGAAATCATCCAAATCTTCTGATACATCCGTCTTTTTTAAATATTTGCTATTTTTAAATTAAATTAAAATATATTATATTTCTTTAAAAAAATATATACACCTATGCCCACCCCATTAGGATAGACAAATGATACAATATAAATATCCATTTGTATGTTTATAACAGAGACTGCAATTATTAGGCCATTGGTGCCAGGTTATAGAACTCAATCTTTCGTATTATTTGCTACGAAATATGACGTTTTCGTAGCACTGTAGATGGCTGTCGTAGCAAATGGTAACGTAGCACATGATTGCCTACTTTTTACCAATAAAGTAATGGTACAGTGAGTTTACTCAATCACCCTTGAGTGGGTAAATGAAATGGATGAAATTTGGTACAAGGATAGATTAGAGCCTGGAATAACCTCATAATTTTTATTCCTGAAATTGGTTCCTGTAACCCATGGGTGGTTACAGGAACGGGACCAGAAAACCACGCGAGCGGAATCGTGGGCCAGAGCTAGTAATATCATATATTAATTATGAGAATCTAAATGAATGTTTATTAAATTAACAGCAGAAATAAGTGAGCTACCATCAAGTGAATGGATTTCACTGTAAAATGTAACGTCAGAATGAGTGTTAGGGTGGGGTTAGACGGTTTATAAATATCGCATTTCAAGTGGTCTCAGTTTAAATATATCATATCATATCATATGGTTTATATGCTGATATAAGAAATTAGTTATTTTTGACCGACTTCCAAAAAGAAGGAGTTTCTCAATTCAATCGATATTTTTTTTATATATGTACTCCGACTACTTCGAGATTTATGATCCGATTTACGTGATTCTTTTTAGTTCGATGCAAAATAGTTGCTATTTAGTCTCATAAAAGTTTGGACCAGTAGTCTTCATTTTATAAACATTTATGTGTGTTTAGACATGTATATTTTAGCTAACTTCTTCTCTGTGTTTTTCGACATTTCCGTCGTTTTTAAACCGATTTAAGAAATTATTTTTGCATTAGGATAGTATACTGTACAAGTACCGGTTTCTAACAGATTTTTCAAGAAGAAAACTATTTGTATTAAATGTTAAAAATAATGGTATTTACGAGTAAGTAAATACTATTATTTTTCTAATAAGTTCATGAGGTCAGTAAAAAATATTACGTTGCCATTCAAAATTGTCTGAACCTAGCTTAAACGTGTAATCAAATCCAATCGAAACAGAACCACGCCAGCCACACTATTGAATATTCATGTCGCGGTACTATCGTAAACCGTCATGTCCAATACGCGTCGTGTAAGCATACACACACAATTAATTAATTGCCAGCCAGCGTTAGGCAACATCTGGGACATAGCCAGCGATTAAATTTTATGATCGCGCCAGATGTACGGGCTTGTTAATGGCTGCAAGCATCCGTGACGCGTTCGCTCCAAATTCAAATGTTGTTCGAAAATTGAATGCATTGATTTGCATAATTTGATTTGATTCGAATTTAGAATATGACAATGGAAATCTCGTGATTTCCCTGTTACAATTCTAAATTCAAATTCACACTTGTAATGCAAATTTAATGTACTTATTGACTTTCAATGAATTTTAAATTAATTAATTAATATTCATTTAAAGGCAATAAATAAGTTCGACAAAGGTACGTATAAAATAATATACGTAGGTTGAATTTGTCTCTGTTGTGTGATAGTAGAATATTCCGCTATTACGTAAAAGATCGCAGGTTTGATTCCCACTAAGTGAAAGTATTGGTATTCCCGACTATTTCTATTTGTATGGGTTTCTGCGTATGTATAGACTCTGGGACATTTTATGGGCAATGCCCTTTTTTATTCAACTTAGGTGGCAGATAAGCACACGACACACCTGAGGGAAAGTGGTTACCGTGGCCTATGGACGTGTGCAAAACCAAGGGAGCCACACTAGCGCTGCCAACCCTGTAAGCACAGAGAATTTCTGTGTCGTTAGTATAAAAGACAAAGCAGGACAAGCTTTTGGTCTTCTCACTGACAGCACAAAAACTATCCAGTGGATTCAAACTAAACATTGGTAGTAATAATAATTTCTAGAATACACTAATTCTATTTCGTAAATACCTACAATAATATTAATTGTACAGAAACACGTAGACCAAAAACAAATATTAATAATCATGCCTAGAAACTTTAAATATTATTATACACTCTATAGCCACGCCAGATCTACAATAAATCTTACATAAAAACAATCGTAAATCTGATTCAGAAACTACCAAAATTATGTAGAATTATGCACGGAGATTGGATCCCAGCTTGTATAGAATAATTGGAGCAGAACCCGCAACGAGCGCTGCAGTGTCACTAATGGCCTAACATAATGGCTGTCACACACAAGCCACCCTTCGCCATATTATATTGATGCGTTCTAGTTTCATTGTATTTCAAATTAATGGTAAAATACCGTTAAGGTCCTGTTTCGGTAAGGATTTATTTAAAAAAACATAATAGAAAGAGACAGGGAGAGAAAGAGAGATAGATACTGAACAAATACCGCAGCTTTTTCTATATTTTGGAATAAAAGAATTAGGTTAAATAATAAAAAAATTAAATAAAATAATATTTTGTTATTCTCCTATGCGTTCCCGGGATTTACAGGAAGAAAACCTAAGTTTACCTATATACACACGGCTAAAGAAATAATTATATACCCTTACAGATACTGTCACATATAAAGGTAGCTACTCATACCTACACATTGCTATATTACCAGGCAATGTGTAGGTAGGTACATATCATAATTTCATTCATGTTTTGCCATTTATGTTTTTGTTATTATTTACAATAAGTGGCCGATGATTTTATAACTTAAAGATTTTCTACTAATTCCATAAGCAGTTCATAAATTTACTGTTACTTAAGAGTGAGAGAGGGAGTTGGGCTTCCATATAAAAAAAACGAACTGGACGCTAAAACCATCCCTAAAAAATATCTACTAAAATGTATTTTTCTTTACAGATAACTTCCAAGGAGACATCGCGATGCCAAGTATAGACTACCGGAAACCCCCTAATAGTTCACCTGCTTCAAAAATTAACAAGTCTCTCCAAGAAGAAGTGGAAAGACTTAAGAAAGAGGTGCTTCTAGAAGGACTCCAAGTAGAAGAAGAAGGATTACCTGATATTCTTAGAAAGAGAACAAAGCAGCCGTTACCGCTGTCACAAGATAAACCAAAGAAGTACAATGATGCTGTGTTAATGTCGAAGGTATGTACAAATTGTACAGTAATAAAAAATACAGGCATGACTGTACAGAATATTTTGTTACATAATACTGTGTCTCAACAAATAATTTAATGACAGAATCAAATAATAACTCTTTGCGAATATCTTTGCTTACTTCTAATCTGCATAGAAATCAAACATATTGAGTGTATTATGTAACATTAATTATTCTGTTAGATAAAACGATTCAACTACGTTTAAGCTTGTTTTGCTATTTTTTGACGTGACAACGTCTTATAAATTGGTTTGCCGGGTGACACTTCAAGAAACTGCGTTACGCTCCGCTCACGTTATGCGCTCACAATGAGAGCGAGTGAGAGGCACGCGTCCCTTCCACTCGGGCATGGTTAGCCCGCCTAAGAGCGAGAGAGACAGACATAAAAAGTGAAAGGCACGCGTCCCTTCCACTCGAGCACAGTTAGCCCGCCTAAGAGCGAGAGAGACAGAGCGAGAGAGAGAGAGTGAGAGAGATAGGCATACACACCGGTTCATGTCTTGCGCTTCTATTTCGCTTAGGCGCCTGCATACAAGTTTACACGTTGCCAGTTAATTGTAAAACGATTGTGTAGTGATATTTCATCCTTCTTCCTACTATACGAATGAATATTCACATTAAAATTATTTTACCACTCAAAGTCGTTGTCACGTAAAACTTTCGCCCGTATACCGACTTTACAGGCAACCAATATTTTTTTCTCAGAACTTACTTTATTTGATCACAGTATTTGTTTGTTGCTATTATTGTTTTGAATTCACATAATATGTTAAGGAATAATAACACTATTATTCCTTAGCATATTATGTGAATTCAAAACATATTTTGTGTATACTTACTTAGCTTTGTTTAAACATCTACATGTAAAATATTTTTTTATCACTATATTTGATAAAAATCTTAGGTTTTTCATGGTTACGTAACATATCTTCATATTCTTACCCAGTATCCATAAAGAAGTGAAGTTTCACATTTAAAAGTTAGCTTGGATGTGAACTGTCAAAGTTTTCATTTAACAACTTCCCCCCATCATATTAATTTTTGATGGATTCGCCGAAAGTTAAGTTGTCAAAAAAGTATTTTACTGTGTCAATCATCTGTCTATACCAGTTACGTTGTTCCACAGCTCCCTGTGGTGCAAACATGACTGACAGTTTTCGGAAATTAAAACAATTTTTAAAATGCCCCATTTTTAAAATTGTTTTTGTTAGTCTTTAGGACTTCTTTGAGATAAACATAAAGAGATACATTTAGATTTTTCTGTTACAGGTTTTACCTTCAGGCTTAGATAAGTCTGTATTATTGAAAAATGGTAAACTACCCGCAGATGAGGTATTAGACCTTTTTACAAATACCTCATTTAGCCAAAACCATACAACGGTACAGGATAACCTCACAGAATCAGAAAGCTTAGAACAAGATGGAGTTCTACTTGTTAAGGTTTCTACTGATAACATTCTTAACTTAGACGAGTTGTATCCACATATACAAGTATCTAATACTTCAAACAAAATGGATGAAATCACAAACAAAATTCAGAGTAACAGTAGAGAAATTACGGGAGATTCAAACAATAATTTAAAATTTAAAGGCTTACCTGAAAATATAACTATAGCTCCTGCTCCAACAAATGGAGTTTTATCAACGAGTGACCAGGATGAAGATAAGCTTATAAATGAGACAGATTTAGAAGCTGAGGGCAAATTAGTCGAACCTAACTTCTTGAAACCGACAGAAAGTCTTCAGAACTTGGTGGAAGCATCTGGTAGACGAAATACTCGGAGAAGAAGACGGAGGCACGGTAATGGAAGACGGTATGGTTTTATATTATTATTATATTCCTATTATTTTGTTTGTTCTACTATAAAAAAATAAAGTAATACAAAGACCACCCTTTCTCTTCCTATGATTAATTTATCATCAAGGTGGCAAGGCATAGGACTATTATATATGCAATAGTATGCATAATGATATGAATTCGATAAGAAAATCAAAATTGAAGATTCTTTGTCGTAAGTTCATATAATTTTATACTCTGTAGCCCACTAAAACATCAGGTTTTTATTCCCACGAGTGACTTTTGCTTTTATATCTTTAAATTTATTTATTCATCTGCAATAAATTTTAATAAGTTAGAAACTTAAAAATAGTTAAGAAGCCGTTTTATAACTATTGATTACCTTAGCTAAATAAGTTTGCAATACAAATTCAAGTAGAAGAAATAGCAATGAATTCAGTGAATATTGAAAATGTAAACAAGAATACAATATCCACTTAACATTTTCGAAACATCGCACAAGCATTCTAATAAAAGCTCATTAGTTTCAACTTTACTTCGGCGTGCACTTTTGCTTATAGTTGAAGCAAAGAATCAGCTCTATCGAAGCTTTTGAATAAGCCACGTCCCGTAATTGCAACTGCTTCAACTTTTTTTGATCATAGTAAAGGAAACTAAAGGCAGTCTGGGTTGAATAAGATTTATTTCCTGAATGTCTTGTTGAACTTACGTGTTGAGAAAGTTGTGTGTTGTAGTTCTTTCATTAAGTATGGTAGATGGAGAGATCAGGGTTTGTGCTAAACTGCTAAGGATTGAATAGTCGTTTTACTTTATACACATTATTATTTCATTTTGTTTTTGAGTGAGACTTTGAAAAGGAGATAAAGTTTGGAAATGGGCTAATTGATTGATTTGGTAATTAAAAAAGTATGCCTCCATTTTACGTTTATTTTGTTTAATCTTAAGATTTGATACTATAATTATTATTATTTACTGCTTTCGTGGTACTTTAAGAGAGATCAGTAGGTACATATGATTATTTCTTTATTATAAGGAATAATTGCAAGTGTACAAGCATTTTATATATAAATACTTTTTCTAGGTTAAGAAACGTGCACTCAAGCGAACGTACCGGCCAAAACACCCTTAACCCAACAGAGAATAAAACTGAATCGCATTTCGTGAGAAAGAAGTTTTTTCGCCATCACAAGAAGCACAACAACTCGGAACATAAAAGTGACAAGAGGTTTGAAATACCTGAACATGAATTCGAAGAGAGATTCGAATTAAAACCTCCTCCAAAAAAACTTTTGAATGATACCGAATCTCAGAATTTCAATGATTGGTTTTTTCGAGATGATATAGAGGATTTGGATGCAGTTGAGTCAAATTTCTATAACAGTACTAAGGTGAGAATTATTACAGTAAGTAAACTATGTGCACGGGAAACCGGTGGTCTTCATGGCAGTAGAGGAAGCCCTTGAAGTATGTATAAATAGAAGTAAATGGTGGACTGCTATCTCTGCCTAGCCCCGCAAAATATGTGCCAAAAAAAAAACAGAAGAAAAATTTGTTTTTGTTTTTTTTATATATAGGACACGCCAACTTGACTTCACCTCGCCTGATGGTAAGCTAAAGTCAAAGTCTCAGGAAAGAGGGTCACCATTACAGACACTAAGTGTTACAATGGTGGCACTCAGCTTGGCGGCCTCATCAGATGCTTTTTCACGCCCCGCTTAAAGGCCCCCAGGACTGTAGGAAGAAGGAAACGCGTGTGCTGGTGATGAATTCCAGGTCTTGGTGGTGCTACTAGTTACTAAAATTTATTCACCTTTGTAATAATCGTGAATGATTAAATTTCGGAAATATACCAAACCGAAAATATTTTGGATCCAAAATATGTTTACCTCATTGAAGTAGTTAAAATTTCTTTAAATGTAATGAAAATTTTAAATGAAAACTGTTATCTATTATGATACTCAAATCGATTAAGATAGAAAAATTAAAACGGTCCAGGCGGTAGGAAGTCGTGATAAAATCTGTAATCTATTAGTTTACTTATTATCAATCATTAAATTAGATTAATAATAATAGTATTTTGAGACATACGACAAACTACACGGTCCTATCTAGACCCAACCATAATCGCATATAATAAGATGAATTTAAATTTATTATATAGTGACGGAGAAAGAATACAGGTATCACCACCCCATCTCAGGTCAGTAAAAGGCAACTAACGGAAAAATACGCAGACGATATAGTGATATATTTTTCCGTTAGCCGCCTATCGCAGTAGCAAGAGAAGGAAAACTCAAAATAAAACCCTGTACTAACCCGTTAACCAGCGTAGAAACAGTAGGCCAAAGCCTACCAACATTGGAAGAGGCCTAATCCAGCAGTGGACTGTGATGTGCTAATTATCTAATTGAAATTTATTTAATATGTATCTGTCATTTATTCTGTCATGTTTATTTGAAAAAAAAGGGAAACAATATCTCAATTCTAAGTAATCTATACAGAAATAATATTAAATAATTTATAAATATTAAATACAGTAAAAATAAAATAACTATTATACAACTTATAGCTAAGAACAATTAAAATGCGTCGTAGAATTCCTCCGCATCGCATGCCTCTTGTGGCAGCGTTCCCAGAAGACTGGCAGCATTGCCACGTTGTATGGCAATGCTTATTCTCTGACCTAAAAAGAGGCCAGCCTTCTGGTCACGAGAAGCGTCGACCATACGCTTCGCAATCTCACGGAAGAGGTTGCGAGCGCTCGGACCCCATGACCCCAAAGTCTCGACTCCAAACGGCACAAATTCATAATCTCCGATGAGATTGGAGTATTTGCGCCGCTTGAGAGCCTCTGCAGAAGCAGCAGCAGCTCCAGCACAGCCAGCCGTGCTAGTTATATGGGTAGGAGCCATGGTATCAACGCATGTGGCGTCCCACACCAGAGTCCTACCCATCTTCCATGGCATTAACGACATGCCATCCGGTCTCTTGCCATCGTCACGCGCCAAACCGTTTGGTTCTAGTACAGCTGGTACACCGGCGGTGACAAGAGCACGGCGGATTATGTCATTGAGGCTGGCGTGCCGTGGAATTCGCCCTGCGCTCCTGCAGCACGACAGACCATGGTGTCCGAGTCTGTCAACGGCTTCTCCACAGCGGCATTGATGCGGAGAAACACACGGCGCGCCTAAACGGAGACAAGTTGCGATGCGGAAGGTAGTGTCATCTAACATAGTCCCTACGTTAGATGACGGAAGAGCTTGTAGCCAAAGACCCGATTCCCACACTCCAACCGCCAGTAAACGGGCACGCTCAGCAGCATTGGAACATGTATTTAGTAATTTTTTTCCAACTAAGCTGCAGTGCGGCCCGTCCCACTGACGCTGTGAGAAGAGGTTCCTTGGGAGATCGGTGTTTGGACATGCAATTTTCCAATCGTTCACTGCATCAGTCTTACACAATACTTCAGAATTAACTAGTGTAGGTGCAAGGATTTTCCTAGTTAATTCTTCGGTACTGTGGACTGAAGACAGGAACGCTGGTAAGCTGACATCTGAAATTTTGCGAATACCGAGCCCACCCAAGCGAATCGGTAGAGTCGCTTGTAGTAAAGCTCGGTCATCCAAGGCCACATTTAAAATTTTGGTGAGGGTATTTTCTATAATTTCGTCCATTTTTTTCAAAATCGTTAAATGTTTAAAAAATGGCGTTGATCGTAGGGCATGGGTGAATTTTGGAACGAATAGGCAATACCGAAGAATAGTGAAAGCCGAGTGTATATTAATTTTGAGTAGGCGATCCGAAATGTCACTAAAATTTTGAATTTTTTCCTCTATAAATGGGGTATAGGCATCTTCTAGGATTGGGGACCCGAGGAGACGTAAAGAGTCTTTTTCTAAAATTTTGATGGTGGGAGCTATGGAATTGAATTTAGAGATAGTAGAAATTTTGTCCGAAACGTCGTTTAAAAAAATCTCGCATTTGCTGTCATTTAGTTCTAAACCAATTAATCTAAATTCATTTTTAATAAATGCCAAATCTTGTAAAACTGTCTCCACATCTCCCCCTAGAGTCCCATCGTCTAGGTACCATACATTAAATTTAGAATTTAACCGCCGAATAATGGGCTGAATAGCTAAACTGAAAATTACCGGTCCAAGAGGGTCTCCTTGTTGACATCCAACAGCTGATTTCAAAAGGTTGTCCTTGTATAATAATTTGGAGGGGTATCTGTAACATTGCCAAAGAAAATTATAAATTTT